>OV884060.1:88615631-89118131 GCA_930367215.1 Pollenia angustigena
GTGGTGTTCTTGGTATTTTTTGGCTGTAAACCAGTGTAATTAATAGTTCAAATCGTATGCGGGGTTAAAATTACACGTCTGTATCACAACAAAGCACAAACTGTAATTTAAAATTTACTGATAATTTTTCATTCTTGACAGAAGCTGGGCTCGAACACAGGCGTTTTTACGGACAGGTTACCCTTACATGTTTCGATTGCAACCACTAAATCTCCTCAGAGGGCTTGCCGTTTAACACTCGCAGCCATCGACGACTGCTGACGTCAATAGTCAAACATCAATCCTTAAACCAAATTGTATTTAATCTTGGGTAGATCGAAATTTGCTTTTTGAATGATTATCTATTTTAATTCATTTCTACATGTTTTTTCCTTACTTCTGCTTTTTCGTACTTTTGTCAAGAATTCTTCTTGAAGTTCAAAGTACATTATTTGTTTTTTTGTTTTCATTCTTTTTGTCTTTCTTTTTCTTGGTGACCTTTTTCAGTACAACTTGAAGGACAAATGCAACATAGAGCCCGTGCCTTAGCTTTAACAATAATCAGTATTGTGGTTATTTTGTTGAACTATTTATGGTTTTTAATCCAAATTTTTTAATATTGTTACGTTTTTTCTTTAATAAACGCGTTTGAGTTCTTTTAATTGCAAATCCGAATAAAAACACACACTTATTCAACTTAACAAACTTTATTGAAATCAGTTATTTTGTTCACAATTGTAAGTTACGAACAGAACCGTTTTTCAAAACAGACTAACTAATTATACATGAGTCACCCCTTTTTATATTTCATAATTATTTCTAGATTTTTCCTGAACCTTCCCGTAAAAACTATTTATTATGGTCTAAAACCATTTCTAGAAATGACTGGGAAATTTATATAGGAATTATTTTAAAATAACAGTTGTGTTTACAATTATACATGACAATTCTAAGTAACATTAAACTATAACTTACAAGATAACGTATAACTATAACTATAACTATAAATAATTCTTAGATAATTTAACTTTCGTAACACTGCCCTCCACTTAAGCCTGTTCGTCCCGAATAGGCTCAGATTCTCCTTTTCCATAATTGGCTAGTCGTTCTAGATGCACCACTTTCATTTTGATCTTGGGCTCTTATATTTCTGGATCCGATACACCACGTCATTCAGTTTCTTTATTTCTTTATATGGGCATCCCAATGAGTCTGCAGCTTTGGAGATAGTCCTTTCTTCCGTTGCGGATTAAAAAGTAAAACCAACTGGCCTTCTTTGAAGCCTTCCGAATTTGCCGCTCGATCGTATCTGGCTTTCATCTTGTCACTGGACAGCTTAATCCGGCTTCGCACGAACTCATGAAGTTCATTAAGGTCATCTTGTTCCTGTGAGGTAGAGCCTTCATTGCTGTCATCTGTTGATCCAGGCTTACCACCAAATTCTAGATCTCCAGGTAGTCTGAGCTCCGTTCCAAAGACAATTTTGGCAGGTGTACGAGAGGTGGAATTATGAACAGCTGATCTATATGCCAACAGAAACTTTGGAATGTGTTCATCCCAGTCCTTTTGATGAGTGCTTACTACTTTACGCAAGTGTTCCTCTAATGTGCGGTTAAATCTTTCAACCATGCCATCGGATTGTGGATGCAAAGGAGTTGTTCTAGTTTTCCTTATTCCGTACAATTCGCACATTTTTTTGAACACAGCAGATTCAAAATTTCTGCCTTGCTCAGAGTGTAATTCTATTGGAACTCCGTAGCGGCACACCCAGTTATTCAAAAATACGTCCACAACGGTTTTGGCTTCTTGATTTGGGATGGCATACACCTCTGGCAATTTACTAAAGTAATCGATAACAACTAACACATAACGGTTGCCGGCATCACCCACAGGAAAACGTCCGGCTATATCCATTGCGATTCGCTCAAATGGGGCACCCGAATTGTACTGTTGAAGCGGTCCCCGACTTCTCCTTGTTGGTCCTTTGGCGGCAATGCATTGGGTGCAATTTGATATCCAATCGGCCACAGCTTGTGGGCACCCAACCCAGTAGAAACGTTGTTTTAATTTTTCTAGTGTTTTTGCTACGCCAAGATGGCCACCACTTGGACCATGATGGAATTCGTTTAAAACCTCATGTTCTTTTGACGATGGCACTACAATGAGGTTACGAACTGATTTTCCATCGGCACTTTCCCATGCTCGGTACAGGCAGCCATTTATCAACTGTAGGCTGTTCCATAGGGCCCAGCTTTTGTTAGAGGACTTTCAGATGATATTTCGTTTCGATTCGGCCTTCTGCCTCCTTCTTTGGCCATCATAATTTTCTCTAATATAGGGTCAGCTTTCTGTGCCATTGACCAGTCTTCGTTGGACTCTATCTGCAGTAGGCGAACTTCACAGTTGTGTTCCTTTCCTTTAGCCTTTGCACAATGCTTGCATTCCAGTTTGCAGGGTCGTCTTGATAGAGCATCCGCATTGCCTTGTTTTCCACCTTTTCTGTGCTCAATGGTTAAATCATAACTTTGTAGGCGCTCAATCCAGCGAGCTATCTGACGTTTTTGAGTTACGCTGTGCAACCTCCTCCGTTTTCGAAATTTTGTAAACAAGAGCTAATCTAAAAAACGGTTAGCACCACTGAATTCAGCGTACCCGAATTAGGGTAAAACGCCAGGTGCCGGGCTGGTCGGTTTTTTTTAAATAAATAATAAAAATGTTTTTCAACAAAACTAATTCATAGAAAATGTTCGAATTTTGTTTTTGTTTTAAATGTAATTTTCTATGCGAACGATGACGTTCGATATCGGTAAACAGGCAGTAATTTTGTAGAAAATTAGTTCACAAGTTTTTCTTTATCTCTCATTAAACAAAATAAACATAAAATATAGAAAAAGCCACTAAAAAATCTAATTTTTAATTCATTAAAGAAACGCATTTTCTATGAATTAGTTTTGTTGAAAAACATTTTTATTATTTATTTAAAAAAAACCGACCAGCCCGGCACCTGGCGTTTTACCCTAATTCGGGTACGCTGAATTCAGTGGTGCTAACCGTTTTTTAGATTAGCTCTTGTTTACAAAATTTCGAAAACGGAGGAGGTTGCACAGCGTAACTCAAAAACGTCAGATAGCTCGCTGGATTGAGCGCCTACAAAGTTATGATTTAACCATTGAGCACAGAAAAGGTGGAAAACAAGGCAATGCGGATGCTCTATCAAGACGACCCTGCAAACTGGAATGCAAGCATTGTGCAAAGGCTAAAGGAAAGGAACACAACTGTGAAGTTCGCCTACTGCAGATAGAGTCCAACGAAGACTGGTCAATGGCACAGAAAGCTGACCCTATATTAGAGAAAATTATGATGGCCAAAGAAGGAGGCAGAAGGCCGAATCGAAACGAAATATCATCTGAAAGTCCTCTAACAAAAGCTGGGCCCTATGGAACAGCCTACAGTTGATAAATGGCTGCCTGTACCGAGCATGGGAAAGTGCCGATGGAAAATCAGTTCGTAACCTCATTGTAGTGCCATCGTCAAAAGAACATGAGGTTTTAAACGAATTCCATCATGGTCCAAGTGGTGGCCATCTTGGCGTAGCAAAAACACTAGAAAAATTAAAACAACGTTTCTACTGGGTTGGGTGCCCACAAGCTGTGGCCGATTGGATATCAAATTGCACCCAATGCATTGCCGCCAAAGGACCAACAAGGAGAAGTCGGGGACCGCTTCAACAGTACAATTCGGGTGCCCCATTTGAGCGAATCGCAATGGATATAGCCGGACGTTTTCCTGTGGGTGATGCCGGCAACCGTTATGTGTTAGTTGTTATCGATTACTTTAGTAAATTGCCAGAGGTGTATGCCATCCCAAATCAAGAAGCCAAAACCGTTGTGGACGTATTTTTGAATAACTGGGTGTGCCGCTACGGAGTTCCAATAGAATTACACTCTGAGCAAGGCAGAAATTTTGAATCTGCTGTGTTCAAAAAAATGTGCGAATTGTACGGAATAAGGAAAACTAGAACAACTCCTTTGCATCCACAATCCGATGGCATGGTTGAAAGATTTAACCGCACATTAGAGGAACACTTGCGTAAAGTAGTAAGCACTCATCAAAAGGACTGGGATGAACACATTCCAAAGTTTCTGTTGGCATATAGATCAGCTGTTCATAATTCCACCTCTCGTACACCTGCCAAAATTGTCTTTGGAACGGAGCTCAGACTACCTGGAGATCTAGAATTTGGTGGTAAGCCTGGATCAACAGATGACAGCAATGAAGGCTCTACCTCACAGGAACAAGATGACCTTAATGAACTTCATGAGTTCGTGCGAAGCCGGATTAAGCTGTCCAGTGACAAGATGAAAGCCAGATACGATCGAGCGGCAAATTCGGAAGGCTTCAAAGAAGGCCAGTTGGTTTTACTTTTTAATCCGCAACGGAAGAAAGGACTATCTCCAAAGCTGCAGACTCATTGGGATGCCCATATAAAGAAATAAAGAAACTGAATGACGTGGTGTATCGGATCCAGAAATATAAGAGCCCAAGATCAAAAATGAAAGTGGTGCATCTAGAACGACTAGCCAATTATGGAAAAGGAGAATCTGAGCCTATTCGGGACGAACAGGCTTAAGTGGAGGGCAGTGTTACGAAAGTTAAATTATCTAAGAATTATTTATAGTTATAGTTATAGTTATACGTTATCTTGTAAGTTATAGTTTAATGTTACTTAGAATTGTCATGTATAATTTTAAACACAACTGTTATTTTAAAATAATTCCTATATAAATTTCCCAGTCATTTCTAGAAATGGTTTTAGACCATAATAAATAGTTTTTACGGGAAGGTTCAGGAAAAATCTAGAAATAATTATGAAATATAAAAAGGGGTGACTCATGTATAATTAGTTTAGTCTGTTTTGAAAAACGGTTCTGTTCGTAACTTACAATTGTGAACAAAATAACTGATTTCAATAAAGTTTGTTAAGTTGAATAAGTGTGTGTTTTTATTCGGATTTGCAATTAAAAGAACTCAAACGCGTTTATTAAAGAAAAAACGTAACAATATTAAAAAATTTGGATTAAAAACCATAAATAGTTCAACAAAATAACCACAATACTGATTATTGTTAAAGCTAAGGCACGGGCTCTATGTTTGCATTTGTCCTTCAAGTTGTACTGAAAAAGGTCACCAAGAAAAAGAAAGACAAAAAGAATGAAAAACAAAAAAACAAATAATGTACTTTGAACTTCAAGAAGAATTCTTGACAAAAGTACGAAAAAGCAGAAGTAAGGAAAAAACATGTAGAAATGAATTAAAATAGATAATCATTCAAAAAGCAAATTTCGATCTACCCAAGATTAAATACAATTTGGTTTAAGGATTGATGTTTGACTATTGACGTCAGCAGTCGTCGATGGCTGCGAGTGTTAAACGGCAAGCCCTCTGAGGAGATTTAGTGGTTGCAATCGAAACATGTAAGGGTAACCTGTCCGTAAAAACGCCTGTGTTCGAGCCCAGCTTCTGTCAAGAATGAAAAATTATCAGTAAATTTTAAATTACAGTTTGTGCTTTGTTGTGATACAGACGTGTAATTTTAACCCCGCATACGATTTGAACTATTAATTACACTGGTTTACAGCCAAAAAATACCAAGAACACCACATGCCTAGATAAGTTAATTGGGACCTCCTGAACACGAAAATTGCTGTAATTTTTTTTCCTAAGTACCGTTTTTTAGATAACGGTACTTTTGTGTTTTTCGATGTATGGTCCCTAGGGTGACCGTTAAAATCAAAAGTTGGATTTATTTAGGTCTCACTCGCCAATTTGTTGGGTATTGATAAAAAAATAACTCCAAAAAATTTTTAGGACGATCGGCGAAGGCTAAGCCGTCCCTCAAGCCCGCCAAATTTTGAGAAAAATCTTTAAGTCCGACTTGTATTACTTATATTTAGGAAAATGTTCATTTTACATAAAAATCGTTTTCTAAGAAGTTGTTGTTAGTAAAGTTTCCAACAACTTTTGCCTTAACAAGTTTTCTCTAAAACTCATATTGAACAAAACCTAATTAAAATTCGCATTGATGCGAATTTTTTCTTTAGAACTGTTTTTTTCTTACACACGTCAATTCAGCTTTAATATTTGTGTTTGTGTGCGTTTGCTTAAAAAAAAATAGTCAAACCCATATCATTTGTTTCTAACGTACCACGGTTGATGAAGTTGGTGCAATTGTACTTTTTTGCTACAATTCAAAGCCAAAAAGTACCCGAATTAGGGTAAAACGCCAGGTGCCGGGCTGGTCGGTTTTTTTTAAATAAATAATAAAAATGTTTTTCAACAAAACTAATTCATAGAAAATGCGTTTCTTTAATGAATTAAAAATTAGATTTTTTAGTGGCTTTTTCTATATTTTATGTTTATTTTGTTTAATGAGAGATAAAGAAAAACTTGTGAACTAATTTTCTACAAAATTACTGCCTGTTTACCGATATCGAACGTCATCGTTCGCATAGAAAATTACATTAAAAACAAAAACAAACTTCGAAGAATGTTCGAATTTTGTTTATGTTTTAAATGTAATTTTCTATGCGAACGATGACGTTCGAAATCCATGAACAGGCTGTTAATATTTTCTAAGTTATTAAACATAAAAGTCAGATTCCATGTAAAATTATAATTTTTCTCAAACTTTGGTGGGCCATCTCCTTAGCCTTCGCCGATCGTCCTACAAATTTTTGAGTTTTTTTTTTATTAATACCCACCAAATTGGCTAGTGAGACCTAAATAAATCCAACTTTTAATTTTAACGGCCGCCCTAGGGTACCACCGTACTTTTTGGCTTTGAATTGTATCAAAAAGATACAATTGCACCAACTTTATCAACCGTGGTACGTTAGAAACAGATGATATGCGTTTGACTATTTTTTTTTTAAGCAAACGCGCACGAACACAAATATTAAAGCTGAATTGACGTGTGTAATACCCTTTGTACACTTGCATACATTTCGGAGGAACGTATGGAAGATGTTGAAAAAGTGAAATACGAGTTCACACTTGAAACATCTAACATTTACCATTAACAAAAAATGTCACCATTTCTGAAAAAAAACTTTTATTTTTTTTAAATACTTTTTTTCTACAAAAGTAACAACATTTTAAGAGATAACACCAAAATGTATTTCTAATTCATTTTGTTTAATAATTTAAGCAAAATAAGGCTTGCAAAAAAGGAAAAACTTGAGAAATGGCAACTCTGCTTTCAAAGCAACTGCCATTTTGTCAGTGATGCCACAATAATAACAGAATTTATTGCCACTTTTCTAGTGATTACACTAAAATAATCGAAAAATGTAAAAGGGAACAAAATGAGATAGTAACATTCTGTAAAAATGTTGATTTTTAGCCCTATGTATTTCTTATGGGAAAATTCCAACATTTTCGCAAATTGATGTTATATGTTAAATGTTGACAAGTGTGAAAAGGCTATAAGAAAAAACAATTCTAAAGAAACTGTGGCAGCAATGCTGCACGAGGTCAATCCTGCATTACACATAAAATATTTTAATCTGGTAACCCTTAGAATTCAGCTAAAAAAGGCTGCAACAAAAAGTGGCACCACTAACATTGTTATTTTAGTTTTAGTCTCGATTATTCTTTTATATAGCAACAGACGCTGAAGTCTTACTTTTGTTAAAATAAAGAGTCATTAAAAATACAGAAATCTACGTTTCATTATTTATCGGTTACACTGAAAAAGTAGTAAACCACATTGGTGACCCCGACGTGTTATGGAAAAAAAAGAAAAATCTGACGAAGATTTTCATGATTCTCTGGACAACATGAGCGAGACAAAAGAAAATGCAGCATCGAGTGCAAATGGTGTTCGTGAAGTTTTTAGGGTGGGCGTCAAGCCACCGACATTTTGTAAAGAGCAACCGGACATTTATTTCATACAAATGGAATCACAGTTTGCCGTTGCCGGAATCAAAGTCGATGAAACAATGTACCACCATGTTATTTCATCATTGGAACCACAATATTTAATTCAAGTTGCAGACATTATACGCAACCCACCACCCGGTGAAAAATATGATGCCATAAAGAAATCTTTGATTGCTGAATATACTGATTCAGACCATCGTAAATTAAGAAAATTAATTAAGGAAATTGAACTTGGTGATCTTAAGCCTTCTCAGCTTTTGAAAAGAATGAAGGACTTAGCTGGCGACAAAATATCTGACGACGCATGAAAATCATTGTGGATGGAACGTTTGCCAGAGACGGTTCGCTCTGTTGTGACCATTGTTGATGGTAATTCTTCACAAATGGCTCTACAAGCCGATAAGTTAATGGAGGTGCAAAACTACCCTAGTATATCAACTGTTCAACATGATTCAACTTTAAGAGCAGAAATAGAGGAACTTCGTAATCAAATTAAAGACATGCGTGCCAGTCAAAATGACAGAGGCCGTTCAAATGACCGAAGTTATCAGCATAACCGCGGTAATTCAAGAACAAAGGTAAGCTTTCCTTTTTGCAGATTTCATTACAGGTTTGGCGACAAGGCTCGTAGATGTGAGGAACCTTGCCAATTTAAAAATCTCAAGCCGGAAAACTAACTCCTGCTCTGTCATCGGCGGCAAACAGAGTGGAAACTGCAGAAAGCCGTCGCTTATTCGTAACGGACCAAAAAACCAAACTGCGATACTTAATCGACACCGGCGCAGATTTCTCGGTTTTGCCACCTACAAATCGTGACGTACCACATTCATACAATTTATACGCAGCAAATGGTACGCCAATAAAAACATATGGTACGAAAATCATTTCAGTCGACTTTGGCCTACGAAGAAAAATGGACTGGGAATTTCTCATTGCCGACGTTACCAAACCCATTATAGGCGTTGATTTTTTACATGAATTTGATCTTTTAGTGGACGTTCGTAAGAAAAAGTTAATTGATAACAAGACAAAACTCATGGTAAATATAATTTTTGACAAAAGCTGCCATGAACAGATTCACACAATTTCGCCAGCTGAAAATGGCTGGGTGAAACAACTATTAGATGAATACCAGGATTTAACACAACCATTTAAGTACACAGCAAATTCTGAAAATTCTAAAGTTAACCACCATATCGTAACTGAGGGACCGCCAATATTTTCAAAGCCTAGGCGACTCAATCCCGAGAAACTGGCCCTCGCAAAGAGGGAATTTGAATATATGCTAAAGCAAGGCATTTGCAGTCCGAGCAGCAGCCAGTGGTCAAGTCCACTACACATGGCACCGAAGAAAACGCCAGGTGAGTGGCGACCATGCGGCGACTACAGGCGATTGAATAAGGTGACCAAACCAGACAGGTACCCCATCCCTCATGTCCATGACATTTCACAAATGTTGCACAACAAGTCCATATTTACAACCCTCGATTTGGAGCGGGCTTATCATCAGGTACCCATTGCACCAGAAGATCGTGAAAAGACAGCCATAGTTACACCGTTTGGTTTATACCAATTTAACGTTATGACATTTGGTCTCCGGAATGCCAGCCAAACTTTTCAACGATATATGGATCAAATTTTTCGTGATTTGGATTTCGTGATCGTATACATTGACGACATATGCGTAGCATCATCGGGTGAAGAAGAACATGTCCAACATTTGAATATCGTTTTTGATCGTCTTCGGCAGCAAGGCCTAAAAATAAAAGTTTCAAAATGTGTCTTCGGGCAAAATGAAATAAATTTTTTGGGCCACCATATAACAAAAGATGGCGTATCACCTACGAGAGAAAAAGTTGAAGCAATTTTAAATTTTAATAAACCAACACTCTCATGTGATTTAAGACGATTTATAGCACTGTTGAATTTTTACAGACGTTTTCTTCCAAATGCGGCATATAAACAAGGTAAGCTACAAAAACTTATAAAAACCAACAAGAAAAATGATAGAACACCAATTAAGTGGGATGATGATGCAACAAAAGCGTTTGAAGAATGTAGAAACAGCCTCGCTGAAGCAGCTCTATTAGTTCATCCCTCCTTAAATGCAAAATTGGTTCTCCATGCCAGCAACTTCTGTGTTGGTGCAGCAATTCATGAGGTAGTAGGTCGTACTCTTCGACCCCTTGGTTTTTTCTCGAAGAGGATGTCTGATACTCAAAAAAGGTACAGCACGTTTGATAGAGAGCTACTGGCAGTCTACCAAGCAGTAAAATATTTTAAACACATGATTGATGGTCGTGATTGTACAATTTTAACGGACCACAAACCACTTACGTTCGCTTTTCAACAAAATCCGGAAAAGGCTACCCCTAAACAAATACGCCAACTTAGCTTCATTAGTGAATATACAACCAACATTCAACACATTTCTGGCAGAGACAACGTCGTTGCCGACACATTGTCGCGGATCGAGGCCATGTTTAACGCCGACCAGGTAAATTTTGAGGAGCTTGCATTAAGCCAACAAAATTATGATGAATTAAGAGATGCCGAACAAAATTCGTCACTACAGTTAAAACAAATACAGCTACCAAATTCCCAAGTGTCGTTATGGTGCGATGTTTCAACAGCAAAAGTCCGTCCTTATATTACTCCATCATTCAGAAGACAAATATTTAATTCAATCCACAGTATATCACATTCTGAAAAACGTTCAACAGTAAAGCTGATCACCGAACGGTTCGTCTGGAAAAATATGAAAAATGACATCACCAAAATGGTTAATTCCTGCCTTGAATGCCAAAAAACTAAGATAAATAAACATAATCGAAGCGCTTTACAACAATTTAATGTCCCAGATCAACGGTTTCGACATGTAAATATTGACTTAGTGGGACCGTTGCCGATATCGGATGACTTCAGATACGCTTTGACCTGTATAGACCGATTTAGTCGTTGGCCAGTCGCTATCCCTATTAAGGACATAACAGCAGAAACTGTAGCACGAGCATTTTTAAGCGGATGGATATCGCAATATGGTATGCCAAGCGCCATAACGACAGACCAGGGTAGACAATTCGAGTCGAAATTATTCAAGGAGCTAACTCACCTGACTGGTTCAAAACATCTTCGTACAACCGCTTACCACCCACAGGCAAATGGCCTGGTGGAGCGCATGCACCGTACTCTTAAATCTGCTATTAAGTGCCATACATCTACAAATTGGACTGATAGTTTGCCAATAGTATTGTTGGGACTGAGAACAACTTTCAAACCAGATTTAAATGCATCAGCAGCTGAAATGATATACGGATCCACAATCAGATTACCGGGTGAATTTTTTGAAAAACCAACAGAAGAATATGTTGAAAGTGATTTTGTAAAAAATCTTCGTTACGTTATTGGCAATCTAAAACCAGTTCCAACGTCAAACCACTCATCGCAAAATGTTTTTATACAAAAGGAACTTGCAACCTGCACTCATGTTTTCCTACGGGACGATACAGTTCGCGCACCATTGAAAGCACCCTACGACGGTCCTTATGAAGTCATAAATCGAAATGATAAAAATTTTGACATCAGAATAGGTGCTAAAATCGTAAAAGTAAACATAGACAGAGTCAAGGCGGCATTTATACTCAACGAAAACCAACAAAATCTTTCAGAAAACATTCCAGTTCAACATCAATCATCATCTGATACTGATGTTCAAATTGTTCCGGTAAATCAAACACAAATCGAAACACCAGTACAGCAGCAACCTGCGGGGAGTGTATATGTACCTCCGGAAACATCACGTTCAGGTAGAACAATTAACATACCGAAAAGATTCGTACAATTTGTTGCATAGCAACCATATTGAAAGGGGAGTGATGTGGCAGCAATGCTGCACGAGGTCAATCTGCATTACACATAAAATATTTTAATCTGGTAACCCTTAGAATTCAGCTAAAAAAGGCTGCAACAAAAAGTGGCACCACTAACATTGTTATTTTAGTTTTAGTCTCGATTATTCTTTTATATAGCAACAGACTCTGAAGTCTTACTTTTGTTAAAATAAAGAGTCATTAAAAATACAGAAATCTACGTTTCATTATTTATCGGTTACACTGAAAAAGTAGTAAACCACAAAACAATTCGCATCAATGCTGCTGTTTACTTTTTATTTTAATTAGGTTTTGTTCAATATGAGTTTTAGAGAAAATTTGTTAGGGCAAAAGTTGTTGTAAACTTTACTAACAACAACTTCTTAGAAAACGATTTTTATGTTAAATTAATATTTTCCTAAATATAAGTCATACAAGTCGGACTTTACGATTTTTCTCAAACTTTGGCGGGCTTGAGGGACGGCTTAGCCTTCGCCGATCGTCCTAAAAAATTATTCGAGTTGTTTTTTTTATCAATACCCACCGAATTGGGGGGTTAGAGCATGGAAAAATAGAAAAAAAATTTGATCCATACAGTTAACGACCACCCTAATGGTCCCACTCAAACCCTTGTGGAGTCCAACCAAAAAGATTACAGAAGTATATTTAATTACCAACATTTTAAGCGTAATTTGAAAAAAATCAGATGAAAATACGTTAAAACTGATGGATTTAAAAAACACGGAATTTTATATGAGATGAAAATATTGTCGTTCCACAAAATCCTTAATAAAAACTTTATTTTTCATCTGATTTTTTTTCAAAATACGCTTAAATTGTTGGTAATTAAATATACTATTTTATTAAGAAATAAAACATTCCAGATATTTAATATAACGTAGTAAAAAAACGAAATAAAAATGAAAAATTTTGAAAAAAACGTAAAAATATACATTTATATACAAAATAGCCATTTCTTATCAGATAGAAATTTGTAGCATATCGATGGAAAAGGCATTCGATTACCTTTCTAACGATATGCCATTTGTTTCGACCGGACGTTTTGGTTGGACTCCACAAGGGTTTGAGTGGGACCATACACCGAAAAACGCAAAAGTACCGTTATCTAAAAAACGGTACTTAGGAAAAAAAATTACAGCGATTTTCGTGTTTAGGAGGTCCCAATTAACTTATCTAGGCATGTGGTGTTCTTGGTATTTTTTCAAATTAAAAATTTGTAAAGCAGTGTTAATCATATCTGATTTTGACATATGTATATCAGCAGCGAATGGACGCTTAAAATAAATAATATATTTTGTTATTTAAATTATTTAACAAAATAGTGAACAATTAAAACGATAAAATTAAATAAAATAAAAAATGAATGTATGTATACATATTCTGAACAAAAACATTTAAGCTTATATTTCTTATTTTTACAATAAATAATAATAATATTAAAAGCAAAGCAAAACGGTGAAAAACAAAAACAACTCTTTGCATGAGTACGAACAGTGAAACAACACTAAGACAAAATGAAAGAAACGTTTACGTTTTAGGTAATGCAAATGAAAATAATTCAGAAATAAATAAAACAAAACAAAACAATATAAACTATTTAACGGCTAAGCCAATTACTCGAACACGTTCCCTATCACCCTCGGTGTTTACAAAAACAGTGGATAGTGACTCATTAAAAAAACTACAACTAGATTTGGTGACAAGTGTTTCCAGGCCAGCAAGTATTGCCGTGACGTCAAAAACAAATTTAGTGGGAAATGATACCATGAACTCAAACACAAATGCAATGGAAAACCCCCCTGTAAAAAGTTGTCAAAAGCCTACAGTACAAGTTGGTATGGACAGGTACATAACAGTGCTAAAACGGGGACGCAGCCCTACCTCTGCAGCAGTTGCTTCGGCCTAAAAAGCACCATCTTTTGATAAAATAATTACTCAAAATCGTTTTGCAATTCTGGAGGATGAATACTCTGAAGCACCAAACGTCATTAAACCATCCAAGCATCCCCGATATATCTTAGGCAGCAAAATTCAATTGAGCGCATAAAGAGTTTGATATCGGTGATAGGTGAAAATTCGTTTTACGTAGCGGCTATCAAGCGTGGAAGTATAAACGAGACAAAAATACAAGTCAATCATGAGAATGATTTTCGCAAACTAGTAAACAACTTTGAAACACTTAAAAAAAACTTTTATACCTACCAACTGAAAAGCAGTAAAGGTCTACAGGTAGTGATTAAGGGTATTGACTCATGTGTGGACCCAGAGGAGGTGAAAACATTCCTAGAAGAAAAAGGCTTCAAGGTAAAACATGTAGTAAATATTAAAAATAGAGAAAAAATTCCCCAACCACTTTTTCGAGTGGAGTTTGAACCCGGCGACGTAAAACTTAAAAAAAACGAAACACATCCTATTTACAATTTAAAATATATTCTATACAGAAGACTAACTATAGAAGAGCCGCACAAAAAAATGGACCTGTTCAGTGCTTAAACTACCAAGAATTTGGCCGTACCATGGCATACTGCTACTTACCCCCTGTCTGCGTAGTATGTGGTGAAGTACACGGTACAATTTCTTGCGATAAACCATTTTTTCTAAAACCAACCCCAACGTAAAAAAATGTAGCAACTGTGGCGGTAATCACACTGCCAATTATAGAGGATGCCCTGTATATAATATCGTCAAGCAGACGGTTGGACCGAAAACAAATACCCCTCAAATGCAGGTTGCAAATCAAGTAAACACAAATGCAATTCAAGCCCCCCAGCCTAGTAATAACAGAAACTCTTACGCTAACGTCCTAAAATCAAACCATCAGCCAATGCAAGGTGCCTCGCGAAGTAATGATGAAACTCCGGTTTCTAATTTAAGTCATTTAGAAAAAACCATGGAAACATTAGTGCAAACAGTAAATAATTTAACGAACACAATGGGTAATATGATGCAGGAAATGCTTAGAATGCAATCGATGTTATTGCAAGCTGTACTTAACAAACCATGAACTGTTTACAAATTTGTTTTTGGAACGCAAACGGCATCCGCCAACATAAAATGAATTAGAATACTTTCTTAAAAATAAACAAATTGATGTCATGATGATTTCTGAAACTCATTTGACCTCAAGAAATACATTTAAAATAAATGGTTATATACTATATGATACCAAGGACCCACGAGATAGAGCTTGTGGAGGTTCTGCCATTTTAATAAAAACCCGAGTCAAACACTACCTAATGTGTGATCATCGTGAAGATTATCTCCAAGCAACGAACATTTGCGTTGAGGAATTAAATAGAAACCTAGTAATTTCATCGTTATACTCCCCGCCTAGATTTTCAATATTGGAGGACCAATATTATAAATATTTCAAATCATTAGGACCGTGTTTCCTAGCCGCTGGCGATTATAACGCTAAACATACCTTCTGGGGGTCGCGACTTATAACACCAAAGGGTCGTGTTTTATATAACACAATTTCTAAAATGGATTTAAATGTCCTAGCGAGCGGACAACCAACATATTGGCCCACTGATCATCAAAAAATACCAGATGTCATCGATTTCGGCGTGGTTAAAAACATTCCCATAGAAACGATTCATGTCGAAGCCTCCCTAGAATTATTTTCCGACCACACACCTATAATTGTCACTATAATGAACCCCAACAGAATTGTACCTCCGACTGGTTACATAGCGACGACAGCTACGCAAATTAATTGGTTAAAATATAAAAAATATCTCAGTACCCATTGCACAGAAAATATTCCGCTCAGTACACCGGATTATGTAGATCGCTCTATTGACAATTTTGACAGTTTTCTGAAACTAGCTGTTCAACATTCCAGCGATACCCCCAAAAAATTATAAATAATAAAATACATTCTTCAGATGTCGAGCGGCTCTTGACTGAAAAAAAGGACAGTTCGAAGAGAGTGGCAACTTTACAGATCCCCGCAACTTAAGATTTTATTAAAAGAGTGAACAAAAAAGCTAAGAAAGTTACTGCAGAATCAGAAAACGGCTTCTCTAGAAAAATATCTTAAGGAACTTGATGCAACTCCACAATCTGACTACTCATTATGGCGTGCAGCTAGAAATCTAAAAAGGCCAGTTATATCTTAGCCACCATTAAGAAACTTGAATGGTAATTGGGCAAGAAACGATATTGAAAAAGGAAATCTGTTTGTTAGTCACTTGAAAAACGTATTTACACCAAATATATTTCACAATATTGCGGTCGAGCTACCACCTGTTGCAGCTAGAGCAGCTATTCCCCTCACATTTGAGTTAAGAGAAATCGAAAAGGCTATTTGTGACTTAAACACTAAGAAGGCACCTGGTATTGATAAAAGCAGTAATAAAATGCTTTTGGAGCTACCTCGCATAGCAAAGAAAATTATTCTTTTCATTTTTAATGCTATTTTACGCCTTGAATACTATCCTTAGTTACCATGATACCAAAGCCAGGTAAAGATCATACAAAAGTTGAGTCTTATAGGCCTATTAGCTTATTATCAAATATGTCAAAGCTGTTTAAGAAATTATTAGTTTCAAAATTAACACCGATTTTAAGTGTAAATAGATGTATTCCAAACCATCAGTTCGGATTTAGAAGAAAACACAGCACAATCGAACAGACTCATCGAATAGTAAATGTTGTTATCTATCGAAGAGAGCGGTTGTGTTTCTTACATCTCATTCAGAAAAGTATAATTTTATTAACTCAAAAAGTTTTGAAAAAATATTTAAAAACATCAAGAACATAGTCCTAATAAATTTCTATCTAGTGCGATAAAACTGAATAAAAAAAAAGTGTTTTTAAAGAAAAATAAAAGGCCAAAAACTAAATTTCTACATAAAAATTAATAAAACTTTTGTATACATTTTTTTTTTTTTTTTTTTAATAATCTAATTCACATAAACAAACAGAAAATACATAAAAAGTAACAAAGTAATAATAAAATAAAAAAAATAACAAAACATAGCAATGAGTTCAAAGACCGAAGTTAATACTTGTAATCAATGCAACTCCGACATAAAAACAAATAAGTTTGTAACATGTTTTACATGCAAAGCTAAATATCACTTCAACCAATGTTGCGCACAAACCGATAAGTCTTACGATAACTTGGTTGGTGACAAGAAACTGGGATGGAGATGTCATTATTGTAAAGTACGAACCAGGTTGGAATCAAACAACGTACATCAAAGTGAAGATACAACCCAGCAAAAAAAAAAAAACAAAGAAGAAAGTGCCAGCAAAAAATTTAAAGACACATTAACTTTAAACTCATTAAGCTCGGGTTTGGTTTCAGTGCAATCGGAGCTGAAAGATTTGAAAACATCAATCCTAAATTTAAATAACACGATCAATGTAAATAATGCACAAAATTCGAGCATAATAGATGAGCTTAAAAACTCCATTAAAGCCATGGCATCGTCAGTAGCAACACTTTCTAGCCAAATAAGCGGCATTTATGAAAGAGAAATTAAGCAAGACAAAAAAATTTATGAGATGGATACAAAAATTAATAAAATGGATCAACTGTTATTAAAGAATAATATCGAAATAAAAAATGTTTCTGACCCGGATATGAGTGCAAATGATATTATATCAATGATTGCAGCAAGCTTAGATATAGAAATCAACAACCTAGACATTAATAATGCTTACCGAGTTAAAAAAGCTGCAAATAAAACAATCATCGAGTTTACAACCCTAAACAAGAAAAGAGAATTCATGAGCAAAATACAAAGACACAGAATTGATGCAAGTATTTTGAACAAGGATAACAATATTAATAGGTTCATATATATTAATGACCAGCTCACTGCATATTATCGTCGATTATTATGGAACGCCAAAACCAAATCTAAAGAATGTGGTTGGAAATTCGTTTGGGTTAGAAATGGAACTATATGTGCAAAAAGAAATGAAACGTCACCGCTAATAATGATTAACAATAACGCCGATATTGAATTTATAAATGATAAATAAAGTCAAGAAAATAAAAATAAATAATAAACAAACATAAATATTATCACAATAATGAATACCCCTACGGCAAGACATTTAATAATATAGATGATATAATATTAAAAAATTTCAAGAATCAAGATATTGATAACATATTAGCAAATTTTGCAATTAATTTTAATCAAAATGTGTTAAAAATAACTCACGCATGTGACATTAAAACAATCAACCACCCAGAAATAACAGTGCCAAATTCGATGTACATTGAGCACACAAATGAAGAAGAAGTATTCAGAATTCTGATAAATCTAAACAAAAACAAAGGTCCAGGTATTGATGGAATCAGACCCAAAGATGTTAGAAATAACGCTTTAATATTTACACCAGTAATAACAAATATGATAAATCAAAGCATCAACTTTACAACCATACCAAAATTATTAAAAACATCAGTGGTTAGACCCGTATACAAGAGCGGGAAAAAAGATAATGTAAACAATTATAGACCAATATCGATATTATCCGTGATAGAAAAAGTGTTAGAGGAAATTGTTGTGAAAAGACTGATGATATTTTTAAAAAAGTATAAAATAATACACCCAAGCCAATTCGGGTTTCAAAAAGAAAAAAACATAAATCAGCTACTTGGTAAATTTTCTGATGAAATCAATGGAGCTCTCAGCAACGGCGAACAATGTCTAGTTTTATTTATCGATTTTAGTAAGGCATTTGACACCTTATCACATGTAAAACTTCTTTCGATATTGGAAAGAAATGGAATAAGAGGAAATGGTTTGTCCTGGTTTGCAGACTACCTCAACCTCCGAACATATTGTGTCAAAATTATGAAAAAATATAGTGACGAAGACGAATCAAAACACGGAGTTCCACAAGGATCCAAACTAGGTCCTCTATTATATCTAATATATGCAAACGATTTGCTTAACACCCTCGAAAACTGTAACACATATGCATATGCTGATGATACGGCAATCGTAGTTAAAAACAAAAATATTGAAACGGCCACAAAAATCATGCAAAGTCAACTGGATCACGCATCGAAATGGTGCCACGATAACGGTCTAGTCATCAACGCATCAAAAACAAAACTAATGCACATTAGACAACCACATCTTAAGCAAATTAGCATTAAAATTAAATACCACGACATAAATTGCATACACCACAAAATAAACAATAATAACGACCAATGCAACACAACTATTGAATTAGTAAACACGTATAAATACTTAGGTGTTTATGTTGATAACACGTTTAAATGGAAAGTCCATATACAACAGCTACGAATGAAACTTCGGAAAGCTGCTTACTCTTTATACCACCTAAGCTACGCGGCAACAAGTTCGGTACTCCGGCAAGTCTACTTCTCACTTGCTTAATCATAAATACGTCACGGCATAGCGGCCTGGGGAAATTCTCCCAACTGTAATAGTCTCCAGCAGTCTCAAAACAAATTGCTAAAAATACTATACAAAAACAAAGAAAATACAATCAGCAACCCCAACCACACTGTCAACAGCTATAGCAACTTTAACGATCAGCATCAATCAAACCTATTTAATAATAATGTAATTAGCCGCACAAGTATTCGCAACTTTCAAAACTCATACACACACAATAATAATAACAACTCGGCAATCAGAAGCAACAATATATCAAAAAACCTACCGCGCCTACTCAATGTGCTTAATGTCAAAAATATATATCGACTCACAATACTGACTGATTTAAACGACTCCCGGCTTCTACAACCTATAAACCATCGATACAATACTCGACTTCGTTCTGAGAATAGATTTAAAATTAAAAAAACGAGAAACAGTTATGGTGACAGAACCTTGAAAGCTATACTTCCTTCTATCTATAATGAAATGCCAACACAGCTATTAAATGTAACTGATAAGTCCAAGGCCAAAAAACTATATAAAAAGTTTTTTATAACGTCCCAATAATCGCATTAAGATCATTTATTACTACTTAAGTGATTATTATTCAATTTATCCATATGAATAAATAAACATTAAACATGAAAATGAAATAAGCTCTCTTAGAATATTATATACCTGCAGACAAGCCACAAGGCTTCGCGGGTGTTTAGTTAAATTAAGGATGAATGTTTCTAACTTTAAGAATGAATATAATAATGAATAAAAAAAAAAAAAAAAAAAAAAAATGAAGAAAAGAAATATTGCTCAGCACTCTTCATCGATGTTTCGCAAGCTTTTGATAAAGTCTGGCATGAAGGCTTATTACATAAATTGAAGCAAAATTTACCAGCAAAGACACACAAGCTGCTAGAAAGCTTCTTAGTCGGTCGTCAATTTATTATTAAAGAAGGAAATTTCTTAAGTTCACCTCAGCCCATTGCCGCTGGAGTCCCACAAGGCAGCATCCTGGGCCCCCTATTATACATAATTTATACTTCAGACATGCCAACAAGCAACTATACACAAACTTCAACATTTGCAGACGATACAGCTTTTCTAAGCGTCCACGAAAATTATGAAGCATCGCGTTACTTACAGCATCATATATTTCAACTAGAAATATGGTTACGACAATGGAGGATAATGGTCAATGAGCAAAAATGCGTACATATAACATTCACTTTGTGCCGGGAATCTTGCCCCCCTATAACAATCAATAATCAAATAATTCCTCAACATTCGCATGTAAAATATCTCGGCATACATCTGGATCGGCGATTAACGTGGAAATGCCATATAGAGGCAAAATTAACTCAAATGAAACTAAAAGCCATTCAAATTCATTGGCTTATTGGAAGAAATTCTGTCCTTAGTCTCGATTGCAAGCTTATTCTTTACAACTCAATCTTAAAGCCTATCTGGTGCTACGGTATTCAACTATGGGGCACTGCCTCGGCCTCTAATATCGACAAAATTCAAAGGCGCCAAAATAAACTTCTTCCAACAATCACAGTGCCATTAGTAAAAACTATGATTACAAAATATGCAGTAAAATATTCAAAAAGGCTTGAACAACACCCAAATCCACTACCTCAAAATATTTTAAATCATGGCGGCCACACTCGCTTAAGAAGAAGAGACACTGCAGCACTCACCCAATCAGAAGTGCGATAAACACCTACATATGTGAACAGAAACCGTCATGACGAAGTTTGTTGTCTGGCACTGGCAGGACACAAAACAAAGTATAAGGATAATATTTGATTAGTTATTGTTAGTTCATATTTAATATATGAAGATTCAATAAATAAATAATGAAAAAAATAGAATTATTTCTAGCGTTTTCAAAATCCCTTTCTATGTCATTGTTTTCGTCAATAAAATAACACGAACTTACATGTTTCTTGCTTTTTGATTATATTAAACATTTACGTACTCAAAAACATATTGTTGAATGTTTTGTTTTTAACTAACAAATGCGATTTTTTTTAGAAATAAAAAGGTTTTTTAAAAATAATATGCCAACACTTGTGTAAGAATTTTGAATAGAAATGTAAGAGGAGATGCTTAACACATAGCAACAATCCCTTTCTAAAACGAAAAACAACAACAACAATCCTGAAAACAATGAAGAATTCCGTCAAAAGAAACAACAACCACAAGGGATTTTTTTGGAAAAATTAGAGGCAGTCGTGGTTTTTTGGTCATATCTCAGCCATTTGTGACCGATCTTGCTGAATTTCAATAGCAAGAAATGGTGGGCTATATGTGACATAAATGTAAAACAACCTAGCCGCTATCATGTCTGGAGTCTCCGGAAAGCACATATCAAACGTAAGACGGTCAGACGGACGGATTTCGTTAAATCATTTTTATAGTGTCTAAGATCAATATTGTAGAAATTACAAACGGAATAACAAACTTATTTATATCCTTTTCCACCTGTGGTGGAATGTTCTTGTTGTTACTTCTAGTTTTCATTGCTACAGATGATCGTTGATTGTTGTTGTTTTCATATTTTATACACTGCTTTTCACTCTATAGTTATTGTTTTCAATTATTTGTAGTTCTTTTAATGTTTTTAAATTTGTTAGATGTTTTTAGTTTTTATTACATCTTTTTGTTATTTTACATCTTTTGTGGTTATTTAAATATGTTCCCTCTTGCGAGTACCTTCATACATATCGATGCCTTACTTCCTCAACCTCGTAACTTAAAATATACGATTTTGACTTTTTCATATCACGACTGCTATTTTTGTGTTATAATACTGCAACAACTTATTATTTCAATACAATATACATAGATGTAACCAATTCTTTATAAATTCTATTTTAACTTTAACCCAAACACCGAAGTATACAAAGATAAAACGTTTTTTTTTTCTCTCCTGAAAGTAAGGCATCGTATATCACTTTTCAAAATTTGCTGTCACATTGTTTCAATGTTTAGATATGTTTGTAGGTACATTTTGTATGCAATATTGTTCACTTTTCTTCCCTTTATTTATTGTCCTTTGCTATTTGTATTTTTTCGTTTTCTTCGTCTATTTAGTTTCTTAATCTTTTTTCTTATATGATTAGTTTTTTTGTAATTGCTGTTTCTTCCTTGATCAAGGCGAATTGGTTTGCATAATTTGTCCTGCCCCTGATTTTACCACTTGCTATTTTTTGTTGTTGCTCACAATTTTTACTTAATTTTCTCATTTTTTCTAACTAATACAACATTGTCTTCTGTTTTTCATTTCTTTTCATTTGCATTTTTCAAAAAAAAAAAATTATTTTTATTTTTTGAGTTCTATTCTATTATTTTATTTACTTTTTTACAAGACTTCTGATTTTTATGTAAAGGTTCTGATTGTTTATTGATGGTACAGTTGTGTTTTGGTTCTTTAGTGTTTTCCAAAGATTTCTAAAATTTTATTTTTTCCACTTTCGCGCTTTTGTTTTGTATACTTTGTTTTTTCCAACTGGATTTTTTATTTTTAATATAGAGCAATTCCATATGAAAACGATCAAAATTGGCAAATTTTTGGACGACCCCTCTCCGATTTTAAAATAAATAGTCTCAATCGATTGCCCAGCAAAAAATAATGTACCTACATATTTTTTTTTATAGTGACTGGTTTAGTGGTGGTGTACACCACTGTCATGTGACAAAATTGAAGAATTCTTCATAAGGGACCTCATTGAAAGTTGAAAAACTACTAAAGCGATCGCAACGAGTGATAGCTCGTTGGAAAGGTATTGAATCAGGCTTTAATTGAAAAATAAAATTTTCCTAATTTTTCTTAGAAATTTACCTTTAAATTTTCCCATGAAAATTAAATATTCCGATTTTCCACAGAAGCTCCTAAATTTTCCGGCAAATTTTTTTTTTTTTGGATTCCTCATAATTTTTGCTTTAAGAATCAGCAATAAAAAAAATGGGCCCCGACTCCTTGTTTGGACAGGAGAAGAGCATTTAAGAGACCACCTTGTTAAAAATACATTTTAAAAATTATTTTACAGTTAAAAATACATTTATGAAGAAAAAATCTTTCTTATTTTGCTGCTTGTACTTAATTACAATATTTATTAAAAATTTCAATTGTCTTGGCATCATTATAAAATTAAAGTAACTTTAAATTTAGCACGTCGGCAGACGAAGAGTACCGCTTTACATTAATTGACATATCAGAAATATTTGGTATGAAGCAATGAAACTTTTGCGTTCCAGTTATAGTTTTGACATTATTGTATCTGTTTTGAATTCGTCGCTCCATGGCATCGTGTTCTTTTTGAGTGCATAAAACTGTGTTAATGGCAATTTCCTTGCTTTGAATCCACGAAAACAAATGTTGTACATTTAAGATCTGGTCAGTATATGGCCTTTGCAAACTTGCCTTAATCGCCATGCGTTTTAGGGTTCCCCCTAACGCATCGCATGGGCCCTTACCGTCGGACGTCGCGAAAAAGTGCCACTCGACCTGAAATAAATAAACGGACACATAATTATGAGCTAAACTCTCCGCGAACACAACAAGGCTTACGGCCTGTAGTTCGTTATCTTCGTTTTTGAAATAAATGCAAAAAGGATGCACCGTGCACTGGTCGTTTGCCCAGTGATAAGCCTGAATTTCATCCTGAACGAGAAAAGTGTAATTCTCGGCAAAGTCGCTTATCACAATGAATTCATTTTGGGCTAATTTCTCCTTACTTTCCTTTAGAAATTTCGATTGCATCTCGGATATGAAATGGTGCGCCTTCAGTTCATTCAACTTGAATCCGAATTCCTCGATGAATTCCGGAATCTGCTTTACCACGGTCTCAAGGGAACATCTGCCGCTGCTAATTATCCACTGTTTGAAATGCACCTCCTGAATTAACAGCTGTTCAAACTTTTCCGCCAAATATTGCTCTAGCTCGTCAATCTTCGGACAATTGTCGCATTTGGACAGATGACAATTTTCCGTGGGGTATGCGCACAACGACTTCGACAGGAGGTCCCTATATGTTTCAATTTCACCGTGAAATACTTTCAATTTCTTGCATGGAAAGAAAATTAATTTGATGTTTTGATGAAACATGCAAACGCAGACTGAATGCGTTCCGTGCCTGTCTAATGCCAGCACGCATTCTTTTGGTCGTAGGATGGCAAACTTAGAAAATCCCACTTTTTCTGCTGGGTATTTCTCATTGAACTGATGGTATGCTTCGGATAGATTACATAATAATAATCTGCGCTGCTTGTGTACTTTTTCTCCATCTTCACGTGTGATAACATAGTCACGTGTACCTGGGCAGGCGCGGCTGTTGTCATCATTGCAGTAAAAATCTTGAATCAATTTCACCGTTGCTTCGCTGAGGGTCCTTGAGCCAAATTTCTTGGTGGGAGTCGCCAATATGCCCTTCTGTCGAACTAATTCTTTGCTTCTTCTCGCGATGTAAAAAGATATTTGAAACTGTTCAGAAATCTTGCGTATAGACCATGATTGAGGCAGCACAGATAAAATGAGATATTTCTCCGGAAAAGTGGTCGCTAAATTGAATTTTCTTTTCAACTGCTCAATCATTTGTTTGCCGTCATCAACGTCATCTGCTTGACTGCATTCGTTATCAGAGCCTTCATCAAATATTGTCGCGATTGCACTCATAACCTTGCCTGTTTTCTCTTTCCTGTATGTTTCACTTCGCAACTTTCTTTTTCTAATAGGCGTTTCACCTAAAGTGGTAATAGCCTCATTCAAAGGACTCAAAGACATATTGACCATCGGAATGTCTGCCTCACTATCAGATGAAACATTTTGTTCACTTGTCATTTCACTCTCGGATTGTGGCTGCATTTGTTTCAATGCATTTGCTTGTTGAGACAAATCGATTTTACACTTGGGGCAAATGAATTCTGCTTCTTCACTGTATTGTATATTTAATTCATTCATGTATCGCTTCGAAACACCAGTTAATATTAATACTTTTATCTTTTTCGAACGATGTCCACTCTTGTTAAACGGATTGCAGCAAAATTTATTCATTTTACTTTAAATTGTCTTTACAGCTTCACTCTTTACTTTACAAAAAAAAAAACACTTTCACGTTTAGTATTCAACTGAAATTTGACTCAGAGTGTGTGAAGTATTTATATTTATTTTTTGGTAAAAAATAGGTAAAAAAAAATAAGCGATATTTGCTTTTCTTTAATAGGAAAATTTGCGTGAACTACTGGTCATAAAATGTTTTTTAAAGAGGGACTTAATTGGTTACTGCCAATAAGCCGACCACAGGTCATAAAATGTTTTGCAAATTTTTTAAATTACCAGGTAATAAATATTTCGCCATATTTATGGAAAATCCGTGTTTTATGACTTGTTTCTGCACGTGTCATTTTAGGCGAAATATTTATTACCTGGTAATTTAAAAAATTTACAAAACATTTTATGACCTGTAGCCCCAGTCGGGCTTGGTGTGCCATTACATTAGGCCTGCCATACGTCCTGGTTTTCCAGGATTGTCCTGGTTTTTGACTACTTGTCCTGGTGTCCTGGTCCACTATGAAATTGTCCTGGTTTTTTTACAGGTCAAGATATAAAATTAGCTTTTTGCTGGTTTTAGTTGTTAGCAAAGGTTAAGATTTTTGTTATAACACTGCT
This sequence comes from Pollenia angustigena, assembly GCA_930367215.1. NCBI lineage: Eukaryota > Metazoa > Arthropoda > Insecta > Diptera > Polleniidae > Pollenia > Pollenia angustigena. The sequence continues at coordinate 88,641,497 of OV884060.1, forward strand.
AACATAAGGCAATTGTATAAACAACTTTAATTTAATTCAACTGTTATCTGGTGTTAACGTCGTTTAACTAAAGCTTTCAATAAAATAAGATGAGAGTAAATTCTCTTCCAAATTTTGTTTCAACTAGTTGCTTTAAAAAGTTATACCGTGTTAACAACTTTTATAAGTAATCGAAAACCGATAACAAATTACTTTCTTTAAAATAGCCAATACACATTTCAATTCAATTGTCAACTGAGTCGGTTATTGTCCAAATCAAAGCGTACATGGCTTTGTCAATTGATTAGTTTGACAGTTGTCAAGTTGGTTGAAGAAAAATCAAAAAGTCTGCTCAGTGGACTAAAGAAAGAAACTCGTTAAAGACTGAAACACTGGAGAGTAATATTCAATGTAAGCAACTGTAAGTTCTAGAAAAAGTGCAATCTTCTGAAAAGTATTATAGTTTGGAACATTTTAAGTTCAACTTTTCATTATTTTTCATCGTTTTTATGTAAATGAAGTACAAGTTAATTTTTTTTTTATATATGAGAAGTGGTGTAACCCCAGACTTATTATGAGATGATGAGGAGTTAGTACTACTCTTGCACTATAGTACTTGGTTGCAACGGCCCATCCAAAAACTATGTTTCTAGCGCCATCTGTTTTGGATACAAACAGTTGACTTACTCGACTATTGCACTGTTAAGAACAGTGCAAAGAACATATCTTTCACCAGAACCGTAACCAAGTAACCACTTCAGCGCTGATAGCCTCACATATTGTTGGATTTAAAAATAAAAACTGGATGGTTTTTACATATACATACATACATATGCAATAAAAAAAACTTTTTTGTTGGCGTAATTTTTTATCCATTTTTTCTATGTGTCCAGGTTGATAGGTTCAAACTTCTGGCAGCCCTACATTACATGCCACTGCTGCTATTATCCATGGATTTATGGCCGATCTTGTGAAGGCAGGCAGACCATATTCACTACACACTCAACTTGGGGCTCTTAAAAAAAAATTGATTTTTTCTTCATAAATGTATTTTTAACTGTAAAATAATTTTTAAAATGTATTTTTAACAAGGTGGTCTCTTAAATGCTCTTCTCCTGTCCAAACAAGGAGTCGGGGCCCATTTTTTTATTGCTGATTCTTAAAGCAAAAATTATGAGGAATCCAAAAAAAAAAAATTAGCCGGAAAATTTAGGAGCTTCTGTGGAAAATCGGAAAATTTAATTTTCATGGGAAAATTTAAAGGTAAATTTCTAAGAAAAATTAGGAAAATTTTATTTTTCAATTAAAGCCTGATTCAATACCTTTCCAACGAGCTATCACTCGTTGCGATCGCTTTAGTAGTTTTTAGTTTTTTTTTAAAACAACTTTCAATGAGGTCCCTTATGAAGAATTCTTCAATTTTGTCACATGACAGTGGTGTACACCACCACTAAACCAGTCACTATAAAAAAAAAAAATATGTAGGTACATTATTTTTTGCTGGGCAATCGATTGAGACTATTTATTTTAAAATCGGAGAGGGGTCGTCCAAAAGGTGATCGCTTTCATATGGAATTGCTCTATAATTTTTTTTTTAATTTTTTTGTATAGGTTACTTTAATTGAATTCGTTTGTTCTATTGCTCTGTTGTAGCAAAATCGAAACACATTTCGCCTAAATGTTCCATATCACAGTATTTTAAAACTTGCTTCTAAAGCCTTTGTTAAGAACATTTCTTGTTCAAAATTTGTTTTAATAGCACTCGCACAAACACAATCATTATCCAGTTTTATTTGCTTTAAGAAAAACTAGCGATTTTCCTCTTGCCGGGTTAAATTTTTATGAAACTTTTCCCTTTTATTACAACTGGTTTTCTTTAAGTATTCTGTGGCTTATTATATTTTTTTCTTTTGATTTTCAACTTTACTTTACAGATTTTTTTTTACTTTATTGCGCATAGGTAATTTTTCGACTTTTGAATTTAAACTTCAGTTTTCTTATTACATTTTTTCCTCATCACCAGAACCTTCTGCCAAAACTTGGTAACCAAAAATGGCTAAATTTACGGGAGATATTGGCTAAAAAATGGCTAAAAGCTATTTTAAATAAAAACATATTAAAATTCAATAACAAAACAGAAATAATTAATTTAAAGCTGTTTACAATGAAATTGTAAGTTAAGATCAATTTCTTAAATAATTATAAACGTATATCAAAATTTTGATAGATACATATTTAAAAAATTAAATCATCGATAAATTCGATATCGTTATTGTTCATCTCATAGGAATCCCTCGTGCCTTTTAGTTTTAAATAATTTGAAGGTAAATCATTATCACGAAAACATTTACCCAACCTTTTGTGTCCAGATCTACAATAAAAAACAATTAAGAATTCATAGTAGGTCAACCCCTACTTTATGATACCCTAAATGACATTAGAACCTATGCACCGAATTTTATTAAATTATCTGCAAATTGGCGACCTGTACTTTGCTCACAAGGCTTACATGGGCAGCAAGCCAGCCGGACAAACATCGTTAATTCGACTGAGAAAGTGATTCTGAATCAATCGGTATAAGTAAAGGTGGGCTAAGGACCAATATTTAAAGGTGTTACAAACATCAGCACAAACGGATATCCTCTCCACTACTGTGGTGCTGCTATAAATATTTTATTGTTATGGTAAAAATATTTACCTAATTGATAAAATCGAATTAACGGCTCAAATTACTTTTAACGATGTTTACTCTCTACTTCAGCATTAGGAAGTGACAGGGAAATTTCTAAGAATTTTTTTGTTTGGGTTGATCCATTTTATAAATTTAATATTGGAATACTGTTCCTTTATTTTGAAAGATGTTTCTTCATCATCGTATATAGCGATTTTAACATTTGTAAAAGTTGTGATATAAATTAAAGGCGTTTTAATTGTTAAAAATGTTTATTTGACTTTTATAAACTTTTATAATAAAATAAAAATTTTTCTTAAAAAAAAAAAAATTTTTTTGGCTACACAAGTCGAAAAATGGCTAAAAAAAATAGTGGCTAATGGCTAAATTAATTTTTTAATGGCTAAACAGGAAGAAAAATGGCTAAATCTAGCCACTAAATGGCTAAATTGGCAATACTGCTTCTAACACAACTGTCACGGTCGCTAGTTAAAAGAGTATTTTTGCAGTATTTTTTAACAGTCTAATTCATAAACGCATCATTGCAGCTTTATAAGTCATTAATAAGCTAACGTCGTAAAAAGAGTATTTATAAATGTTTAATAGCCTATTAAACGTTTAATAAACGTTTCATAAATTTGAAATATTTATTGTAGCCTTTACCCTACTTTAAGCGTTTAATAAAGTGATATTTCAATGTTTGTTAAAATAAAATTTTAATAATTGCATGAAAATTTAAAAATGTTTGTCATATTATTTTAAAATTTTTTTTCTAGAAAAACGATAAATAATGTGTGAATTAATTTTAAATATAAGCTGCTCGATAGATATTTTTTGTTAAAAATAACGTGGGTCGGGAGATACTTATGTATGTTCTATGTTGAAACTTAAAGTCGCTATAACTTTTTGCATAAAATATAAAAAGCTATTAAGATTTATTTCAAATAATGTAAACCTTTTTTTTACCTTTCATTACACTTATATTCAATATATGTCTTTTAAATAGTTATAGTATTTGTTAAAGCAAACACAAAGTAGAAACCACATAGTATATCGTCTGTTGGTTACTGGTTTGCCGCACGGAACAAAAATGTTTTGTTCTACATGCTTTAAATATTTTAACTTTTGCATCGAAAGTTTGATTCATAGCACAAAAAGTGACAAATGAAGCAAATCAATGAGAACTGTAAAATTAAGGATATCAGGCAATGCTAGAGCTAGATATCTCTAAATATAATCGAGACATCATAAAAGGCATTACATTTTTAAAAAAAGGGTTTCATTATTATATAGAATTGATTTAAAACTAAATTTTTGTAAAAATGTGCCTGCCAGAAGTTTAAAAACTAATTTAAGCAATTACCAAAAGAAGCGATAATAACAAATTAAATTGAAGTTAAAAACACAATTTGTAGATTTAGAATTAGAATTTCAGCCAAAGTGGCTCGTGCCTTAGCTCGCTGGGGCAATAGACAAATTAAAATGCCTTCATCTCTTATAGAGGAAGCAATCCTAATGAGAGAATTTAAGACATTTAAAAATTTCCCAGACGTTATTGGTACGCACATACGTATCAAAAAACCGGCGGGAATTTTGCCCAATATTATATAAACTAAAAGGGTTACTATACCCTGAATGTTCAGGTAAATGAAAACATTTGAACCTAAAATATTTTAGCAGTTATATGTGGCTAAAAATGTTTTGTTAAAACCTAGGAGGTTTTATTTTCAAAACATCTGGTTAAAATTGGTTAAATTATTTATTAAACATAATAAAGCTGTATAATCTCTTTTGGAACGTACAGAGTTTAAGCTGTAAAAATTTGATATTGAAATATGATTTACATATTTCGCTTCTATTTCAATAGTATGTATTTTATTAACAAAAAAAACATAAAATTAATTAAAATATTACGTTTTAAAAAACAGAAATTAATTTTAAATTGAAAAAAAAAACATAAATTCACTTCAAATTCGTTCGTTGAATGATATTTTTATTTACTCGTATCGTTTCATCCCTAGTTGTATGCATCACTATTACAAAAATTACATTTAAAAAAAACATGTTGTTGCCAACATAATAATACAAAAGAAATATAAAAGTTTAATTGTTAATCCAATCCTATTAAAGCCTAGATTACACTATCTCACAAGTCTTACGTATGCCATAATACTTTGTGAGGTAGAAATCTAATGAGTTTTGATGCCACAGTCAAAAAATCTAATGTAACATGACAGTTTGCGTTCACACCATCACACAAAGTATAAACACTCACGCATGAAAAAAAATGCAACCCTGATCCAATGAAAAGTATTATAGTTTAGAAATTTTTCAAAAAAAAATGAAGTCGTATGGGATGTTAAACTTTTTTCATTATACTTGTCATTTTCGTGACACATTGCATTCACACTATCACACTTTGTCATATTACTTGAGTTTTTGACATGTATTAATACAAAGTATAATAGTGTAATCTAGCCTTAAGCGTTTATAAATTGGACTTTTTATTAATGGTTTATAAAACAAAAAGTATTTGATAACTATTGTATTCATTAAAGCTGAATCAAGAAATTTTTATGAATTAGACCGTAAGCGTATACCGCATATTTTGCCTTATTAAGGCATATTTTGATACATATTCAATTTTTGTAGATGCCTACAAGAGCTTTCGCAGCAAATAACAATTTTTTTTTGGAAAATCTGTTACTTTAATTTCGACATCTACATTTAATTTTGACTCTTAAATTGTAAGACAAAGTACCCTACAAGAAATGAATGAGCAAGTTGTCACATTTTTCATTTTGGTGTTAAGAAAATGATAGAAAAAATGACCGAAATAAAGTTTTAGGTCACATACGGTCATTTTCTTAACACCAAAATGGAAAATGTGACAACTCGCTCATTAATTTCTTGTAGGGCAGGTTGTCATTAAGAAGAAATTTTATGCGATGTAGATCTTTTTAAAGTGATCTAATGATGTCCATCCGTCCGTCTGGCTGGCTGTCTCTCCATGTTAGCCTTGTGCACAAGGTGCAAGTTCCAAAATTGTTGAATATTGTGTCTTCAAATTAGCAATTTTTTCAGGGCATACTATCCAGTTTTTACTGCATATTTAATGCGCATAAAACGCGTTTTTAGAGCATATTTCTGGTTTCCCTGGTTATTACTATTATTTCGTCAAATGTAATTAAATTAATCTGCTTTTGCTGTTAAGTACTTTTATTTATTTTAATTTTAATTCAAGTAATAATACATTCAAAAAAATTAGAGCAAATAACTTAAAAGATATCCTTTTTTTATTAAAAACAAAATACATAAAATACAAATATGTATGTATGTAAAATAACGAAGAAGTGCTACTATTACTATTTTTTACTTATCTCACATATGTGCCACAGAATATTAGCTAATGATTTTGTCATGGAGTTCATTGCGTTGCTTATTTCTTGTAAAGAGTTGCTTGATGGCAACCAGGCGCGGATCCAGCTTGGGCTTTACGGGGGGGGGGGGGGGGGGGGGAATTTTGTATGATACAAAAAGTAAAAAATTTGTTTTTTTAAGGTTTATTAAAAACAATATGTGTATATTATATTAAAAAAAACTCAACAAAAAGGTTAAATAAAATATAAGATCAGTTCAATATACATTACTATTTTTAAATAAGCAATTTTTGATTTTCTTGTGAGGCAAATTTAGACAGTACAGTATGTCTTCTGTCATTGTTGATCTGAGTCATGTTTTTATTCGACGAAGGGTAGGAAATGACCTCCCGCTCGTAGCATTACTGACGAGCATTGAAACGAACATTTGAAATATTTTTCTTAGATTTGGGTAGATATCTTCATCACAGTTTATTAAAGCGTCTTCAACGTTATCTGACAGATTAGGCTCAAGTTTAGATGTTAGTAGGTGTTTATCTCTTTTATCAAATATAATCAGCTCATCAGCTAGTTGTGGTTTTAACAGCTTTATATCTGTATATGACTTGATTACACTTTGAGGTAAAAGTTTAGGTATGTTCACTATTGCGAAAGGTGTTTTGAGATCTTCTTAAATAAATTCAATAAGAGGAATGTAACAACTCGGTAGTAATCTTCAACATTTGGGATGTGATTATTTCGTTCAAATCTTGTCTTTTCGATTGGAACCTCGATTTGAACGCAAATAACTTAAAATTTTCAAAAATCGCTTTGAAATATTCTTTTGTTTTATTTCTGTTCCCTTCAAGGCTCATGATTAAAGTTTTGATAAGGCTTGATCCTTTTTGAAGATCTATATCTTGCTTTTTTTAAATGATACTGAGTATCAAGTATCACACTTAATATGTATATTCCGCAAATAAATTCAAAAGTACTAAGTGAGTTCCTAAATATAAAGGTAGAGATACTACCTTTCCACTCAGATATTTTTCCAAAGCTTCTACTATATGATGTACACTTGTTGCAAAGTGTTAAATTGAGTCGTGATCGCATAATGTAGAGAGTTTGGCTCCCAAATACTTTGCTAAAACTGTGTTTCGCTAGGGATGATTATATTTAAAAAATTTTGTCGTTTCTTTAACAAATGATAAAAAATTTTGTATTAATGCCAATTTATTGCTTTTAGAAATTGAGTTTCTTGATTTATGGGAATAGCAAGGCGTTTGTTTCGCATTTATCGCGGTTTCCAGAGTATTTTAACAGCTCCATTTCCTGCTGACATCAGAGGATACTAGGGTATTCATTCGGTTAACCGTCAATCGGTTAACCGATGAATTACTACCCGATTAACTGATCGGTTAATTTCAAATTGGCTTTTTTCGATTAACGATTAAACCGGTTAATTTCAGTCGATTAACCGATGTAACAAAAATTTCAATATTTTGAAGTATAACATATTTTTTTGTGTTTTTATTTATTTGTTTCGTCTCATATACAAAATGTATGTGTTTTGAAAATAATTTTTTATACCAACAAAGAATGTGTTCAGTGACTTCATTTTAACACCGGTGACTAAAATTACAATGTTTTTCAATTTTTTTTATCTTCATCATCGATCAGCAGGAATGTGGAGAAAACTGGGTTAAATGTTTGATTGTCAACACCTTTTTTTTGTTTCACGTTTCGCATACATATCTTCTCATATCAGTCTTTTAACAGATTTAACCGAAACAATTAGAAGTGTTAAAAATTTTAAAAAACTCTAATGGCATAATGGATTATTTTATATGTTTAGAGAAATCCTGGAAAAGAACTGAGAAATTAGATCAACGATAAGTAAAATAAAAAAAGAATCGCTTTAATCCTAAACATTTAAAAGATTATTTTATAAGATCTCCTTTAACTATTGAAATAACAAATAAAATTATCTCAGTTTATTTTTTATATATTTATATATAAATACATATTTGGGGGATTCACAAGGTAGTCATAAAGTCTTAAAATAATTACAAGAAATATATATCGTCGGCTTAATATGCAAACCGGCTAAATCCACTTTTTATGTAAATTGAGATGTTGATGCCGTGTGGTAGAGAAAGATACGCCTCGTCGACCAGCATGTAGTTTTTCTTTTATTTAAGTCTTGAAGTTTGTAAAACTAACTGTATTTTTAATTTCCTATCAAAATGGGGAAAATAAAAAGTTTTTTGTCTTTCCTGTGAAATATGCTGAAAGTGAGTTAGCAGGTTTGCATAATAAGCCGACGATATAGCTGTAGTGGGCTACCGCTTAGATTTCTACTGTACAGTTATGACGAATAAATGGACACAGCATTCAAACTTTTATTTTTTTTTTATTTAAAACAATTGTAAAATATTATTTCGAATATTATGACGATATGACTTGATATTAATTGAACAATTGTTTTTTTTGTTTTGTTTTTGCTCGTTTTAGTTCAAGAATTGTTATGTTTGGTATGTCATTGTTTTTTTTTACTAATAAACTCCAAATAATATTGAAATAACTAAATTTAAAAAAAACTTGATTAATCGGTTAACCGATCAAAAACAAAATTAACCGACTATTAACCGATTAAACCAAAACCTCGGTTAATTAATCGAGCGATTAACCGATTAAAGCAAAAAGTCGATTAAATGAATACTCTAGAGGATACCCATCTGTTCCATCTCCTACACAATTTATTAGGTCAAGACCAAAATTTTTCAAAGCTTTAAGCACTATTGATGGGTGGCATGTCATAATATCCAGTATCATAGTGTCCATGGACAAGTACCATAAAGGATTTTCTCCTTTATGGTATAACAAGTACCGGTTTCGCTAAGCTAAGCTCCTAAAATATGCCTTTTTTTCCGAACGAAGGCCGACTACGCAGAGAAGCTTTACTTAGCGAAGCCGGTTTTTGTTATACCATAGAAGAGAAAATTCTTGCGCCCGGCCGAAGGCCGTCTATGCAGTGAAGCTTTAGTTAGCGAAGCCGGTTTTTGTTATACCATAGAGGAGAAAATCGATGATTTCGGCCAATAATCATGTTTGTTATACCATAGAGGAGAAAATCCTTTATGGTACTTGTCCATGGACACTATGACACCGGACGTTATGACATGCCACCTATTGATGATAGTGCCTTCGCATCAATTGACACATCAACGTCAACAATATCATTTGAAGCCTCTTCAAATGCGATTACAATCAAGCCAATAAATTCTTCCCTATAAACTTTTTGTTGCATGTTGAAATATCTTAAAGATAAGGAAATCTGGCTTTTCCCTGACAAATTCGTGCTTTCGTCAAAAATTATCGAATAGAATTTTGATTCATATAACACATACATACATAAATATTGCATTTACTAGGGCTTATTAATAATTCAACCGAACGCATTATCAAGTCAAACGTTTAGTCTTCGAATGTAGATGGCACCTGCTGGGATTGAATGTAGAATAGTAAGTATTTGAATACGGTAAACTAGATTTTTCGTTTGAAATATCTATTAAATAACTATTAGGATTATTTAAAATTTCGTTAGAACTTCCATAAAAAAAACAAAAAAACCTTGCTGGGATTTCCAAAAATGTTGTACATTAAAAAAAATATTATTATTGGGAATTCTTGTATTATCGAAATTAACAAAACAAATTTTTATAATTTACGGGGGGGAATTTCATTATTTCCCCCCCCCCCCCCCTGAATCCGCGCCTGATGGCAACGGTACATTCTTTTACTGCTGCTGCGACTTCTTTTAAATTTTCAGCTTGCAGTTTAGTAGCATCAAGAGTCTGAGAATGAATCTCATATTGTTGACGCAAAAGTCAGCCGTTCTTGCCCTTCCGAATCAGTCGCATTATTGCAATGCTTTCTCTTCCGCTGTGTTAATATTGTCGATTACGTAGAAGTTGTCATACGGTACAGTTTTGCGTTATGTGATGTTGTTGGCAGACTGTCAGATTTTTCGCTACAGGTAATCCATTGCGGTGGAAAGATCTCATCTTCGTCAGTTCATATTGTGCCCATAGAAAATGATGTTGACGTTGGAGTGATAACCGCTACGTTTTGGCTTCTTCCGGGAGGAGTTAAATTCAATACGCTTTGTTTGACAGTAGTTGGCACAGCAGTACTTTTAGGCAAAACGGCGCAAACTTTCCCACCTGGGGCCGATGCAGCTGAAATGCGGCATATTCTGTCGATGTCTGACTCCAGCACAGTCAAATTGCGGACGCGGCAAGGTCCACCGCCAGTTTCTTTCAGACTATTGTTGTTAAGGTCAATCCACACCTGTAATGAATAAAATTCCAAGTTAATATCATGTTTTTTTTTTTAAATTTATTTTTTATTATTGAATCTTTCTTATCGAAATTTACAATATGTATTCAAATCTTTATTCTACTTGTTGTTTATTAGTTGTTACCAGTGTAACCACTAACTGCTGTATTCAAATTTTAAATTTAAAAATGTCTTCTAGTTAGGCTCAAAGTATCGGTTCTTTTTAGCCTCTGGTGACCTTCGAATTGAAGCAGACACCGAGCGAGGTAGTTAGGGTGGGCCATTAGTTTATCGATGTAACTTATTGAATATTTTTTAATTTCCTCCTGGATAGTGGGGACGTTGAGATCTCTGTGGATAATATCATTACGTATATACAATGGGGCGCAGACAATTTGTCGTAATATTCTAGACTGTCTTCTTTGAAGCTTTTGGATGTTAGATGCGCATGCAGTACCCCATAATTGGATGCCATATGTCCATATTGGTTTTATGATGGACTTGTATAAGAGAATTTTGTTGTCTAAGGACAAGTTTGAGTTTCGACCGAGAAGCCAATGTAGTTGAGCTGCTTTAAGTTTCATAGCCGTTATTTTCGCTTCAATATGACGAGACCAGGTCAAGCGTCTATCTATATGAATTCCCAAGTACTTAACATGGTTTTATATCGGAACAGTGATGTTATTTATTTTTACAGCTGGGCACGTTTGTCTTCTGAGCGTGAAAGTTAAGTGAGCACATTTAGCCGGGTAAACCTTTATTCTCCATTTTTCTAGCCAGGCCTCTAGTTCATTGATGTGGGACTGCAGATTTTGCGATGCGACTTTTGGGTCATGGTTAACGCTAATAAATGCTGTGTCGTCTGCAAATGTAGAGGTATGCGTGCTCAGGTTTGTTGGCATATCCGCTGTGTATATTATATATAGAAGCGGTCCTAATATGCTGCCTTGGGGGACACCAGCAGTAATTTTCTTGAGGGGGGAGTATTTATCTTGCGACCTTACTATGAATGTTCTGCCTGTTAGATAGCTCTCCAGAAGCTTGTGAGTGTTTTGAGGAAGCATTCGTGTTATTTTGATGAGTAGCCCATCATGCCAAACTTTGTCAAATGCTTGGGAAATGTCTATAAACAGGGCTGAGCAGTATTGCTTTTTCTCAAACGCCGATCTTATAAGGGTGACAATTCTATGCACTTGTTCTATTGTACCATGTTTCGCTCTGAATCCGAACTGGTGATCCGGGATGATGTCGTGTTCATTTAGATGAGGAGTTATACTTAAAACGAATATTTTTTCGAAAGCTTCGATAGGATTGACAATAAGCTTATCGGTCTGTATGACGCAACCTGGCTAGCATCTTTTCCTGGCTTGGGAATCATAACAATTATAGACCTCTTCCATGAGGATGGGAAGTATCCCACTCTTAATATAGCGTTAAAAATGAGCAGCAAGATTCTGGAAGCAGACGATGGTAGGTTTCTTATCATTGACCCTGTGATGCCGTCAGGTCCGGGAGATTTTCTAATATTCACTTTTTCTATTGCAGATTTTACTTGAGTTATGTTAAATTTTAATGGATGGTTTACCTTATCAGGAATGATTGGACGACAGGAACAAGTATTTGCATCATGTGGCGTGAAAACTTTCTCAAGGTGGCCCGCGAAAGCGTTTAATTTTTCATGTGTGTTTTTGGCCCAAGTGTGGTTTTCCAGTCTTAATGGAGATTCTTGGGTTATAGGGCATTTCATATGCCGTACAGCCTTCCATCAGCTATAATTGGAGTTTTCTGTGGCGTCTAGGCTGTTAAGATAGCCTTCTATTGCAGACTCGTGGTTCTGTCTCAATTTGTTGCGAAGAGTGGTCAGGCATAATTGTAGTTGGACCTTAGTGGTTGGGGAACGACTGTTTTGCCATTGTCTTCTTAACTTCCTTTTTTCTCTGATAAGGGTCTCTATATCCGTCGATGTATTGTAAGCAGCACGTTTAATTGTCCGCTTGATTGGGGTTGCATTTCTTGCTGCAGTATCCAAGACTTCTGTAAATCGGTCGACTGCTATTTGGATGTCAGATGAATTTTGTAGAGGAATGCACTGTGATAGGTGAGAGCTCACATACATTTTATACTTTAACCAATTTGTGTTTCTGTTTCGATAGGAAATAAAGTTTGCAGCTGCGGCGTCAGAGTTACCTTTTAAAATGAGGATTGAAGGTGAATGATCACACGAAAGATCATAGGAGGAACTAACTAGTACCTGATCGCGCTTGATGTTTTTAATTACAGCAAAGTCAATAAGGTCTGGTAGCTTATTGAAGCCGGTTGGCCAATAGGTAGGCTCACCACTCGATACCACATCAAAATTATTTGCAGTTACGGCATTGTATAGCTGATTACCTCTAGGACTAATAAGTCTGGAGCCCCAATATGTATGTTTAGCGTTGTAGTCGCCAGCAGCAATGAATTTCTGGCCCAATGTGGAGAAGAAGTTGAGAAATTTATCGTGTACAATTTTGTGTTAACGTTTGATGTTAACGTTAGATTGAAATCAGTAAGATTTATAGATGTGGCCTGGATATAATCTTCTTCGAACTCTGGCAATGGTTAGGTTAGGTAAGGTTCCATGGGCAGCTATCAATAATTGTTATTGTTCCCTTTGTGATACCCAGCGCCAATGCCCAACCTATAGAGCAGTTACTCAGATGGCGTCACTGCAGAATCCAGCCACTTCGTCCTCCTAATGAAGAGAATCAGCGATCTCAGTTCTATCTTGGATAGATCCTCTAGGCAGGCAAATGCCGGTTTCCCCAGGCATTCCTCCCTAATACCCCGCAACCCAGGGCATTGACAGAGAAAGTGAAGCACAGTCTCCTCCTCCTCCTCATCCTGACAACTTCTACAGTAGTCATTAAATTCCAGACCCATTCTTTCAGCATGAGTCCCCACCGGCCAGTGCCCAGTAACAACCGATACAACTGTCCTAATCTGGTTCCTTTTGAACCTAAGTAGAGAGCTTGTCCTCCGTTCATCATAACCAGGCCATAATAGCCTGGATATCAAGCAGGTGGACTCACTTTTCCACCGCATCTGCGCAACTCTATAAGACTCGCGCCTGATATGTAATTTACAGTGAGCCATTGGAAGACCAACAAACTGATCGATGAATATGTCATCCATGCGACCACCTTGTTTGGCCAGCCTATCTGCCACTTGATTACCCGGGCACTCTGAGTGACCCGGAATCCATATTAGCGTTACCCTTGAATGTTTCGCAATCTCATTCAAAGACATCCTTCCCGCTAGGGAAGGAAGGGCAGCTTTGCTATCAGTAAATATACGTATATCTCCCGATATGCGATGATACCTCAGCCAATTTACCGCCCGCCTTATAGCCGAGATCTCCGCCTGCAGGACACTACATCCATCTGGCAGACGAAAGGAAACTCTCACATCCAGTTCCTCTATGTAGAAACCTCCGCCAGCTCTAGCACCCTTCTTCGAACCATCAGTATAAACCCCTAGGCTCAGTTCGTGGTGAGTACCTGACAGCGCATTGCCATGCGCCATCCTTGTCACAAACCCGCGCCAGTGAAAGGCACGGGAGTGCAATAGTCCACACTATCAGGGACGGTAGAACCTCTGGTTATCCCGGCATGCCCATAGTCACGGGCCGACGAACAGAGCGCCGCGTTTAGCCGTGTCGCCAAGCAAAGAGCCATCTGTCTGGCCATGATGTCCACCGGGAGCCAGTTCAGTATCGTGAATAGCGCCCTCGTGGGAGTAGATCGCATTGATCCCGTGATCATCAATGCGACAAGTCTATATACCTTCTCAAGCATTGCTCTACACCTGCTCTTATCCAACGCAGGCCACCATACCACCACCCCGTAATACAGAGTCGGCTTTACTACAGCCTCAAAGATCCAATTGACACACCACGGGCTCATGCCCCAGTTTCTGCCGATTGCACCCCTACACGCATATATGGCAACTATTGCCTTTTCCACTCTTATTTGGACATTTTGTCCCCATGACAGCCTACTATCCAGAACCACGCCCAGATACTTGGCACTGCGAGAGATCTGAAGCTCGGTTCCATTTAACCTCGGAAGCCTAAAGTCCCCGGTCCTGTACTTCCTCGCAAAGAGTACCAGTTCCGTCTTGGACGGATTAACACCCAGCCCGCATGATGCGCTCCAGGTGCTAAGTTTCTTCAACAGATCTGCCCTTTGTGTAGGCATGTTGGGAGGCAGAGAGTAAACTTCTTGGGATGGTCATCCTAAGATGTATATCAATAACTCTTTCAAGAGTCTTAAGAAGAAAGGATGCAAGACTAATCGGTCTGTAGTCCTTCGGTTCGGTGTGAGAAGCCTTCCCCCTTTGGGTATAAAGACCACTCTGCACAAGGTCCAACTTACCGGGAGATACGAAAATCTAGCGCACCCCCTGTATATGGCCGTCAGCCAGGGTATAATCAGGGTCGAATTCCTCTGCAGGTCCGATGGAATTATACCATCCATACCCGGAGATTTATATGGGCTGAAGCTATCGACAGCCCACTTGATCATATCATAGTCCAAAGGAATGGACATAGGAATGGGTGTCGATTCCCACACCCGATCCCGCAAGCTCCCTTGGGAGTTTCCAGGATAGTGAGTGTCAATCAACATCTCAAGTGTTTCCCGACTATTTGTAGTCCAACAACCAACCGATTTCCGGACATAGGTTGGGACAACAGGGCTCGAAGCCATAATTTTACGTAAACGGTTCGTCTCAGAGGATCCCTCCACGCCGCTACAGAAGTTCCTCCAAGCGTTCCTTTTCGCCGATCTAACCAAGTTTCTGAACCTATTCAATGATGACTTGTAGTCCACCCAATTACCAAGGCGTTTAGCCACATTGAACAACCTACGACAGGCACTTCTTGCCTGCGCAATTTCAGGATCCCACCACGGTGGTCGACTCCTACCCCTGCGAATCATTGGCTTACACGCCAAGGAATTCGCCAACTGCAGTGAGTTCGAAAGCAGATCCACTGCCGCGTCGATCCCACTGATATCATTGACATCAGGAGGATCAGATAGAGTCCGAACTAGAGAGGAATCTTGAATCCCCCAGTTCGTACGTCTCTTGTTTACCATAGCCATCGGTCCTGGGGACCTAAGCCCTTAATCAAATTCCACATACCTATGATCAGAGAGCGAACAGTCATTAGACACCATCCAATTCTCAATCATATCAACGTGGTTTATACTAACCAGCGTGACATCAAGAACCTCACACCTATTCGCAGCAACAAACGTAGGCTCACAGCCCCTATTAACTACTCCTAGATTATAATTAATAATAAAGGAGAATAGTGACTCACCTCTTACATTCGTGTCAGTACTACCCCAGATAGTGTGGTGCGCATTAGCATCGGCACAGATTACAATTGGCGTTCCAGTGCCCGCAGCCTTTGTTAAAGCATCACGGATGAGCCTATTGGGTGGGTCATGTTCGCGATCGTGCGCCATATAGCCCGAGACCATCCAGACTATTCCGTCTAGTGTCTCCAGAGCGACCGTTGTTGTGTCTTCATCACTGTAATCAGAAAGAATGAAGATATTCAACGAGTTTTTAACTAAGACACAAGATCTTATGTTACCTGTACCTTTCACATATAATAGCTTGTAGCCTTTTAGTTTCAGTACGCAAACCCGATTCTTGTGAATCCATGGTTCTTGGACCATTACGAGCTCCTCCCCTCTTTCCGCCAGTCGGAGGAGCAGTGCAGCGGATGCTGCTTTAGAGTGGTGGAGGTTGATTTGTGTCACCCTCACCATGATCCATGTTGCCGATTACAGTGACGTCGACGTCCTCATGGTCGGATTCCAGGAGTACGTCCTCGTCAACCATTTCGCCCAAGTGGTCAAAGAAGTCACCCACTAGTCCGGAGACCGAATGAGTGTCATCTTTGTCGCTTGAGCTAACGGCATCACCACAAGCCATACTGTCATCAGTATGTGCAGCCTCATTTACCGAAGGAGCTGGATTGCCCTTGTTATCACTTCGGTAGACACGGAGCAAGATCGTACTAAAACCATAGTAGATCTTAACCCCGTTTCTCCCTCAGTGATTCCAAGGATTGCTGGTTTATTACCACAATCGCCGTCCTTGATGACCCTTCAATAGCTGAAACCTTCACCATCTTCCAATCATGTGTGGGTAGTTGGGGATTGCAGCACTGAATGATCTTCAAGATCTCCTCAGGTTTCGATGGTTCGGCGGGAATGGTTGCAATCGACCTAGGCCTACGCGGTATCTCGCTCACCAACACCACATCGAGCCTTGCACCTTCCCAAACCTCTCCTATTGATTGGATGGCAAGCTTCAGTAACGACACTGAGCGCTCATCTACACAAGCCATCAGCTTCACATGGCCTTGATACCAGCCAGCATCATCACATTGAGGGGGAGGACCTGGATTCTGCTTGAGGATCATCCAGAACACGCCCATTAATTTCTGTTTAACCAGATCTCACTTGGTATGGGAAATGGCACCGTTTTCAGCACCTCTGTCAATGACAGCCCTCACTAGGTGACCTTTGGCCACCTCACTGAAGGACTTGTTCATCGGCTTCGGTGCTAATTTAGGACGCTTAGTCCCTGGTTGCTGTTTTACGGCTAATGCTTCTTCCTCAGAACGTTGCCGTTTAGGCATTGTCACCTTTCCAGTGACAGGAGGTGAAACACTTTGCAGCCCAGCTATGTGGGTCTAAGCCCATTCCAATTTAGCTTTCTGCTCATTGGAAAGCTCTTCAGCTTTTTTGGAGCCAAGTAGCTCAATGAAGCGCAAGGCGGCGCGCCTTGTATTTGATGCCCTCTAGGTAGGGTTTTTATGCCTTGGGGACTTTTTACGGTCGCCGCGTTTGGCGGGGTAGGTAAAGATTTGGGATATGATGTTCTCATCACCATCCCTCCTTGCACAATGGGCACATGGGAAGCTGCATTGTTGGACGACTTTATCATTCCCAACTTGGCAGCAGCCGAAGCAGGGGTTTTATCCGTTCCACCGACGGAAAGGGCTTGTGCGGCTTCGGAGGTACTTGGAGAAAAGTTCAGGGGTACCTCGCCGCCGTTTTTGGAGCAGCTGCCTTCCGGTCGAGCTGCCTTACCACTTCCGATCAGCCTACACTGATCTTCCATGGTGGCCGGGACTGTTGCAGTCCCTGGCTTTGTCGTCTTACTGTCAAACGTTGTCCTTATTCTCGCCTGTTCGTCATCAGTTCCAGTTATTTGTTTTCGTTTTTGTTGTTGTTTGTTTTTTGGAGTGTTCATTTGCTTGTTGGTCCCACGAGTGTAGGGGAATTGAAAAGGTCCGCCACGTCATAGCCCCCATTAACGTGGTAAGGGCGTGGTCTATTTGCTGAGGTGCCCAGGTATCAGCAAAGCTCCGTGATAATACAGTCGGACACCCCTGACTGCAAACCAACCGATAGGCACGGGTCGCATTACACCCCGATTTAGGGGATGGATAACCTTTAGTTGCCAAGGCCTTTAAGTTCACTGCCTTCACCTCGGGAGTCACCAGTTGCTGGCAAAATACCCGGGCCAAGACATGAACCACAGCCAGGACTTAAGCCACCACATCGCTTCAAGATTGTTATCCGTAATAGTGGCGGCAATGGTAAGTGTCTGATGTGTTTGTGCACAATTATGGCTGTGCCACCACAAGCTCGTCCACTGGGATGTTTTGTGTCATACGTAAGGTATCCATTTACCCTAAAGCAGTTTTTATGAGTAAAGTGTGTTTCAGAGACAAGAAGTACGTCGATTTCATGCCTATGAAGAAAGTTTGCAACTTCGTGTTTATGTTGGGATAACCCGTTTGCATTCCAGAAACATATTTTTAACTGGTTCATTTTTTGTTGAGTAGAACTTGCAGGAGCATGTTCTGGGTTCGCATCATTTCCTGAAACATGTTCAGCATAGTGGCCATGAAGTTATTCATAGTTTGAATTAAATTTTCAATTGAGGAAGGCATATTTCCAGAAGGCATTTGTAGACCTTCCCTAGGAACATTAGCGTATGGCGTTTGCTTTGCGTTAGAAGTACTCGGGGGATTTTTCGCATTAGGGTTTCCTTTTAAGACTTGGGCATATGATTGGTTTTAATTGTTTGTTTGTGTAATACTAGCAATAGAGCCAGCGGCCTGGCTGGGCACATGTGACAGACCATATTGGGAGTGAGCATATTTTTGAACTAAAGCAGGTTTGTTAAATGCAGGAAGACTTTGCAACCCCTATAGTTTGCCGTGTGATTTTCGCCACAGTTGCTGCATTTCTTAACATTTTGAACGATTACATTCGGCGGTTTTATGAGCGTCGCCACAATATGATTTTGTTTGCCCATATTCCTGACAGTTTGTGCTTTGGGATGGACCCTTTCGTTTTAATGGCTCCTCAACAGTTATTCTTCTGTTGAGTAGGTAGCGCAAGTTGTATATGGGATGAACTGAATTTTTGGTTTTGAGAACCGATGAATCAAACGATATTTCAACGCGGTGCATTGGTTGAGGAACTTTATTCCTGTTCAAAATGTAATGAACAGATTTTACCTCATACCCCTCTAGCTCTATGGCAGATTTTATATATATGCTGATTCTGCTTCTTCATCGTCAGGTATGGATAGTACAGAGAATCTGTTACCATTTGTTGGCAAAGAGACTACGTTACAGCCTTTGTATTGTTTGGCCATGCGTTCCTGTTGGGTGGACCTAGGGCTAGCCTTTCTCTTAGTTATTGTAATATATCTGTCCATGCCTGTTTGCACTTTAGTACCTTTTGGCACAGCTCCTGTATTTATTAATGCAAAACGTGATGTTCCAGGTTTTTCATTCTTATTCCTCTGATCAGACGACTTCACACTTTGAACCACATTTACGGTCGGATCAACACACTTGCTCAGGTTGGGCACACTTGCACTTAAATTGCTGTATGGAAAACCAGTTGTGCTGGCAATTTTTGCACTTAAATAATTTTTATTTAATTCTGGGTATCGAATGTTTTCATTGCTCACGCTCGGGGAGCTTACCACAATATACGCATTTCTGCTATTTGTGCTGGGCCTACTCTCCTTATTGGGAGTATTTGTGAGGCTCATTTACAAATCTCTTCGGGCACCTTAGTTATTGCTCTTTTTTTTCAGCTATTACAAATATTTTTTTTCACCTAGTACAAAATTTTTTTTTTTTTTTTTCTACTCACTGATACACGTCCGTACTCGTCAAGAGCTGGTTCGAAACTCATATATCATGTACAAACATATTTATGTAGAAGGTACGTATGTTTAAAATTAAAAATATTCAAAAATACATACTTTGTTCCACTCGCAGCCAGTTCTTAATGGAGGGCCGTATGAATTGACCTTTTTTGCCACCGTGTCCCATGTGTTCTCCACATCAGACTTGCTGCTACTAAGCCGGGGAGTTCCTGTGGCCAAATGTGAAAACTCATCCATACAGGCAACCAATTGGCTGAACGGCAGGCCTGTTGTCATTTTGGCGTTATAAATTTATTCAATGAAAATAAAAACATTTTTGGTATAAAATTTTAATTCCTTTTTTTTTTTTGTAGAAGATTCCATTTGTTATTTTTGTTTCACTTTTTTTTAATTTTTTCCAAATCCGAGTATGGTTTTTACTTGCCGAATTTTGACACATATGTATGTCGCGGCAAACCGTTATATACAAACCAAAATTAATTTTAATTCCTTTTTTTTTTGTAGAAGATTCCATTTGTTATTTTTGTTTCACTTTTTTTTAATTTTTTCCAAATCCGAGTATGGTTTTTACTTGGCGAATTTTGACACATATGTATGTCGCGGCAAACCGTTATATACAAACCAAAATTAATTGACAGTTCTTACGTTTTTTAGTAAAAAAAATATGTATTCAAATCTTTATTCTACTTGTTGTTTATTAGTTGTTACCAGTGTAACCACTAACTGCTGTATTCAAATTTTAAATTTAAAAATGTCTTCTAGTTAGGCTCAAAGTATCGGTTCTTTTTAGCCTCTGGTGACCTTCGAATTGAAGCAGACACCGAGCGAGGTAGTTAGGGTGGGCCATTAGTTTATCGATGTAACTTATTGAATATTTTTTAATTTCCTCCTGGATAGTGGGGACGTTGAGATCTCTGTGGATAATATCATTACGTATATACAATGGGGCGCAGACAATTTGTCGTAATATTCTAGACTGTCTTCTTTGAAGCTTTTGGATGTTAGATGCGCATGCAGTACCCCATAATTGGATGCCATATGTCCATATTGGTTTTATGATGGACTTGTATAAGAGAATTTTGTTGTCTAAGGACAAGTTTGAGTTTCGACCGAGAAGCCAATGTAGTTGAGCTGCTTTAAGTTTCATAGCCGTTATTTTCGCTTCAATATGACGAGACCAGGTCAAGCGTCTATCTATATGAATTCCCAAGTACTTAACATGGTTTTATATCGGAACAGTGATGTTATTTATTTTTACAGCTGGGCACGTTTGTCTTCTGAGCGTGAAAGTTAAGTGAGCACATTTAGCCGGGTAAACCTTTATTCTCCATTTTTCTAGCCAGGCCTCTAGTTCATTGATGTGGGACTGCAGATTTTGCGATGCGACTTTTGGGTCATGGTTAACGCTAATAAATGCTGTGTCGTCTGCAAATGTAGAGGTATGCGTGCTCAGGTTTGTTGGCATATCCGCTGTGTATATTATATATAGAAGCGGTCCTAATATGCTGCCTTGGGGGACACCAGCAGTAATTTTCTTGAGGGGGGAGTATTTATCTTGCGACCTTACTATGAATGTTCTGCCTGTTAGATAGCTCTCCAGAAGCTTGTGAGTGTTTTGAGGAAGCATTCGTGTTATTTTGATGAGTAGCCCATCATGCCAAACTTTGTCAAATGCTTGGGAAATGTCTATAAACAGGGCTGAGCAGTATTGCTTTTTCTCAAACGCCGATCTTATAAGGGTGACAATTCTATGCACTTGTTCTATTGTACCATGTTTCGCTCTGAATCCAAACTGGTGATCCGGGATGATGTCGTGTTCATTTAGATGAGGAGTTATACTTAAAACGAATATTTTTTCGAAAGCTTCGATAGGATTGACAATAAGCTTATCGGTCTGTATGACGCAACCTGGCTAGCATCTTTTCCTGGCTTGGGAATCATAACAATTATAGACCTCTTCCATGAGGATGGGAAGTATCCCACTCTTAATATAGCGTTAAAAATGAGCAGCAAGATTCTGGAAGCAGACGATGGTAGGTTTCTTATCATTGACCCTGTGATGCCGTCAGGTCCGGGAGATTTTCTAATATTCACTTTTTCTATTGCAGATTTTACTTGAGTTATGTTAAATTTTAATGGATGGTTTACCTTATCAGGAATGATTGGACGACAGGAACAAGTATTTGCATCATGTGGCGTGAAAACTTTCTCAAGGTGGCCCGCGAAAGCGTTTAATTTTTCATGTGTGTTTTTGGCCCAAGTGTGGTTTTCCAGTCTTAATGGAGATTCTTGGGTTATAGGGCATTTCATATGCCGTACAGCCTTCCATCAGCTATAATTGGAGTTTTCTGTGGCGTCTAGGCTGTTAAGATAGCCTTCTATTGCAGACTCGTGGTTCTGTCTCAATTTGTTGCGAAGAGTGGTCAGGCATAATTGTAGTTGGACCTTAGTGGTTGGGGAACGACTGTTTTGCCATTGTCTTCTTAACTTCCTTTTTTCTCTGATAAGGGTCTCTATATCCGTCGATGTATTGTAAGCAGCACGTTTAATTGTCCGCTTGATTGGGGTTGCATTTCTTGCTGCAGTATCCAAGACTTCTGTAAATCGGTCGACTGCTATTTGGATGTCAGATGAATTTTGTAGAGGAATGCACTGTGATAGGTGAGAGCTCACATACATTTTATACTTTAACCAATTTGTGTTTCTGTTTCGATAGGAAATAAAGTTTGCAGCTGCGGCGTCAGAGTTACCTTTTAAAATGAGGATTGAAGGTGAATGATCACACGAAAGATCATAGGAGGAACTAACTAGTACCTGATCGCGCTTGATGTTTTTAATTACAGCAAAGTCAATAAGGTCTGGTAGCTTATTGAAGCCGGTTGGCCAATAGGTAGGCTCACCACTCGATACCACATCAAAATTATTTGCAGTTACGGCATTGTATAGCTGATTACCTCTAGGACTAATAAGTCTGGAGCCCCAATATGTATGTTTAGCGTTGTAGTCGCCAGCAGCAATGAATTTCTGGCCCAATGTGGAGAAGAAGTTGAGAAATTTATCGTGTACAATTTTGTGTTAACGTTTGATGTTAACGTTAGATTGAAATCAGTAAGATTTATAGATGTGGCCTGGATATAATCTTCTTCGAACTCTGGCAATGGTTAGGTTAGGTAAGGTTCCATGGGCAGCTATCAATAATTGTTATTGTTCCCTTTGTGATACCCAGCGCCAATGCCCAACCTATAGAGCAGTTACTCAGATGGCGTCACTGCAGAATCCAGCCACTTCGTCCTCCTAATGAAGAGAATCAGCGATCTCAGTTCTATCTTGGATAGATCCTCTAGGCAGGCAAATGCCGGTTTCCCCAGGCATTCCTCCCTAATACCCCGCAACCCAGGGCATTGACAGAGAAAGTGAAGCACAGTCTCCTCCTCCTCCTCATCCTGACAACTTCTACAGTAGTCATTAAATTCCAGACCCATTCTTTCAGCATGAGTCCCCACCGGCCAGTGCCCAGTAACAACCGATACAACTGTCCTAATCTGGTTCCTTTTGAACCTAAGTAGAGAGCTTGTCCTCCGTTCATCATAACCAGGCCATAATAGCCTGGATATCAAGCAGGTGGACTCACTTTTCCACCGCATCTGCGCAACTCTATAAGACTCGCGCCTGATATGTAATTTACAGTGAGCCATTGGAAGACCAACAAACTGATCGATGAATATGTCATCCATGCGACCACCTTGTTTGGCCAGCCTATCTGCCACTTGATTACCCGGGCACTCTGAGTGACCCGGAATCCATATTAGCGTTACCCTTGAATGTTTCGCAATCTCATTCAAAGACATCCTTCCCGCTAGGGAAGGAAGGGCAGCTTTGCTATCAGTAAATATACGTATATCTCCCGATATGCGATGATACCTCAGCCAATTTACCGCCCGCCTTATAGCCGAGATCTCCGCCTGCAGGACACTACATCCATCTGGCAGACGAAAGGAAACTCTCACATCCAGTTCCTCTATGTAGAAACCTCCGCCAGCTCTAGCACCCTTCTTCGAACCATCAGTATAAACCCCTAGGCTCAGTTCGTGGTGAGTACCTGACAGCGCATTGCCATGCGCCATCCTTGTCACAAACCCGCGCCAGTGAAAGGCACGGGAGTGCAATAGTCCACACTATCAGGGACGGTAGAACCTCTGGTTATCCCGGCATGCCCATAGTCACGGGCCGACGAACAGAGCGCCGCGTTTAGCCGTGTCGCCAAGCAAAGAGCCATCTGTCTGGCCATGATGTCCACCGGGAGCCAGTTCAGTATCGTGAATAGCGCCCTCGTGGGAGTAGATCGCATTGATCCCGTGATCATCAATGCGACAAGTCTATATACCTTCTCAAGCATTGCTCTACACCTGCTCTTATCCAACGCAGGCCACCATACCACCACCCCGTAATACAGAGTCGGCTTTACTACAGCCTCAAAGATCCAATTGACACACCACGGGCTCATGCCCCAGTTTCTGCCGATTGCACCCCTACACGCATATATGGCAACTATTGCCTTTTCCACTCTTATTTGGACATTTTGTCCCCATGACAGCCTACTATCCAGAACCACGCCCAGATACTTGGCACTGCGAGAGATCTGAAGCTCGGTTCCATTTAACCTCGGAAGCCTAAAGTCCCCGGTCCTGTACTTCCTCGCAAAGAGTACCAGTTCCGTCTTGGACGGATTAACACCCAGCCCGCATGATGCGCTCCAGGTGCTAAGTTTCTTCAACAGATCTGCCCTTTGTGTAGGCATGTTGGGAGGCAGAGAGTAAACTTCTTGGGATGGTCATCCTAAGATGTATATCAATAACTCTTTCAAGAGTCTTAAGAAGAAAGGATGCAAGACTAATCGGTCTGTAGTCCTTCGGTTCGGTGTGAGAAGCCTTCCCCCTTTGGGTATAAAGACCACTCTGCACAAGGTCCAACTTACCGGGAGATACGAAAATCTAGCGCACCCCCTGTATATGGCCGTCAGCCAGGGTATAATCAGGGTCGAATTCCTCTGCAGGTCCGATGGAATTATACCATCCATACCCGGAGATTTATATGGGCTGAAGCTATCGACAGCCCACTTGATCATATCATAGTCCAAAGGAATGGACATAGGAATGGGTGTCGATTCCCACACCCGATCCCGCAAGCTCCCTTGGGAGTTTCCAGGATAGTGAGTGTCAATCAACATCTCAAGTGTTTCCCGACTATTTGTAGTCCAACAACCAACCGATTTCCGGACATAGGTTGGGACAACAGGGCTCGAAGCCATAATTTTACGTAAACGGTTCGTCTCAGAGGATCCCTCCACGCCGCTACAGAAGTTCCTCCAAGCGTTCCTTTTCGCCGATCTAACCAAGTTTCTGAACCTATTCAATGATGACTTGTAGTCCACCCAATTACCAAGGCGTTTAGCCACATTGAACAACCTACGACAGGCACTTCTTGCCTGCGCAATTTCAGGATCCCACCACGGTGGTCGATTCCTACCCCTGCGAATCATTGGCTTACACGCCAAGGAATTCGCCAACTGCAGTGAGTTCGAAAGCAGATCCACTGCCGCGTCGATCCCACTGATATCATTGACATCAGGAGGATCAGATAGAGTCCGAACTAGAGAGGAATCTTGAATCCCCCAGTTCGTACGTCTCTTGTTTACCATAGCCATCGGTCCTGGGGACCTAAGCCCTTAATCAAATTCCACATACCTATGATCAGAGAGCGAACAGTCATTAGACACCATCCAATTCTCAATCATATCAACGTGGTTTATACTAACCAGCGTGACATCAAGAACCTCACACCTATTCGCAGCAACAAACGTAGGCTCACAGCCCCTATTAACTACTCCTAGATTATAATTAATAATAAAGGAGAATAGTGACTCACCTCTTACATTCGTGTCAGTACTACCCCAGATAGTGTGGTGCGCATTAGCATCGGCACAGATTACAATTGGCGTTCCAGTGCCCGCAGCCTTTGTTAAAGCATCACGGATGAGCCTATTGGGTGGGTCATGTTCGCGATCGTGCGCCATATAGCCCGAGACCATCCAGACTATTCCGTCTAGTGTCTCCAGAGCGACCGTTGTTGTGTCTTCATCACTGTAATCAGAAAGAATGAAGATATTCAACGAGTTTTTAACTAAGACACAAGATCTTATGTTACCTGTACCTTTCACATATAATAGCTTGTAGCCTTTTAGTTTCAGTACGCAAACCCGATTCTTGTGAATCCATGGTTCTTGGACCATTACGAGCTCCTCCCCTCTTTCCGCCAGTCGGAGGAGCAGTGCAGCGGATGCTGCTTTAGAGTGGTGGAGGTTGATTTGTGTCACCCTCACCATGATCCATGTTGCCGATTACAGTGACGTCGACGTCCTCATGGTCGGATTCCAGGAGTACGTCCTCGTCAACCATTTCGCCCAAGTGGTCAAAGAAGTCACCCACTAGTCCGGAGACCGAATGAGTGTCATCTTTGTCGCTTGAGCTAACGGCATCACCACAAGCCATACTGTCATCAGTATGTGCAG
Organism: Pollenia angustigena; assembly: GCA_930367215.1. NCBI lineage: Eukaryota > Metazoa > Arthropoda > Insecta > Diptera > Polleniidae > Pollenia > Pollenia angustigena. Next base: position 88,667,673 of record OV884060.1, read on the forward strand.
CCTCATTTACCGAAGGAGCTGGATTGCCCTTGTTATCACTTCGGTAGACACGGAGCAAGATCGTACTAAAACCATAGTAGATCTTAACCCCGTTTCTCCCTCAGTGATTCCAAGGATTGCTGGTTTATTACCACAATCGCCGTCCTTGATGACCCTTCAATAGCTGAAACCTTCACCATCTTCCAATCATGTGTGGGTAGTTGGGGATTGCAGCACTGAATGATCTTCAAGATCTCCTCAGGTTTCGATGGTTCGGCGGGAATGGTTGCAATCGACCTAGGCCTACGCGGTATCTCGCTCACCAACACCACATCGAGCCTTGCACCTTCCCAAACCTCTCCTATTGATTGGATGGCAAGCTTCAGTAACGACACTGAGCGCTCATCTACACAAGCCATCAGCTTCACATGGCCTTGATACCAGCCAGCATCATCACATTGAGGGGGAGGACCTGGATTCTGCTTGAGGATCATCCAGAACACGCCCATTAATTTCTGTTTAACCAGATCTCACTTGGTATGGGAAATGGCACCGTTTTCAGCACCTCTGTCAATGACAGCCCTCACTAGGTGACCTTTGGCCACCTCACTGAAGGACTTGTTCATCGGCTTCGGTGCTAATTTAGGACGCTTAGTCCCTGGTTGCTGTTTTACGGCTAATGCTTCTTCCTCAGAACGTTGCCGTTTAGGCATTGTCACCTTTCCAGTGACAGGAGGTGAAACACTTTGCAGCCCAGCTATGTGGGTCTAAGCCCATTCCAATTTAGCTTTCTGCTCATTGGAAAGCTCTTCAGCTTTTTTGGAGCCAAGTAGCTCAATGAAGCGCAAGGCGGCGCGCCTTGTATTTGATGCCCTCTAGGTAGGGTTTTTATGCCTTGGGGACTTTTTACGGTCGCCGCGTTTGGCGGGGTAGGTAAAGATTTGGGATATGATGTTCTCATCACCATCCCTCCTTGCACAATGGGCACATGGGAAGCTGCATTGTTGGACGACTTTATCATTCCCAACTTGGCAGCAGCCGAAGCAGGGGTTTTATCCGTTCCACCGACGGAAAGGGCTTGTGCGGCTTCGGAGGTACTTGGAGAAAAGTTCAGGGGTACCTCGCCGCCGTTTTTGGAGCAGCTGCCTTCCGGTCGAGCTGCCTTACCACTTCCGATCAGCCTACACTGATCTTCCATGGTGGCCGGGACTGTTGCAGTCCCTGGCTTTGTCGTCTTACTGTCAAACGTTGTCCTTATTCTCGCCTGTTCGTCATCAGTTCCAGTTATTTGTTTTCGTTTTTGTTGTTGTTTGTTTTTTGGAGTGTTCATTTGCTTGTTGGTCCCACGAGTGTAGGGGAATTGAAAAGGTCCGCCACGTCATAGCCCCCATTAACGTGGTAAGGGCGTGGTCTATTTGCTGAGGTGCCCAGGTATCAGCAAAGCTCCGTGATAATACAGTCGGACACCCCTGACTGCAAACCAACCGATAGGCACGGGTCGCATTACACCCCGATTTAGGGGATGGATAACCTTTAGTTGCCAAGGCCTTTAAGTTCACTGCCTTCACCTCGGGAGTCACCAGTTGCTGGCAAAATACCCGGGCCAAGACATGAACCACAGCCAGGACTTAAGCCACCACATCGCTTCAAGATTGTTATCCGTAATAGTGGCGGCAATGGTAAGTGTCTGATGTGTTTGTGCACAATTATGGCTGTGCCACCACAAGCTCGTCCACTGGGATGTTTTGTGTCATACGTAAGGTATCCATTTACCCTAAAGCAGTTTTTATGAGTAAAGTGTGTTTCAGAGACAAGAAGTACGTCGATTTCATGCCTATGAAGAAAGTTTGCAACTTCGTGTTTATGTTGGGATAACCCGTTTGCATTCCAGAAACATATTTTTAACTGGTTCATTTTTTGTTGAGTAGAACTTGCAGGAGCATGTTCTGGGTTCGCATCATTTCCTGAAACATGTTCAGCATAGTGGCCATGAAGTTATTCATAGTTTGAATTAAATTTTCAATTGAGGAAGGCATATTTCCAGAAGGCATTTGTAGACCTTCCCTAGGAACATTAGCGTATGGCGTTTGCTTTGCGTTAGAAGTACTCGGGGGATTTTTCGCATTAGGGTTTCCTTTTAAGACTTGGGCATATGATTGGTTTTAATTGTTTGTTTGTGTAATACTAGCAATAGAGCCAGCGGCCTGGCTGGGCACATGTGACAGACCATATTGGGAGTGAGCATATTTTTGAACTAAAGCAGGTTTGTTAAATGCAGGAAGACTTTGCAACCCCTATAGTTTGCCGTGTGATTTTCGCCACAGTTGCTGCATTTCTTAACATTTTGAACGATTACATTCGGCGGTTTTATGAGCGTCGCCACAATATGATTTTGTTTGCCCATATTCCTGACAGTTTGTGCTTTGGGATGGACCCTTTCGTTTTAATGGCTCCTCAACAGTTATTCTTCTGTTGAGTAGGTAGCGCAAGTTGTATATGGGATGAACTGAATTTTTGGTTTTGAGAACCGATGAATCAAACGATATTTCAACGCGGTGCATTGGTTGAGGAACTTTATTCCTGTTCAAAATGTAATGAACAGATTTTACCTCATACCCCTCTAGCTCTATGGCAGATTTTATATATATGCTGATTCTGCTTCTTCATCGTCAGGTATGGATAGTACAGAGAATCTGTTACCATTTGTTGGCAAAGAGACTACGTTACAGCCTTTGTATTGTTTGGCCATGCGTTCCTGTTGGGTGGACCTAGGGCTAGCCTTTCTCTTAGTTATTGTAATATATCTGTCCATGCCTGTTTGCACTTTAGTACCTTTTGGCACAGCTCCTGTATTTATTAATGCAAAACGTGATGTTCCAGGTTTTTCATTCTTATTCCTCTGATCAGACGACTTCACACTTTGAACCACATTTACGGTCGGATCAACACACTTGCTCAGGTTGGGCACACTTGCACTTAAATTGCTGTATGGAAAACCAGTTGTGCTGGCAATTTTTGCACTTAAATAATTTTTATTTAATTCTGGGTATCGAATGTTTTCATTGCTCACGCTCGGGGAGCTTACCACAATATACGCATTTCTGCTATTTGTGCTGGGCCTACTCTCCTTATTGGGAGTATTTGTGAGGCTCATTTACAAATCTCTTCGGGCACCTTAGTTATTGCTCTTTTTTTTCAGCTATTACAAATATTTTTTTTCACCTAGTACAAAAATTTTTTTTTTTTTTTTCTACTCACTGATACACGTCCGTACTCGTCAAGAGCTGGTTCGAAACTCATATATCATGTACAAACATATTTATGTAGAAGGTACGTATGTTTAAAATTAAAAATATTCAAAAATACATACTTTGTTCCACTCGCAGCCAGTTCTTAATGGAGGGCCGTATGAATTGACCTTTTTTGCCACCGTGTCCCATGTGTTCTCCACATCAGACTTGCTGCTACTAAGCCGGGGAGTTCCTGTGGCCAAATGTGAAAACTCATCCATACAGGCAACCAATTGGCTGAACGGCAGGCCTGTTGTCATTTTGGCGTTATAAATTTATTCAATGAAAATAAAAACATTTTTGGTATAAAATTTTAATTCCTTTTTTTTTTTTGTAGAAGATTCCATTTGTTATTTTTGTTTCACTTTTTTTTAATTTTTTCCAAATCCGAGTATGGTTTTTACTTGCCGAATTTTGACACATATGTATGTCGCGGCAAACCGTTATATACAAACCAAAATTAATTTTAATTCCTTTTTTTTTTGTAGAAGATTCCATTTGTTATTTTTGTTTCACTTTTTTTTAATTTTTTCCAAATCCGAGTATGGTTTTTACTTGGCGAATTTTGACACATATGTATGTCGCGGCAAACCGTTATATACAAACCAAAATTAATTGACAGTTCTTACGTTTTTTAGTAAAAATCGCCAACAGTCCCGATCAAAAACTCAAAAAAGAAACACGCTAATAAGTTAGCGCTTTTTTTAAGCGAGTCGCGCTCTACAAACAGGCTGTTAGTCTCTAATCTTTCAGTTAGCATCAACGCCTAACCATCAAGCTGGTCAACTACAGCATACTACTTTATGGGACTATAGAAAAATAAACCAAAACAAAACTGAACACCCCAACTGCCGTATTCATAAAAAATAAAATACGTTTGAAATGTGTTTTAATCCTTTCGACCCTGACGGTACATATGTGTACCACTGTAAGTTTAAACATCCCTAACAGCTTCAATTTTTATGTTGCTGGGTTGCGAAATGAGCCTTATAGTCTTTAAAGTCTCCTGAGAACATTTTAATACGTTCTGTTATGTTTTTTTGTTGTTTGCATTTACGGCACCGTTTTTTGTAAGTTACAACGCTACCACAGTGAAGTGCATAGAATGGGTTTTGCATGATATTATGCGCGAAAGTTCATTATCCATTCAAAATACAAGTTTTTACAAGTATTTATAACTGCGGCTGGTAAATATTTTTAAACAAACATGTTTTTTATGCTTTTTTTAGAAAATGGTACCTATATGTACCATTCGTATGGTATGGTGGTACACATATCCCATTAAAAACTTCGCCTACAAAATAATGTGTTGAGTAATGAGAAAAACATAAGAGCACTACTTACAATTCTACTGAAAGAATCAATGAATTTTACATGAGATGTCCCAAAATGAACGCATTCAAAAGTAAGTCATTATTTTTTATACCTACATACAACCAGAAAAAAGTAGTTGTAGAAGTTGTTATAAATATAAGTAGGTATAGAACAAAGCTACTAAATAGTGAGTTTAACAAGCTATTCATTTTGAAAAAGTAGGCGAAGTTTTTATTGGGATGTACCAGTAGTCCGATGAGTATGATATCATGTTTTGAAGAAAAATTGTTGTTTGCCTAAAATATTCACAAAGACATTCGATCCATTTTGGAAGATGAAGCTGATAGTGCTAGTGACTATTTGTCCCAAGTAGGTATCTGGCTTCAGAGATAATGAAGATTTAGCAGACGACGGAAGCTTTGATAAATCTGTATCAGGTGTTGCCCATATCGATAACAAAGATATAACAAGTGGCATAGTATATAAGGTATATAAAGCCGCCCAGAAGTACTTGTCTGTAATGAGTCAGCTACCAGTGTGTTAATTTTTATATATGTGCACTTATTTGACTATACATATATCATTCTCAGCCGTTGGCACAGCTATAGCAAACTGAAAAATATGTCTAAACTTTCTAGAAATAAGCTTGAGTAAACTTACTAACTCATTGTCATCAACCAACAGCTACAAAATATTGAAAACAGCGAAAAAATTCAACTCACATCTCCAAATTTTTTGTTTTCTCATTATTTATTTATTGAATCTTCATATATTAAATATGAACTAACAATAATTAATCAAATCTTAACCTAATACGTTATTTTATGTCCTGCCAGTGCCAGACAAAAATGTTCTTCATCACGGGTTCTGTTCACTTTTATAGGTGCTTAACGCTCATCTAATTGGGTAAGTGCTGCAGTGTCTCTTCTTCTTAAGCGAGTGTGGCCGCTATCATTTAAAATATTTCGTGCTAGTGGGTTCGGGTGCAATTCGAGCCTCTTTAAGTATTTTACTGCATATTTCGTAATCACAGTTTTAACTAATGGAACATTGAGATCAGGGTTGCCGTTTGAAAAATTTTTATCCGACCAAAATTGCCTACAAAACCTACCAAAATACTTTGAAACCGACCAAATTTTTTAAATATTTAAAAACAATTATATCGTCATGAAAATGCAGAGTTGCGAACTAGCTCTTGACGAGTACGGACGTGTATCAGTGAGTAACAAAAAAAAAAAAAAGTAATAAAAAAATTGGAAGTGAAAAAAAATATTTGCCGTGGGTGAAAAAAAAAAAATATTTGTAATAGGTGAAAAAAAAAAACAATAACTAGTGTGCCCGAAGAGATTTGTGAATGAGCCTCACAAATACTCCCAATAAGGAGAGTAGGCCCAGCACAAATAGCAGAAATGCTTATATTGTGGTAAGCTCCCCGAGCGTGAGCAATGAAAACATTCGATACCCAGAATTAAACAAAAATTATTTAAGTGCAAAAATTGCCAGCGCACCTGGTTTTCCATACAGCAATTTAAGTTCAAGTGTGCCCAACCTGAGCAAGTGTGTTGATCCGACCGTAAATGTGGTTCAAAGTGTGAAGTCGTCTGACCAGAGGAATAATAACGAAAAACCTGGAACATCCCGATTTGCATTAATAAATACAGGAGCTGTGCCAAAAGCTACTAAAGTGCAAACGGGCATGGACAGATATATAACAATAACTAAGAGAAAGGCTAGCCCTTGGTCCAACCAACAGGAACGCATGGCCAAACAATACAAAGGCTCTAACGTAGTCTCTTTGCCAACAAATGGTAACAGATTCTCTGTACTATCCATACCTGACGATGAAGAAGCAGAATCAGCTAATGGGACAGCCACTAAAGAAGTTAAACCGCCACCTATCTATCTGCGGGAGCAAACATCAAATAGCACAGTCAATATGTTGACTCAACTTGTAGGTAAGAATAATTTCTACGTCGTTTCTATACGACGCGGGCAAATTCAAGAGACCAAATTCAAGCCAGTACAGAAACGAGCTTTCGTATTATATCAAGACACCTGGACGCAGAAAATAAAAGTTACTATACATACCAATTAAAAAGTGCTAAGGGATTGATTATTGTCATAAAAGGTATAGATAGTTCTGTTCCTACAGAGGATATAAAATCTGCCGTAGAGCAAGAGGGGTATGAGGTAAAATCTGTGCATAATATTTTGAACAGGAATAAAGTTCCTCAACCACTGCACCGCATTGAGATATCGTTTGATTCATCGGTTCTCAAAACCAAAAATTCAGTTCATCCCATATACAACTTGCGCTACCTACTCAACAGAAGAATAACTATTGAGGAGCCAATCAAACGAAAGGGTCCCTCCCAATGCACAAACTGTCAGGAATATGGGCATACAAAATCATATTGTAAATTGCCTCACGTATGTGTGGTTTGTGGCGACGCTCATAAAACCGCCGAATGTAATCGTTCTAACGCTGACCCGAATGTTAAGAAATGCAGCAACTGTGGCGAAAATCACACGGCAAACCATAGGGGTTGTAAAGTCTTCTTGCATTTATTAAAACCTGCTTTAGTTCAAAAATATACTCACTCCCAATATGGTCCGTCACATGCGCCCAGCCAAGCCGCTGGCTCAATTGCTAGTACTACACAAACAAACAAACAAAACCAATCATATGCCCAAGTCCTAAAAGGAAACCCTAATGCGAAAAATCCCCCGAGTACTTCCAACGCAAAGCAACCTCCGTACGCTAATGTTCCAAGGGAAGGTCTACAAATGCCTACCTCAATTGAAAATTTAATTCAAACTATGAATAACTTCATGGCCACTATGCCGAACATGTTTCAGGAAATGATGCGAAACCAGAACATGCTCCTGCAAGTTCTACTCAACAAAAAATGAACCAGTTAAAAATATGTTTCTGGAATGCAAACGGGTTATTCCAACATAAACACGAAGTTGCAAACTTTCTTCATAGGCATGAAATCGACGTACTTCTTGTCTCTGAAACACACTTTACTCATAAAAACTGATTTAGGGTAAATGGTTACCTTACGTATGACGAGCGGACGAGCTTGTGGTGGCACAGCCATAATTGTGAACAAACACATCAGACACTTACCATTGCCAGAGTTCGAAGAAGATTGTATCCAGGCCACATCTATAAATCTTACTGATTTCAAGCTAACGTTAACATCCGTTTATTTTCCCCCGAGGCACAAAATTCTACACGATAAATTTCTCAACTTCTTCTCCACATTGGGCCAGAAATTCATTGCTGCTGGCGACTACAACGCTAAACATACATATTGGGGCTCCAGACTTATTAGTCCTAGAGGTAATCAGCTATATAATACCGTAACTGCAAATAACTTTGATGTGGTATCGAGTGGTGAGCCTACCTATTGGCCAACCGACTTCAACAAGCTACCAGACCTTATTGACTTTGCTGTTATCAAAAACATCAAGCGCGATCAGGTACTAGTTAGTTCCTCCTATGATCTTTCGTCTGATCATTCACCTTCAATCCTCATTTTAAAAGGTAACTCTGACGCCGCAGCTGCAAACTGTAGTTCCTATCCAAACAGAAACACAAATTGGTTAAAGTATAAAATGTATGTGAGCTCTCACCTATCACAGTGCATTCCCCTAAAAAATTCATCTGACATCCAAATAGCTGACGACCGATTTACAGAAGTCTTGGATGCTGCAGCAAGAAATGCAACCCCAATCAAGCGGACAATTAAACGTGCTCCTTACAATACATCGGCGGATATAGAGACCCTTATCAGAGAAAAAAGGAAGTTAAGAAGACAATGGCAAAACAGTCGTTCCCCAATCACTAAGGCCCAACTACAATTATGCCAGACAACTCTTCGCAACAAATTGAGACAGAACCACGAGTCTGCAATAGAAGGCTATCTAAACAGCCTAGATGCCACAAAAAACTCCAATTATAGCTTATGGAAGGCTGTACGGCATATGAAATGCCCTATAACCCAAGAATCTCCATTAAGACTGGAAAACCGCACTTGGGCCAAAAACACAGATAAAAAATTAAACGCTTTCGCGGGCCACCTTGAGAAAGTTTTCACGCCACATGATACACATACTTGTTCCTGTCGTCCAATCATTCCTGATAAGGTAAACCATCCATTAAAATTTAACATTACTCAAGTAAATCTGCAATAGAAAAAGTGAATATTAGAAAATCTCCCGGACTTGACCGTATCACAGGGTCAATGATAAGAAACTTACCATCGTCTGCTTCCAGAATCTTGCTTCTCATTTTTAACGCTATATTAAGAGTCGGATACTTCCCATCCTCATGGAAGAGGTCTATAATTGTTATAATTCCCAAGCAAGGAAAAGATGCTAGCCAGGTTGCGTCATACAGACCGATAAGCTTATTATCAATCCTATCGAAGCTTTTCGAAAAAATATTCATTTTAAGTATAACTCCTCATCTAAATGAACACGACATTATCCCGGATCACCAGTTCGGATTCAGAGCGAAACATGGTACAATAGAACAAGTGCATAGAATTGTCTACCTTATTAGATCGGCGTTTGAGAAAAAGCAATACTGCTCAGCCCTGTTTATAGACATTTCCCAAGCATTTGACAAAGTTTGGCGTGATGGGCTACTCATCAAAATAACACGATTGCTTCCTCAAAACACTCACAAGCTTCTGGAGAGCTATCTAACAGGCAGAACATTCATAGTAAGGTCGCAAGATAAATATTCCCCCCTCAAGAAAATTACTGCTGGTGTTCCCCAAGGCAGCATATTAGGACCGCTTCTATATATAATATACACAGCGGATATGCCAACAAACCTGAGCACGCATACCTCTACATTTGCAGACGACACAGCATTTATTAGCGTTAACCATGACCCAAAAGTCGCATCGCAAAATCTGCAGTCCCACATCAATGAACTAGAGGCATGGCTAGAAAAATGGAGAATAAAGGTTAACACGGCTAAATGTGCTCACTTAACTTTCATGCTCAGAAGACAAACGTGCCCAGCAGTAAAAATAAATAACATCCCTGTTCCGGTAGAAAACCATGTAAAGAATATTCAAAAGTGATTAATTTATTTTAAAAGTGTATTAATGTAGGTCTCCATCCAGTATTTACAAAATAAAATATCTCTCTTGGTTTTTGTTTAATTTGCTTATTTACCGGTCGCGAACGTGCTATTTTTCCATATGTTTTTTTTTTATTATTATCACCACGCATTTTCCCATAAATGTCTTCAATTTTCCTTAACAAAAAAACTTAATATTCCTTTTACAACTGATTATAATGGAGAGATAATGAAGAAAGAGTGTAAACATAACATATTTTTTGGATGTAAAATAAGTATATAAAAATGTCTTTAGAAGTAGAAAATACAGAAAAATATAAAATTTTCCAGTTTCCAGCCCAATTTTCTCAAGTAAAACAGCTGATATATGCTATGAAACCATTCTTTTATAAGAACAAAGACATTTTTATAATAATAAACAATAAAAGACGATGATAATCAACATTTTATTTTTTCATCCTGGTAGACCATTCTGGGGAAATGCCCATATACAAATTCATTTAATATCCATTTGCTGCCAATCCGATCAAATTTTATATATGAATATTGTTTGTTGATAAAAAGTTTTTTAAGGAAGAAAATTTTAAACGGCATCTGACTTAGAAAGCTCGCATAAGATGACAAAGCTATCCTTTATAAAACTAACACCGTCAAAGTAACTTGCTCCTAACGTAATATCAATGCCATATCCATAGTTTCATCAACAATCAAAAAAAAAATGTTTGTGTTTGGTAAAAAAGCTATGAGATTTGTAATTGTCTGCTATCCGTCCAATTTTCTAAAACCGACCAAAATTAGGTTTGACCTACCATCCGACCAAACCAAAAATATCCGACCAAATTTGGTCGGAAAATACCATGTTCGGCAACCCAGATTGAGATCCTTGTGGATATTTGAGTTTTTAACATATCAAGGGGCAGCTTTAATTATTCGAAGAAGTTTATTTTGGCGCCTTTGAATTTTTTCGATATTTGAGGCCGAGGCAGTGCCCCATAGTTGAATACCGTAGCACCATATTGGCTTTAAAATAGCGTTGTAAAGTAGTAGTTTGCAATCGAGACTAAGAACAGAATTTCTTCCAATAAGCCAGTTAATTTTAAATGCTTTTAGTTTCATTTGGGTTAATTTTGCTTCTAATTGGCATTTCCATATTAAACGCCGATCTAGATGAATACCGAGATAGTTGACATGCAATTGTTGAGGCACTAGTTGATTATTGATTTTAATAGGGGGGCATGATTCCCGACGCAAGGTGAATGTTATATGTATGCATTTTGGTCATTGACCTTTATTCTCCATTGCTTTAACCATAGTTCGAGTTGAAATATATGATCCTGTAGGTATCGAGATGCTTCTTGACGGTTTTCGTGCACGCTCAGAAAAGCTGTACCATCAGCAAATGTTGAAGTTTGGGTGTAGTTCTTTGTTCGCATATCCGAGGTATATATTAAGTACAAAAGTGGGCCCAGGATGCTTCCCTGAGGGACTCCAGCGTCAATTTGCTGAGGAGAGCTTTAATAATCACCTTCTTTAATAATAAACTTTCGACCGACTAAGTAGTTTTCTAACAGCTTGTGTGTGTTTACTGGTAAGTTTAGCTTCAATTTATCAAAAGCTTGAGAAACATTGATGAAAAGAGCGAAACAATATTTTTTTTCTTCAAAGGCTTTTCTTATTGCGTTAGGTGGTTGGTGGTTAGGAATACATCTATTTTCATTTAAAATTGGGGTTAATTTTGACGCTAACAGCTTTTCAAACAGCTTTGATATATTAGAAAGTAAGCTTATAGGCCTATATGACTCAACTTTTGTGTGATCCTTTCCAGGTTTAGGTATCATGGTGACTAAGGAGACCTTCTACTTTTGCGGATAGTATTCAAGGCGTAAAATAGCATTCAAAATTTAAAGAATAATTTTCTTTGCTATGCTGGGTAGCTCCAAAAGCATTTTGTTGCTGATCTTATCAAAACCAGGAGCCTTCTTGGGGTTAAAATCACAAATAGCCTTTTCGATTTCTCTTATCTCAAATATTAGCGGAACAGCTGCTTTAGCAGCAACAGGTGGTAACTCGACCGCAATATCGTGAGATATATTTGGGGTAAATACGTTTTTTAAATGATTGACAAACAGATTTCTAGCTGCACGCCATAATGAGTAGTCTGATTGTGGGGTTGCATCAAGTTCCTTAAGATATTTTTCCAGAGCAGCCGTTTTCTGAGTCTGCAATAACTTATTTTGTCTTTTTTAAACTCTTTTAGTAAGTTCTTAAGTTGAGGGGATCTGTGCATTTGCCACTCTCTTCGAGCCCTCCTTTTTTTTAAACAAAAGATGCTCGACATCTGTGGAATATATTTTAATAATTTTTGTTTTTTTGGGGGCAATATTGGAAAGTTGAACAGCTAGTTTTAGAAAACTGTCGAAATTGTCAATAGAGCGATCTACATAATCCGGTGTACTGAGCGGAATATTTTCTGTGCAATGGGTACTGAGATATTTTTTATATTTTAACCAATTAATTTGCGTAGCTGTCGTCGCTAAGTAACCAGTCGGAGGTACAATTCTATTGGGGTTCATTATAGCAACAATTGTTGGTGTGTGGTCGGAAGATAATTCTAGGGAAGCTTCAACATGAATCGTTTCTATGGGGATGTTTTTAACCACGCCGAAATCGATGACATCTGGGATTTTTTGATGATCAGTAGGCCAATATGTTGGTTGTCCGCTCGCTACCACGTTTAAATCCATTTTAAAAATTGTGTTAAATAAAACACGACCCTTTGGTGTTATAAGTCGTGACACCCAGAAGGTATGTTTAGCGTTATAATAGCCAGCGGCTAGGAAACACGGTTCTAATGATTTAAAATATTTATAATATTGGCTTTCTGATATTGAAAATCTAGGCGGGGAGTGTAACGATGAAATTACTAAGTTTCTATTTAATTCCTCAACGCAAATGTTCGTTACTTGGAGATAATCTTCACAATGATCACACATTAGGTAGTGTTTGACTCGGGTTTTTATTAAAATGGCAGAACCTCCACAAGCTCTAGCTCGAGGGTCCTTGGTATCATATAGTATATAACCATTGATTTTAAACGAATTTCTTAAGGTCAAATGAGTTTCAGAAACCATCATGACATCAATTTGCTTATTTTCAAGAAAGTATTCTAATTCGTTTTTATGTTGGCGGGTGACGTTCGCGTTCCAAAAACAAATTTTTAAACAGTTCATGGCTTGTTAAGTACAGCTTGCAATAACATCGATTGCATTCTAAGAATTTTCTGCATCATATTACCCATTGTGTTCGTAAAATTAGTTACTGTTTGCACTAATGTTTCCATGGTTTTTTCTAGACTACTCAAATTAGAAACTGGAGTTTCATCATTACTTGGCGAAGCACCTTGCATTGGCACATGGTTTGATTTTAGGACGTTAGCATAAGAGGTTCTGTTGTTACTAGGCTGAGGAGCCTGAATGTCATTACTGTTTACCTGATTTGTTACCTGCATTTGAGGGGGATTAGTTTTCGGTCCACCCGACTGCTTGACGATAGTATATACAGGGCATCCTCTATAATTGGCAGTGTGATTACCGCCCCAGTTGCAGTAGTCAGTATTGGCCCATAGTGCTATACAGCATAGCTGTTAATACTGTGTCAAATTACATGCAATCTGGCATCTTGCTTTTATATTGTTTCGTTAAGTCAATAAACAAATGGCGATTGATCATTCATTCGCTTTACAATACAACATGGTGTCAGAAGTGGCAGTCGCCAAATAAAATACATAAAAGCTGAATAAAGATTAATAAAACAAAAAGAAATTAAGACTAAAATCAAAAACCTTAATTTAAAAAAAAAGTCGAAACTTAATAAAAGTGTTTAACCATTGCAAGAGCATAAGTTAAACAAACAAGTGTTAAATTACAGTAGATACCTATACAACATCAAATACATACATACACAAAATCAAAATGCCGGACGAAGCCCAAACGCATGTTAAAGCTGAAGCGGGGCAGTTTTTCGCAACAAATATGACGCATATTAATTTAAAATCGAGCAATATGGCGAAAGAGTGGAAATTGTGGTTTACCCAATTCAAGTTGTTTTTAAGAGCCTCAAACCTTGAAAGTCAGGCCGATCAGCGAAAAGTAGCTTTGTTGTTGCATCACATGGGCAGTGAAACTATTGAAATTTTCAACTCGTTTAATGAGGACGTAGACAAGATATCGTACAAGGCACTGATTGAAAAATTTGAAGAATATTTTACCCCAAAGAAAAACATTGTAATGGAGTGGCATTTGTTTTTTACGTGCACACAGATGCCTAACCAAAGTATTGATACATTTATCACAACTCTACAAAACCTCAGCTTAAATTGTGAATTTGGAGCAATTCGTGAGGAATTAGTCAGGGATATATTTATCTGTGGTTTATCGCAACAGTTGGCAGGAATACGAGAAAGATTATTGGCTGAGGGTGCGATTACATTACGTAAAGCGAGTATTGCAAAAAGCATAACGGCTGCAAGGGAAAATGCATCCAAATTAGAAGAGGTTCAGGAAGTTGAACCAGTTATCAATGTTATTAAAAGAAGAAATTTTAGGACTGCTAACAACAACAATAACAAACAACAAGGTAATTGTAATCGATGTGGCCAACTCCATAAAAGTCGGTGTCCAGCCGAAAATGTAAATTGCCATGAGTGTGGAAAACGGGGACATTTTGCAAAGATGTGCTTTTTAAAAAGAAAATTTGTAAAACACGTGTATGTCAATGAGGAAAATGGCGACGATGACGATGGTGAAGAAGAAGAAGGCGCAAACTTATTTATTGGGACTCTCTCTAAATCAGCAAAAAATACAACAGAGTGGAAGATAGAGGTAAAAATTAACGGTAACAAATTGCTATGTCAAATAGATACAGGTGCACAGGCTAATATTATTTCATTTAAGACAGCTAAATTCTTAAATATTACACATATTTTGGAAAAAACAAATGTTAATATTTTTACATTCAGTGGTGAAAGGATATCAGTTTTGGGTACAGTAAACTTAAACGTTTTTTTTTTGAAGAAAAAAGCTTCAGTTTGAAATTTTTTGTTGTGAATATTGAATGTAAAAATATAATAGGCCTTGAATCTACTGTACAATTAAATTTAATCAAAAATGTGAATTTTATAACAGTAAATAGTATTATTGAAAAATATTCAGATGTTTTTTGTGGACTTGGTCTCTTACATGGTAAATGTGGTTTGAAAGTAAAAGAAAATGTTAACCCTGTTGTAGACCCGCCAAGAAAAATTCCTTTTAAATTGTATGGAAAATTGAAAACTGAATTGACAAGGATGATTGACTTAGGTGTTGTTAGAAAAGTTAGTGAACCAACAGAGTGGGTAAATTCCATAGTTCTTATTACAAAACCCAATGGAAATTTACGCTTGTGTTTAGATCCAAGAAATTTGAATAAGGCAATATTGAGGCCTCACTTTCCATTTCCGAATATTGAAGACTGTAAGGCAAGACTGCAGGGATCTAAATATTTTACATCATTAGATGCTAACAGTGGGTTTTGGATGATACCTTTAGATGAGAAATCATCTAAGCTTTGTACATTCAACACCCCCTTTGGTCGGTATAGGTTCTTACGATTGCCATTCGGTATAAATGCGGCCCCGGAAATTTTCCATTCCGAAATGATAAGACTATTTATCTCTGGATTGATTATCTATATAGACGACTTTCTGATTCACTCATCTTCAATGGAAGAACATATTAAAATTTTGGAGGCTGTTCTTCAGAGGGCAAAGGAAGTGGGAATGAAATTCAATAAGGCGAAATGTAAAATATTTAGGACTGAAGTAAAATTTTTGGGTAATGTTTTTAGTAAATCAGGAGTAAGTCCTGACCAGGAAAAGATAAAATCTATCATGGATATGCCCAAACCGGGTAATGTAAAGGAATTACAGAGGTTTTTAGGAATGATTAACTATTTAGGTTCTTTTATTGAAAATTTGGCGGTAAAAAAACAAAAATTTAACGGAATTATTGAAAAAAGAAGTTCAGTGGCATTGGTCATTAAAACACGATCAGGAGTTTGAAAATCTTAAGCGTGAGATTACCAAATACCCAGTACTGACTTATTTTGATCCAAATAAAAAATTAACATTAACTGCTGACGCGTCTAAATTTGCTCTTGGTGCTGCAATTATGCACGATAAGCACACAAAAAAACTATGCACAGATAGAAAAGGAACTTTTTGCCATACTCTTCGGCTGTACAAAGTTTCACCGATACATTTATGGGTCAAGAATATCGGTGGAAACTGACCATAAACCTTTAGTTAGTCTGTTCAACAAGCCACTTTACAAGATCCCTCCAAGACTCCAGCGGTTTATGCTCAGGTTACAGAGCTATGATCTGGTGGTTGAATATAAGCCAGGAAAATATTTGCAGGTGGCGGACATTTTGTCAAGACGCTGCGTGGACTGAGATGGATGAAGAGATATCTCTTCATTGCAATTTTGTGTCATCTCACTTACAAATGCCGTTTGCAAATATGGATAATCTAAAAGAACATACTAAGAATGAAAAAACTTTCGAAAAAATTGTGGAATATGTTAGGAAGGGATGGCCAAGATATAAGAAGGACGTTGATTTGGAGGCAATGCCTTATTATAACATTAGAAATGACATTTATATCTTGAATGATATGTTGATGAGGGAACATCAAATAATAATTCCAAAGAGTTTGAGAGGTATTATATTGAGAAAACTTCATGAGGGTCATATGGGAATAGAAAGATGTAGGAATTTGGCCAGACAATTTGTTTATTGGCCTAATATTAATAATGATATTGAAAACTTAATTTTAAACTGTGAGATATATAGGCGACATCAGAACTCCAATGTCAAAACTGAGATGCTTAAACATAAAATTGTAGACATTCCATGGTTCAAAATTGGTGCTGATTTATTTGAATTTAAAGGAAAAACGTATCTTCTTGTAGTAGACTATTATTCGAAGTACATCGAAATAGAAATGCTTAATTTAGGATATAAGAGTTCGCAAGTAATCCTGAAATTTAAATCCAATTTTGCTAGACACGGTATACCTTTTACTTTGATTACGGACAATGGACCTCCATTTAATTCTAGGGAATTCAAGGAATTCAGTCAGAATTGGGGAATTAATCATGAAACATCAAGTTCATATCTACCACGGTCTAATGGTTTAGCGGATCGTTCTATTCAGACCATAAAAAACTATTAATGTCACGTAAACTTCGAACGAAAATTCCTTCTATTGTCAATAATTTTGAGCCAAAGGTCATTAATGCAGAGAATTACAAACGAAATTTCAATTTGAATATCCGGAAATACACTAATCGGTACAATGAAACGACTAAGAAACTAAAACCAGTACATAAAGGAGAAAGTATAATGTATAAAAGGACACCCACTAGCTGTTGGTTTCCCGGACGTATAATAGAGCCATGTAAGGAACCAAGAACCTTTATAATAGAAGATTCTAATGGCACTCTTTACAGGAGAAGTCAAGAACATATTAGAAAATCACCAGTGAACAAAATTATTGAGAAAAATGAAAATTATGAAAACATAGACCTTGGTAAACCAAGTACTGAATTGCCAATAGAAAATACTAATAAAATGTTAGAAGGCTATGTTACAAAAATAGGAAGAACTATTAAGAGACCAGACAGGTTGGATTTATAATTACAACTTAAAAAAAAAAAAAAAAAAAAATGAATTTTGTATCTATATATGAATGTACTTTGTTGTGGTGAAATATTTTCCTCAAAAATAAAAATCGGGAAAAAAAGAAAAAAATTGGGTTTTAGAGATTTTGAGAAATTATTAGTATTGTGGTTATTTTATTGAACTATTTATGGTTTTTAATCCAAATTTTTAATATTTTTAATTAGGCTTAAGTTCATTAAATTTAATTTTCATTAAATTATTTTTATGAAGAAAGGAATTTTACAACATGAAAATCAATTAAAATTTACTGATCATTTTTCATTCTTGACTCAATCTGGGCTCGAACCCAGGTGTTTACGGACAGGTTACCCTGACATGTTTCGATTGCAACCACTCAATCTCCTCAGAGGGCTTGCCGTTTAACACTCGCAGCCATCGACGACTGCTGACGTCATTAGTCAAACATCAATCCTTAAACCAAATTGTATTTAACCTTTGGTAGATCGAAATTTGCTTTGAATGATTATCCATTTTAATTTACTTTAACATGTTGTTCCTTTACTTCCGTTTTTTCGTACTTTTGTCAAGAATTCTTCTTGAAGTTCAAAGTACATATTTTTTGTTTTTTCATTTTTTTGTCTTTCTTTTTCTTGTTGACCTTTTCAGCACAACTTGAAGGACAAATGCAAACATAGAGCTCGTGCCTTAGCTTTAACAATTATTAGTATTGTGGTGATTTTATTGAACTATTTATGGTTTTTAATCCAAATTTTTAATATTTTTAATTAGGCTTAAGTTCATTAAATTTAATTTTCATTAAATTATTTTTATGAAGAAAGGAATTTTACAACATGAAAATCAATTAAAATTTACTGATAATTTTTCATTCTTGACTCAATCTGGGCTCGAACCCAGGTGTTTACGGACAGGTTACCCTGACATGTTTCGATTGCAACCACTCAATCTCCTCAGAGGGCTTGCCGTTTAACACTCGCAGCCATCGACGACTGCTGACGTCATTAGTCAAACATCAATCCTTAAACCAAATTGTATTTAACCTTTGGATATCGAAATTTGCTTTGAATGATTATCCATTTTAATTTACTTTAACATGTTGTTCCTTTACTTCCGTTTTTTCGTACTTTTGTCAAGAATTCTTCTTGAAGTTCAAAGTACATATTTTTTGTTTTTTCATATTTTTGTCTTTCTTTTTCTTGTTGACCTTTTCAGCACAACTTGAAGGACAAATGCAAACATAGAGCTCGTGCCTTAGCTTTAACAATTATTAGTATTGTGGTTATTTTATTGAACTATTTATGGTTTTTAATCCAAATTTTTAATATTTTTAATTAGGCTTAAGTTCATTAAATTTAATTTTCATTAAATTATTTTTATGAAGAAAGGAATTTTACAACATGAAAATCAATTAAAATTTACTGATAATTTTTCATTCTTGACTCAATCTGGGCTCGAACCCAGGTGTTTACGGACAGGTTACCCTGACATGTTTCGATTGCAACCACTCAATCTCCTCAGAGGGCTTGCCGTTTAACACTCGCAGCCATCGACGACTGCTGACGTCATTAGTCAAACATCAATCCTTAAACCAAATTGTATTTAACCTTTGGTAGATCGAAATTTGCTTTGAATGATTATCCATTTTAATTTACTTTAACATGTTGTTCCTTTACTTCCGTTTTTTCGTACTTTTGTCAAGAATTCTTCTTGAAGTTCAAAGTACATATTTTTTGTTTTTTCATTTTGTTGTCTTTCTTTTTCTTGTTGACCTTTTCAGCACAACTTGAAGGACAAATGCAAACATAGAGCTCGTGCCTTAGCTTTAACAATTATTAGTATTGTGGTTATTTTATTGAACTATTTATGGTTTTTAATCCAAATTTTTAATATTTTTAATTAGGCTTAAGTTCATTAAATTTAATTTTCATTAAATTATTTTTATGAAGAAAGGAATTTTACAACATGAAAATCAATTAAAATTTACTGATAATTTTTCATTCTTGACTCAATCTGGGCTCGAACCAAGGTGTTTACGGACAGGTTACCCTGACATGTTTCGATTGCAACCACTCAATCTCCTCAGAGGGCTTGCCGTTTAACACTCGCAGCCATCGACGACTGCTGACGTCATTAGTCAAACATCAATCCTTAAACCAAATTGTATTTAACCTTTGGTAGATCGAAATTTGCTTTGAATGATTATCCATTTTAATTTACTTTAACATGTTGTTCCTTTACTTCCGTTTTTTCGTACTTTTGTCAAGAATTCTTCTTGAAGTTCAAAGTACATATTTTTTTGTTTTTTCATTTTTTGTCTTTCTTTTTCTTGTTGACCTTTTCAGCACAACTTGAAGGACAAATGCAAACATAGAGCTCGTGCCTTAGCAAATTTCGATCTACCAAAGGTTAAATACAATTTGGTTTAAGGATTGATGTTTGACTAATGACGTCAGCAGTCGTCGATGGCTGCGAGTGTTAAACGGCAAGCCCTCTGAGGAGATTGTATGGTTGCAATCGAAACATGTCAGGGTAACCTGTCCGTAAACACCTGGGTTCGAGCCCAGATTGAGTCAAGAATGAAAAATTATCAGTAAATTTTAATTGATTTTCATGTTGTAAAATTCCTTTCTTCATAAAAATAATTTAATGAAAATTAAATTTAATGAACTTAAGCCTAATTAAAAATATTAAAAATTTGGATTAAAAACCATAAATAGTTCAATAAAATAACCACAATACTAATAATTGTTAAAGCTAAGGCACGAGCTCTATGTTTGCATTTGTCCTTCAAGTTGTGCTGAAAAGGTCAACAAGAAAAAGAAAGACAAAAAAATGAAAAAACAAAAAATATGTACTTTGAACTTCAAGAAGAATTCTTGACAAAAGTACGAAAAAACGGAAGTAAAGGAACAACATGTTAAAGTAAATTAAAATGGATAATCATTCAAAGCAAATTTCGATCTACCAAAGGTTAAATACAATTTGGTTTAAGGATTGATGTTTGACTAATGACGTCAGCAGTCGTCGATGGCTGCGAGTGTTAAACGGCAAGCCCTCTGAGGAGATTGAGTGGTTGCAATCGAAACATGTCAGGGTAACCTGTCCGTAAACACCTGGGTTCGAGCCCAGATTGAGTCAAGAATGAAAAATTATCAGTAAATTTTAATTGATTTTCATGTTGTAAAATTCCTTTCTTCATAAAAATAATTTAATGAAAATTAAATTTAATGAACTTAAGCCTAATTAAAAATATTAAAAATTTTGAGAAATTGTTTATTATTTTTTTCGTAAGAAACTTACGTTCGGGTTGGGGTTCGTATAAACAATGACAACTTTATAGAAAAAAAAGAGCTTCGATATAAACATTAAAAGCATTGGCGCTAGAACATAGAGAGAAGGAAAAGAAAGAAAAGAAATGTCAAATTCATATACGAGTACTAACTGAACACTGAACTGGGGTATTTCATAAGTAAACATCCCGCCCGCCTTGCACGAGTGCAACAAGAGGCTAAGGAGAGAAAAACATTCAAAAAAAATACAGAGTTCAATTAGTAAGATTAATTCAGGAATTTCAGAAAGTTAATAAAATGAAAATAGTGCAATTCCAGGTTGCGAAAAAAAAGATAAAATAAATAAAAAAAACAATTATTAATTCTAACGTCCATTCTGAACGTTTATTACAATAGTAGCAGCGTGTTGTGGCAATGGCTGTAGTTGTTGAGAACGAGGTTGCCCTTGCTGTTGCATTAGTTCTAGCTGCTGTTGAAGTTGTTGTATTTTTTGTTGTAGCTGCTCGGGGCTTTGATGGTCCTTGTGATGGTGACGTTTGTTCTTTTTTCTGTTTGCTTTCTTGTTGTTTTTTTTCTGCTTCTTCGATTTCGTGTTTTCTGCCAGGGTTGCTTCTTGGACATCTGTGCGGGGTCTATCTTTGCCTCCTTTGAACCGATGCAAAAGGGTGTGGTGCTCAGCTAAACACTCTATGCACCTGTCCCTACTGGTACATTTGTCCTTCAGGAGCGAGTGCGCAAGGCAGTTAAAACAGTAACGATGTTTCGCTACCACTTTCCATCGCTCTCCGACAGACATTCTGCGAAATTTAGGGCATTTCCTAAAAGCGTGTTCCCTCTTAAACACACGGCAATCCCGTAAGCTCTCATCGCGCTGCGTAAGTGCTACCTCGGCTTGATCACCAGTGGACTCTTTACTGGGACGGTGCACCTCAAAGCGAGCAATAGACTTCGACATTTTGACAACCTAGGGTGCAAAAAAAACAACAGAGGAAAGAAAAAAAAATATCAGTTGGAGCTCGAATTAGGAAGGAGAGCAAGCTTCACGATTGGCCGGGTAATTGTGCCGGAAGCTGTCCTCACGTCAGCGACCCTAACTTTAGAAGCCTGACCACAGTAGACCATTTCTACTCGACCTAATCTCCATAAATTCGGAGGCAAATTGTCCTGGCGGACGACCACTAAATCACCTACCACAAAGTTCCTCTCAGGAAACTTCCATTTTGTGCGTTTATGGAGCTCCTTTAAATATTCATCCTTCCACCTTAGGGCAAACTGGTGGTAAATAATCTTTAGCTTCTGCCACCTGTTGGCAAGACTAATGGACAAGTTCGAAGGGTCCGGTTCGGCCCGCCCTATCAACGGACCACCAACTAAAAAATGACCAGGAGGTAAAGGAACTACATCAGTGGGGTTATCGCTCATTGCACACAAGGGTCTGGAGTTCAAGCAGGCCTCAATGCGGGTTAACATTGTCTTGAACTCTGGATACGTAAATTTCTGACAACTAGAAATTCTTTTTAAATGGGTTTTGAAACTTTTTACCCCAGCTTCCCATAAGCCCCCTGTGGAGGTTTTAATCTGACAGGATTAATGTTAGCAAAGGCAGAATCGCCGTGTGGAGGATTAATATTTGTTTTCCCTATAACCCTTGGTTATTAAACAGCTGTCAGGGTTTCAGCCAGTGAATAGGCTTTCAAAAGAACTGCCGGAAAGATTGAGCCTCTCAAATTAAAACACAAGGCAAGTTATTGCCAAATTTTTAGTTGTTAATTTTCAAGTCTGATTTTATTTAAATTTACAAGTGCTTATATACTATGTTTGAGATTTGGCTTAGCCGTTCTAACTTATCCTAATTATCGACAGAGCTATGTTTTTCTCTGTCGGTATTATGAAAATGTCAATATTAATCATTTAAATATTATTGATTTACTCCCTGCAATTGTTCTTGCCCAATCAGAATGTTTTGAGTTTAGAATGCACTCAATTACATTCTTCACTCAATTTAGATTGATCAGTTTTGTTTTTATATTTGTTGTCAGTCAGTATGCCGTTATTTGATCTAGTAAAATACCCTACTCTGTTTTAGTTGGCATATGTAATTATCAGAGTGGTCTAAGGGTATGCGGTGGCAACTTATGAGGTACACTACACCCTCACCGCTAAGAGAAAAATTAGGGGATTGATTTTTCTTGATATTTTCATAGTACCGTCAATGTTATACAGTTTTATAATTTTTTTTTTTTTTTGTTTCTATAAAGTATTTTTATAATTTTGTGATTCTTAATGTCTATTTGTATATAGTATTTAATATAATATACTTAATTATTGGTACTTAATGCTATGTATGGTTTTAGTTGGTTATTAATTAATTTATTAATTACAATATTTTAATTGATATTTTATTAAAATATATGTATATGTATCTACGGAAGTGTGTTTTTTTTTGTTTGTGTATTGTGGTTTTAATGAATTGTTGTGAAATTATTTTAGTGTCTTGTTGTTTTTTCAATTACTGTGTTTTACTCCCCTTTGTTCTTTACTTTTTGTAATGTCCGTGGTATGGTATCATGTTCGTTTTTTTTTTTATATTTTGTTATTACTTTTAGTAATACTAGTTTGTTTACGTTTGGTTTTTAAAGAGTTATTGTTACTGCTTGGTTTGCTGTTAATTTGTCATTCTCTAAATGAAATACATTTTGATATACATATTTTGTTATTAATTCTGATTTTGCATATTCATCAGTATTGTTTAATTGCATGTCATTTAGAATTTGTTCAAAAACGTTCGTCATTGTTTCCTTTTGTGTAACCTAATATGTCGTAGTTTTTAAGTGGGTCAGTCTGCGGTTTAATGCCCTGTAAAATTATTTCTTTGTTCGTTTTGTTTAATGTGTCAGTAGGTTGGGATGGTAATTTGACGAAAATTAGTTGAAGTGTGTCAATATTTTATGTTGTGTTGTATAAGTATGTAAAATACGGCATCCAAGTGTCTCATTCATCGTTGGTGGCATTTATTTAGTAATCTTTGGATTCTTTCAAGTGAGCTGATTGTTTGGTGATGGTAGGCTGTAGAAAATACGTGTTCAATCAATTTCAATGTTTCATTAGTACATTGTATCTTAATATTCTTAGTTGAGGTCTTTTGTAATTTGTTATTATTTTTGCATATGCTTCTTTCAATTATTGTCATGTTTATATCTTAAATATTCCTACATTCTTCGATATCGCTAGTTCTCTTAAATATTCCTTCACTCTTTTTAGATATCAGTTTCCTCAGAATCGAATCTAGTTTCGCTGAGTTATCGTTGAATCTTGCATGCATTTTATTATTGTTCTTGGCATGTAACTTCTTCATAATCGAATCTGGTTTCGATGAATTATCGTTACATCCTTTATTCATATAATTATCATTTGGGTACGTGATTTCTTCATTATCGAATCTTGTTTCGATGAATTATCATCACGTCCTATGTGCACAATGTTATTTTCAATTCTTATTTCAATTTCTTCTATATTTTTAACTTCATTAAACTGTAATTTCTTCATATTCTTGATGTCAATTACGGATGTGCATTCCATATTAGAAGTTGATCAGACTCCTGAGAGATGCATTTTTCTATATTACTTCCATTCGCGCGTTCTTCATCCATATTTATTTCTTTATTCTTATTTGCCTCTATATTTGCATTTTCATCTTTCCTTTTCATCGCCCTTGTTGTTATTAATACTTTCTTTTCATTTTCATCATTTTCTAACGGTATCATTTGTTTTAGTTTTTCTGAGTTTATTTATTCTGTTCATGTTTTCATGTGTATCTTTGCATGAGTTGTATGGTTGTTAGTGAAAGAGTTGTTCTATTAGTTATGTCAGTTAGTTCGTTATCTTTTTACGTTTTTATTTTTGAGTAAAGATGTGTCTTCTCTGTTTTGTTTATTTCGCTCTTGTTGTCGTCTTCCGCCTGGTAGGTTTTGTCCCATTATTAGATATGGTCAAACTGTATGGATCGTTTGACATCATTATTGCTTGTATTCCTTCTTCTATCGCGCTTGTGCCATGAGATAATGGAGCCATTGTGGTATGTATGCATGTATAAGTGTAATGTATGTTAATATTATTTTTCTAGTTTTTGCAAACTACGTATTTTAGCTAAGAATAAAGTATTTTAGAGACATATTCAAAAACTTTCCATCTTTTCTCAAGTAAATTTGTAAATACGTGTTATTTAAAGATTTAATTTTTCTAATTTCCATTTTTGTAAGTATTTTTATTTATTATGTTAAACTTTGTTTTATAAATTTTTGTTTTAATATTTGTACTTTTTTTTTTTTTTTGAAATCAAAAATATTAATTAATGATTAGATAAAAATGTTTAGATAATTGTAACAAAGAATTATTTAAAATTGCTTTTTCTATATATTTAAAAAATTTTTTTTTTATAACAAACAATTTTTGTAATATTTTGAGAAATATTTTTTTTTTTTTTTTTTATAAAATTTTTGTTTATTAATCAGGTTTTTATTTTATTAAATTTATGAGCCATTTTGTTTCTACAAATATTATTTAAAAAAAAATTTTTTTTTTTTTTTTTGATAAATTTTATTTAATTTAGAATTTGTTTCCGTATGAATATATTTTTTTTAGAGGATTGGTCCTAGTTTGGCAGGATAATTAATTTTTCCCAGCCTGGCAGGATTATTAATTTATTAAGGTCCGAGTGGGCAGGATCGCCATGTGGAGGTTTTAATCTGAAAGGATTAATGTTAGCAAAGGCAGAATCGCCGTGTGGAGGATTAATATTTGTTTTCCCTATAACCCTTGGTTATTAAACAGCTGTCAGGGTTTCAGCCAGTGAATAGGCGTTCAAAAGAACTGCCGGAAAGATTGAGCCTCTCAAATTAAAACACAAGGCAAGTAATTGCCAAATTTTTAGTTGTTAATTTTCAAGTCTAATTTTATTTAAATTTACAAGTGCTAATATACTATGTTTGAGATTTGGCTTAGCCGTTCTAACTTATCCTAATTATCGACAGAGCTATGTTTTTCTCTGTCGGTATTATGAAAATGTCAATATTAATCATTTAAATATTATTGATTTACTCCCTGCAATTGTTCTTGCCCAATCAGAATGTTTTGAGTTTAGAATGCACTCAATTACATTCTTCACTCAATTTAGATTGATCAGTTTTGTTTTTATATTTGTTGTCAGTCAGTATGCCGTTATTTGATCTAGTAAAATACCCTACTCTGTTTTAGTTGGCATATGTAATTATCAGAGTGGTCTAAGGGTATGCGGTGGCAACTTATGAGGTACACTACACCCCCATATGAGGGGCCCCGGGATTGATAAACTGCCACTCCTCTTTCCTGGTCAAGGGCAAGAACTTTTCCTTTCAATTCCTGTAAAAATTTCCTACGATCGATGGTAAGTAATTTCGCAGCTCCTACAAAGGCTGTACCATTATCGGAATACATATGTCGAGGTGCAGATCGACGGGAAATAAAACGGGTGAAAGCTGCTAAAAATGCCTCTAAACTCATATCCTCGGTCACTTCCAAATGAATTGCCTTTGTGCCAAAGCAAACAAACACTACGACATAGCCCTTTGAAATTCGACAACCTATTCCACTATATGATTTAATATCAAAAGGTCCTGCGAAATCGACACCACAATGGTCAAAGGGTTTGCCAAGAGACGTTCTTTCGGGAGGCAATGCAGCCATCATTTGCCGACCGGCCTGCTTACGGTGAATAACACATTCCCTACAGATGTTCACGATCTTGCGTACCAAATTCCGAAGCTTAGGAACCCAGAATTCGATCCTTACAATGCGCATAAGCAACGAGTTTCCACCATGTAGCAGGTACTTGTGGACATATTTCAGGTACAGTCGGGTAAAAGGAGCACAATAGGGTAGTATTTTCGGAAAGCGTTCATCATATGTAAGTCCCTTGGCTTGGGATAGACGACCATTTACTCTCATGAGCCCCCTAGAATCCAGAAACGGATTCAAAGAAATCAATTTGCTACCTCGGAACACACTCTCGCCTTTCGACAGTTGGGAGTATTCGGGAAAGTAACACTGCTGAGATAAAAGGGTTAAACGGGTTTTCACAAATAAAATCTCCGATCTGGACAACTGGGGTCATAACAAAAGTTAAATTTTCGTAAATTATGGTAAAATCGGAAAATATAAGCAATGACTCTCAACGCTCGGGGTAAACTAGAAAACCGTTTGAGGAAATCATCTGGTTTATTTGTATGGGTAAAATGAGTCATAATACTTTTTGTCTCGAGATTTGTGTGATAAATAATCTGAGACCGGGGCCAATTCTCCTTAGGTTGGCTTAACCACTGCGGGCCATGCCACCATAAGGAATTATCAATCAAATCCCGCGCTAGAGATCCGCGGCTTGCCATATCAGCGGGGTTATTCTTAGAGTCGACATGAGACCAATTCTCAGTACCGACTTTTTTAAGAATCAACGCAACTCCATTTGCCACAAAATTAGGCCAGTGGTACGGGGGTTTCTGAAGCCAGGATAAAACAATGGTGGAATCAGTCCAAAAATGAGTCCTTTTCCTGAGCAAGTTCATTTGACTACACAACGATTCCACCATATTTGCCAATAATGCTGCTCCGCAGAGCTCTAGACGGGGTAATGTCTCGCATTTTACCGGCGCCACTTTTGTCTTTGCCGCCAGTAAATGAGTCTTTATCTAATTACTGGCGCCAATCACATCGCAGAAGCCATGGATCTCTATATCGAAATCGGGGTGAAAATTAACCCATCTTGGAATATTAATTTTCTCAATTAGCGGGTAGTCCTCTAAAAATGCGTGCCATTGCTTTAGAGTTAGGGGGGTCAAACATTCATCCCAATCCGTCTTGTCTTTCCAAATTTGCTGCATTATCATTTTAGCTACAATTATTTTAGGAGAAAGCCACGCAGCAGGGTCAAATAGCTTTGCTATCGCGGACAAGACCGCACGCTTTGTAACAAAATCCCTGTTTGGCTGCAGTATAAGCCTAAAATAATAGCTATCGGAACTCGCATTCCATCGCAAGCCAAGGGTCTTAGTCGTGCTTGCGTCCGAAAATTTCAAGAAATCTGCGGATAGCAGATTCTCGCCGGGTAAATCCTCTAACAGGCGTTTATGGTTTGCCGTCCATTTTCTCAGAACGAAACCAGCAGAACCAAGAACTTTCGTTAGATCATTACGCCGTATGATCGCCTCTTCTAATTCATGAGAACCAGCAAGAACATCATCGACGTACATTTGGGTTCGCAATATTTCGGACACCGCAGGATTTTCAGCTTCGCATTCGTTTGCCAATTGGATCAGAGTACGAATGGCAAGATACGGCGCACAGTTCACTCCAAACGTGACCGTCTTTAGCTCGAAATCCTTGACATCAACTTCGGGACTTTCAAGGAACAATATCCGTTGAAAAGGGGTATGATTGGGATGAACTAAAATTTGCCGATACATTTTCTCAATATCAGCGGTAAACACCAACCGATAAAGCCGCCAGCGCAGCATAAGAATCGTAAGGTCTGCCTGTAATACTGGCCCATGGTACAAAATGTCATTTAAGCTAACGCCATTGGACGATGGGCAGGAAGCGTTAAATACAACACGAAGTTTGGTAGTCGAGCTGTCGGGTTTAAACACAGCATGGTGGAGTAAATAGTATGAGGTGACTTCCGAACTACCAGAGTAGACTTCGCGTATGTGACCTAGTTCAACATACTCACTTATTACTTTATCATATTGTACTTTCAAATCGGGGTTTCTTAAGAGGCGAGTTTCATTTCTCCTAAATTGTGATAATGCGCCATCGCGTGATTTTCCTAAAGAAAGGCTGAGCGGAAATTCCCGTTTAAATGGTAATGACACTACGTATCGGCCATCCGGGTTTCTGTATGTTGTGGACTGGTAATGTTGTTCGCAAAACTTTTCAGTTTTGGTAAGTTCTGTCGCCTTTGGAACTTCTTCCAGTTCCCAAAAACGAGAAAGTTGATTATTTAGATCAATGTGGTTGAAATAGGTTTCAACCGAATTCAGGGGGTTGTCATGAAAAACTTTACCAGTTACAATCCAGCCGAACATAGTGTTCTGAGCTTTAAGGTTGCCACTTGGGTGTTTTTTAACTTCGGGTAATAATATCTGGGGGTACACATCTCCTCCTAGAAGAAGATCCATGCGTGTAAACTTAATATCAGTTCTACCAATCTCGGGAAAATCGGCTGAGCTGATATTGGAAACTGACCACGTTGGCAACCGGCCGGTCAACTTCTCTACAACGTATGCTTCGCATTGAATTTTAAAATCGGGGTTTGTTGTCGAACCAATGGTAATAAAGCATATCCTAGAAGTTGTTGCAGTTAAGCTGCCATCCAGGCCTGTAATTTTCGTCATGGCAGACGAAAGTGTGGGCAAACAAAGTTTCCGCTGCAACCTTTGAGAAATAAAAGTTGCCTGAGGGGCAGGATCAATCAATGCTCGTGCAAAACATTTGACATCGCCGACGGAAACTTCACAAGTCGTCGTCCCTAGCAATACCATGGAATGAGGATCTGTACTTACATGCGAGGCATAAGTCTGAAATGATTGAGCAGCGCTCGAAGTTGAGGGTCTAAAATCCGTTTGAAGTTGGGGTGGACTGTAGTTTGAACCAGAGGACCTGAGTTACCATTCCCGTTAGGGTGAAAATTAACGGCGTTCGCACGGGACACATTAGGATTTACGGGGTTGTTAACTATGGAACTATTCGGTCGACTCGGGTTTCGAGCTACTGACGTAACACTATTTGCCTCGGTATTCTTATGCAAAAGTGAGTGGTGTTTCTGTTTGCACATGAAGCAAACATGAATGCTCTTACACGCCCTATATTCGTGGGAAGATGCCAGGCAGTTAGTGCAAAATTTCAGCCTGCCCACTGTCACCAAACGCTCTTCAACACTCTGTCCCAAGAATACCGGACACAACCTTAGGGGGTTTTTATCTGGGCACAAGCCACATTGAATCATATTCTGACCATGCTCCGTCTTAGTCACAAAAGTTTTGACATTTCTGGAATCATTTGAGGATTTTTTCGATTTATTAGAGCTACTACTCTTAACGGGGTTTTGAGGGGGGTTTGAATGCGATCCCTTTATATCATAAACTGACTCCAGAGTTTTATAACGCAATGTTAGGAACTTGTCCATTTCAGCCCATATTGGCATGTCTGCATCGCGTTTTTCAGACTGCTCCCAAAGACTTAACGTGGCATCGGGCAATTTTGTAGACGCAATGTAAACAAAAAGTACGTCCCAGGTATCGGTCTTCACATTGAGTAGAGACAGGTTAGTGATGCAATCGTTTATGGTTCTCTGAAGTTCCTTAATATTGGGTCCAGTTTCGCGGGTAATAGGGCTAATATTTAAAAGAATTTTCAATTGAGCGTTAATGAGAACACGCTTGTTCTCATATCTGTCCATAAGATTTTTCCACGCTGTAGGAAAGCCATCCCTTGTCAATGGGCAATTACGGATCATTTTATGTGGTTCCCCCTTAGTATACTGTAGAAGATAGTACATCTTCGAAGCGGGGAGTAGTGTGTTTATGTATGTACCAAATATGATTTTCCATACAAAAGTTGGGTGCATGATGTAAGTGTTGCCAAGTTTTTATTATATTGGCCATTTTAGTGCTTTTTTTTAGTGCTTTTTTTTGAAAAATAAAAAAACGCTTAAAATATTTATAATAGGAATAGGAATTTAAAAACCGGGAAACCAAAATACCAACAAAATGGGTATTTTGACGGGATTTTAGCGTCGACTTGAATATTAATTTAGGATTTTTAGTTGTTATATATATATATATATATATATAGAGCAATTCCATATGAAAACGATCAAAATTGGCAAATTTTTGGACGACCCCTCTCCGATTTTAAAATAAATAGTCTCAATCGATTGCCCAGCAAAAAATAATGTACCTACATATTTTTTTTTTTTTTATAGTGACTGGTTTAGTGGTGGTGTACACCACTGTCATGTGAAAAATTGAAGAATTCTTCATAAGGGACCTCATTGAAAGTTATTTAAAAAAAAAACTACTAAAGCGATCGCAACGAGTGATAGCTCGTTGGAAAGGTATTGAATCAGGCTTTAATTTAGAAATAAAATTTTTCTAATTTTTCTTAGAAATTTACCTTTAAATTTTCCCATGAAAATTAAATTTTCCGATTTTCCACAGAAGCTCCTAAATTTTCCGGCTAATTTATTTTTTTTGGATTCCTCATAATTTTTGCTTTAAGAATCAGCAATAAAAAAATGGGCCCCGACTGCTTGTTTGGACAGGAGAAGAGCATTTAAGAGACCACCTTGTTAAAAATACATTTTAAAAATTATTTTACAGTTAAAAATACATTTATGAAGAAAAAATCTTTCTTATTTTGCTGCTTATACTTAATTACAATATTTATTAAAAATTTCAATTGTCTTGGCATCATTATAAAATTAAAGTAACTTTAAATTTAGCACGTCGGCATACGAAGAGTACCGCTTTACATTAATTGACATATCAGAAATATTTGGTATGAAGCAATGAAACTTTTGCGTTCCAGTTATAGTTTTGACATTATTATATCTGTTTTGAATTCGTCGCTCCATGGCATCGTGTTATTTTTGAGTGCATAAAACTGTGTTAATGGCAATTTCCTTGCTTTGAATCCACGAAAACAAATGTTGTACATTTAAGATCTGGTCAGTATATGGCCTTTGCAAACTTGCCTTAGTCGCCATGCGTTTTAGGGTTCCCCCTAACGCATCGCATGGGCCCTTACCGTGGGACGTCGCGAAAAAGTGCCACTCGACCTTGCAGTTTTGTTCTTCTTCAATTATGCAAAGATTGTAAAAATTTTTTTTATTCTTGTACTGAGAAGCCGCGCCGTCTGAGAAAAACGTTACTTTGTCGATTGCATCGAATTTTGATCTTAAGAATTCAAACAGTTTCATTTGAAATAAATAAACGGACACATAATTATGAGCTAAACTCTCCGCGACAACAACAAGGCTTACGGTCTGTAGTTCTTTATCTTCATTTTGGGCTAATTTCTCCTTACTTTCCTTTAGAAATTTCGATTGCATCTCGGATATGAAATGGTGCGCCTTCAGTTCATTCAACTTGAATCCGAATACCTCGATGAATTCCGGAATCTGCTTTACCACGGTCTCAAGGGAACATCTGCCGCTGCTAATTATCCACTGTTTGAAATGCACCTCCTGAATTAACAGCTGTTCAAACTTTTCCGCCAAATATTGCTCTAGCTCGTCAATCTTCGGACAATTGTCGCATTTGGACAGATGACAATTTTCCGTGGGGTATGCGCACAACGACTTCGACAGGAGGTCCTATATGTTTCAATTTCACCGTGAAATACTTTCAATTTCTTGCATGGAAAGAAAATTAATTTGATGTTTTGATGAAACATGCAAACGCAGACTGAATGCGTTCCGTGCCTGTCTAATGCCAGCACGCATTCTTTTGGTCGTAGGATGGCAAACTTAGAAAATCCCACTTTTTCTGCTGGGTATTTCTCATTGAACTGATGGTATGCTTCGGATAGATTACATAATAATAATCTGCGCTGCATGTGTACTTTTTCTCCATCTTCACGTGTGATAACATAGTCACGTGTACCTGGGCAGGCGCGGCTGTTGTCATCATTGCAGTAAAAATCTTGAATCAATTTCACCGTTGCTTCGCTGAGGGTCCTTGAGCCAAATTTCTTGGTGGGAGTCGCTAATATGCCCTTCTGTCGAACTAATTCTTTGCTTCTTCTCGCGATGTAAAAAGATGTTTGAAACTGTTCAGAAATCTTGCGTATAGACCATGATTGAGGCAGCACAAATAAAATGAGATATTGCTCCGGAAAAGTGGTCGCTAAATTGAATTTTCTTTTCAACTGCTCAATCATTTGTTTGCCGTCATCAACGTCATCTGCTTGACTGCATTCGTTATCAGAGCCTTCATCAAATATTGTCGCGATTGCACTCATAACCTTGCCTTTTTTCTCTTTCCTGTATGTTTCACTTCGCAACTTTCTTTTTCTAATAGGCGTTTCACCTAAAGTGCTAATAGCCTCATTCAAAGGACTCAAAGACATATTGACCATCGGAATGTCTGCCTCACTCACCTTTTGTTCACTTGTCATTTCACTCTCGGATTGTGGCTGCATTTGTTTCAATGCATTTGCTTGTTGAGACAAATCGATTTTACACTTGGGGCAAATGAATTCTGCTTCTTCACCGTATTGTATATTTAATTCATTCATGTATCGCTTCGAAACACCATTTAATTTTAATACTTTTATCTTTTTCGAACGTTAAACGGATTGCAGCAAAATTTATTCATTTTACTTTAAATTGTCTTTACAGCTTCACTCTTTACTTTACAAAAAAAAAAAAACACTTTAACACTTTCACGTTTAGTGTTCAACTGAAATTTGACTCAGAGTGTGTGAAGTATTTATATTTATTTTTTGGTAAAAAATAGGTAAAAAAATAAGCGATATTTGCTTTTCTTTAATAGGAAAATTTGCGTGAACTACTGGTCATAAAATGTTTTTTTAAAGAGGGACTTAATTGGTTACTGCCAATAAGCCGACCACAGGTCATAAAATGTTTTGCAAATTTTTTAAATTACCAGGTAATAAATATTTCTCCATATTTATGGAAAATCCGTGTTTTATGACTTGTTTCTGCACGTGTCATTTTAGGCGAAATATTTATTACCTGGTAATTTAAAAAATTTACAAAACATTTTATGACCTGTAGCCTCAGTCGGGTTTGGTGTGCCATTACATGCCACTGCTGCTATTATCCATGGATTTATGGCCGATCTTGTGAAGGCAGGCAGACCATATTCACTACACACTCAACTTGGGGCTCTTAAAAAAAAATTGATTTTTTCTTCATAAATGTATTTTTAACTGTAAAATAATTTTTTTTTTTTTTTGTCATTATTTTTTCATTGAATCTTCAGTGTCTCTTCTTCTTAAGCGAGTGTGGCCGCCATGATTTAAAATATTTCGAGCTAGTGGATTTGGGTGTTGTTCAAGCCTTTTTAAATATTTTATTGCATATTTTGTAATCATAGATTTCACTAATGGCACATTGAGATCCTTATGAATGTTTGAGTTTTTAACATACCAGGGAGCGGCTGTGATTATTCGAAGAAGTTTATTTTGGCGCCTTTGAATTTTGTCGATATTAGAGGCCGAGGCAGTGCCCCATAGTTGAATACCGTAGCACCAGATAGGCTTTAAGATAGAGTTGTAAAGTAGAAGCTTGCAATCGTGACTAAGGACAGAATTTCTTCCAATAAGCCAATGAATTTGAATGGCTTTTAGTTTCATTTGAGTTAATTTTGCCTCTATATGGCATTTCCACGTTAATCGCCGATCCAGATGTATACCGAGATATTTAACATGCGAATGTTGAGGAATTATTTGATTATTGATTGTAATAGGGGGGCAAGATTCCCGGCGCAAAGTGAATGTTATATGTACACATTTTTGCTCATTGACCATTATCCTCCATTGTCTTAACCATATTTCTAGTTGAAATATATGATGCTGTAAGTAACGCGATGCTTCATAACGATTTTCGTGGACGCTTAGAAAAGCTGTATCGTCTGCAAATGTTGAAGTTTGTGTGTAGTTGCTTGTTGGCATGTCCGAAGTATAAATTAAGTATAATAGGGGGCCCAGGATGCTGCCTTGTGGGACTCCAGCGGCAATGGGCTGAGGTGAACTTAAGAAATTTCCTTCTTTAATAATAAATTGACGACCGACTAAGTAGCTTTCTAGCAGCTTGTGTGTGTTTGCTGGTAAATTTTGCTTCAATTTGTGTAATAAGCCTTCATGCCAGACTTTGTCAAAAGCTTGCGAAACATCGATGAAGAGTGCTGAGCAATATTTCTTTTCTTCAAATGCTTTTCTTATGACATTTACTATTCGATGAGTCTGCTCGGTTGTGCTGTGTTTTCTTCTAAATCCGAACTGATGGTTTGGAATACATCTATTTTCACTTAAAATTGGTGTTAATTTTGAAACTAATAATTTCTCAAACAGCTTTGACATATTTGATAATAAGCTAATAGGTCTATAAGACTCAACTTTTGTATGATCTTTACCTGGCTTTGGTATCATGGTAACTAAGGAAACCTTCCATTTTTCGGGATAGTATTCAAGGCGTAAAATAGCATTAAAAATAAAAAGAATAATTTTTTTTGCTATGCGAGGTAGCTCCAAAAGCATTTTATTACTGATTTTATCAATACCAGGTGCCTTCTTAGTGTTTAAGTCACAAATAGCCTTTTCGATTTCTCTTATCTCAAATATGAGGGGAATAGCTGCTCTAGCATCAACAGGTGGTAAGTCGACCGCAATATTGTGAGATATATTTGGTGTAAATACGTTTTTCAAATGATTTACAAACAGGTTTCCTTTTTCATTATCATTTCTTGCCCAACTACCATTCAAGTTTCTTAATGGTGGCTTAGATATAACTGGCCTTTTTAGATTTCTAGCTGCACGCCATAATGAGTAGTCAGATTGTGGAGTTGCATCAAGTTCCTTAAGATATTTTTCTAGAGAAGCCGTTTTCTGATTCTGTAGTAACTTCCTTAGCCTTTTTGTGCATTCTTTTAATAAAATCTTAAGTTGCGGGGATCTGTAAAGTTGCCACTCTCTTCGAACTCTCCTTTTTTCAGTCAAGAGCCGCTCGACATCTGAAGAACATATTTTATTATTTTTAATTTTTTTGGGGGTAACGCTGGAGTGTTGAACAGCTAGTTTAAGATAACTGTCAAAGTTAACAAGAGAGAGATCCACGTTCTCCGGTGTACTAAGCGGAATATTTTCTGTGCAATGGGCACTGAGAAATTTTTTATATTTTAACCAATTTATTTGTGTGGCTGGCGTCGCTAAGTAACCTGACGGAAATACAATTCTATTTGGGTTCGATATAGTAACAATTGTAGGTGTGTGGTCGGATGATAATTCTAAGGAAGCTTCAACATGAATCGTTTCTGTGGGGATGTTTTTAACCACGCCAAAGTCGATAACATCTGGAATTTTTTGCTGATCAGTAGGCCAATATGTTGGTTGCCCGCTCGCGACCACATTTAAACCCATTTTAGAGATTGTGTTAAACAAAACACGACCTTTTGGTGTTATAAGTCGTGACCCCCAGAAGGTATGTTTAGCGTTATAATCGCCAGCGGCCAGAAAACAGGGTCCTAATGATTTATAATATTTATAATATTGGCCTTCTGATATGGAAAATCTAGGTGGAGAGTATAAAGAAGAAATTACTATGTTTCGATTTAGCTCCTCAACACAAATAGTCGTTGCTTGCAGATAGTCTTCACGGTGATCACACATAATGTAGTGTTTGACTCGTGTTTTTATTAAGATGGCAGAACCTCCACAAGCTCTATCTCGAGGGTCCTTGGTATCATATAGTATATAACCATTGATTTTAAACGTATTTCTTGAGGTCAAATCAGTTTCAGAAATCATCATGACATCAATTTGTTTATTTTTAAGAAAGTATTCTAATTCATTTTTATGTTGGCGGATGCCGTTTGCGTTCCAAAAACAAATTTTTAAACAGTTCATGGTTTGTTAAGTACAGCTTGCAATAACATCGATTGCATTCTAAGCATTTCCTGCATCATATTACCCATTGTGTTCGTAAAATTATTTACTGTTTGCACTAATGTTTCCATGGTTTTTTCTAAACGACTTAAATTAGAAACCGGAGTTTCATCATTACTTGGCGAGGCACCTTGCATTGGCTGATGGTTTGATTTTAGGACGTTAGCGTAAGAAGTTCTGTTATTACTAGGCTGGGGGGCTTGAATTGCATTTGTGTTTACCTGATTTGCAACCTGCATTTGAGGGGTATTTGTTTTCGGTCCAACCGTCTGCTTGACAATATTATATACTGGGCATCCTCTATAATTGGCAGTGTGATTACCGCCACAGTTGCTACATTTTTTTACGTTGGGGTCGGTTTTAGACTTATCGCAAGAAACTGTACCGTGTAGTTCACCACATACTACGCAGACAGGGGGTAAGTAGCAGTATGCCTTGGTATGGCCAAATTCTTGGCAGTTTAAGCACTGAACAGGTCCATTTTTTTTGTGCGGCTCTTCTATAGTTATTCTTCTGTAGAGAATATATTTTAAATTGTAAATAGGATGTGTTTCGTTTTTTTTAAGTTTTACATCGCCGGGTTCAAACTCTACTCGAAAAAGTGGTTGGGGAATTTTGTCTCTATTTTTAATATTTACTACATGTTTTACCTTGAAGCCTTTTTCTTCTAGGAATGTTTTAACCTCTTCTGGGTCCACACATGAGTCAATACCCTTAATCACTACCTGTAGACCTTTACTGCTTTTCAGTTGGTAGGTATAAAAGTTTTTTTTAAGCGTTTCAAAGTTGTTTACTATTTTGCGAAAATCATTCTCATTATTGACTTGTATTTTTGTCTCGTTTATACTTCCACGCTTTATAGCCGCTACGTAAAACGAATTTTCACCTATCACCGATATCAAACTCTTTATGAGCTCATTTGAATTTTGCTCCCTTAGATATATCGGGGGAGGCTTGGATGGTTTAATGACGTTTGGTGCTTCAGAGGATTCATCCTCCAGAATTGCAAAACGATTTTGAGTATTTATTTTATCAAAAGATGGTACTTTTGAGGCCGAAGCAACTGCTGCAGAGGTAGGGCTGCGTCCCCGTTTAAGCACTGTTATGTACCTGTCCAAACCAACTTGAACTGTAGGCTTTTGACAACTTTTTACAGGGGGTTTTCCATTGCATTTGTGTTTGAGTTCATGGTATCATTTCCCACTAAATTTGTTTTTGACGTCACGGCAATACTTGCTGGCCTGGCAACACTTGTCACCAAATCTAGTTGTAGTTTTTTTAATGAGTCACTATCCACTGTTTTCGTAAACACCGAGGGTGATAGGGAACGTGTTCGAATAATTGGCTTAGCCGTTAAATAGTTTATATTGTTTTGTTTTGTTTTATTTATTTCTACATTATTTTCGTTTGCCTGAACTAAAACGTAAACGTTTCTTTCATTTTGTCTTAGTGTTGTTTCACTGTTCGTACTCATGCAAAGAGTTGTTTTTGTTTTTCACCGTTTTGCTTTGCTTTAATATTTTTATTATTTATTGTATTTTACAACAACAAAAAAAACAAGAAATTTAAATTTAAATGTTTTTGTTCAGAATATGTATACACATGTATGAACATTCATACGTACATACATATATATTTTTACTGTTTTATTTTATTTAATTTTATCGTTTTAAATTCTTCACTATTATGTTAAGTAATTTAAATAACAAAATATATTATTTTTTTTTTAAGCGTCCATTCGCTGCTTATATTTATGTATTACAAAATCAAATGTGATTAATTAATAGTTCAAATCGTATGCGGGGCTAAAAATACACGTCTATATCACAACAAAGCACAAACCGAACTGAAATAATTTTTAATATGTATTTTTAACAAGGTGGTCTCTTAAATGCTCTTCTCCTGTCCAAACAAGGAGTCGGGGCCCATTTTTTTATTGCTGATTCTTAAAGCAAAAATTATGAGGAATCCAAAAAAAAAAATTAGCCGGAAAATTTAGGAGCTTCTGTGGAAAATCGGAAAATTTAATTTTCATGGGAAAATTTAAAGGTAAATTTCTAAGAAAAATTAGGAAAATTTTATTTTTCAATTAAAGCCTGATTCAATACCTTTCCAACGAGCTATCACTCGTTGCGATCGCTTTAGTAGTTTTTTTTTTTAAAACAACTTTCAATGAGGTCCCTTATGAAGAATTCTTCAATTTTTCACATGACAGTGGTGTACACCACCACTAAACCAGTCACTATAAAAAAAAAAAATATGTAGGTACATTATTTTTTGCTGGGCAATCGATTGAGACTATTTATTTTCAAATCGGAGAGGGGTCGTCCAAAAGGTGATCGCTTTCATATGGAATTGCTCTTTATATATATATATATAAAATAGGCAAATGGTTTGAAGTTTATCTATTTTGATTACGCTGCATCGGCTTTCTAGCTACTTTTTCCATACAAAAGTGAGAAGAATACTGGCAGAATTGCCAAGTTTTTATTATTACATTTTAGCGCTTTTTTTAGTACTATTATTATGGAAAAATAAAAAAACGCTACAAATTTTTAAAAATACTGTTTAGATACAAATACGAGTATGAGTGTAAAAGGGAAATAACGTGTAAAGAAAGTTGTTTATTTAGGATGTGTGAAATTTTTGTTAGGTGTTAAATTTCTTCGTGTACGTGTCTTGAAGATTTTAAAATTTTGTGAGGGATGATAATTTTACTTGCGCGTTTTCGTATTAACGATAAAACTGATCGTGGAATAATTATTTTTAGTTTTTCAGTTATTGTGTGTGTGTTTAGAATAGGTAATGACTTTGTTGCATAGGTTTTCTAGTGACTTTTTATATACATACCTCGGTAGGCTTGTGGGATAGTGAGCTAATCTCAGTATAAGGGTTGCATATTTGATTATCACCAGAGACTCTGGTCTGTTTTACTATAGCATCTAAGGATCTAAGTAACTATTGATCGGTTGTGTATGTGTATGTGTGTGTGTGTGTGTGTGTGTGTGTGTGTGTGTGTGTGTGTGTTTGGGTATGATTGATAACGATTATTCATGTGAAAAGTAGGATTCCATCCACTTTTTTTTATATCAACAGCAACTAATATTTCAATTCTATTTTATAGTTTACAAGAATTTTCTTAAATCGTGGGAGGAATATGAAAATATTGTTGATGAACCTTTTTTGGACAGTATTTATAAAAATATTTAACCATATTAAAATATCCCTACAGTAACAAATACGAACATGAGTGTAAAAGGGAAATGACGTGTAAAGAAAGTTGATTATTTAGCAGGTGTGACATTTTTATTAGTCGTAAAATTTCTTCTTGTACGTGTCTTGAAGATTTTAAATTTTGTGAGGGATGATAATTTTACTTGTTCGTATTCATATTGATGATTTACAAGTTGTTTATTTTAGTGGAAGGTGTGAAATTTCTTCGTGTACGTGTCTTGAAGATTTTAAAATTTTGTGAGGGATGATAATTTTACTTGTGCGTTTTCGTATTAAAGATAAAACTGATCGTGGAATAAGTATTTTTTTAGTTTTTTTTCAGTTATTGTGTATGTGTTTAGAATAGTTAATGACTTTGTTGCATAGGTTTTCTAGTGACTTTTTGCATTGAATGCCTCGGTAGGCTTGTGGGATCAACCACTTTTTTTATATCAACAGCAACCGGCTGCACATCACTTTTAATTACATTTAACAAATAGAAGGAGTTGTCATTTTTGGGTTTTGTTAATCTTAAATAGAATTATATATAAATATTTTTTTTTTGCGCAGATTTAATTATCACAAGAGACTCTGGTCTGTTTCACTACAACGGACTAAAGGTCAAAGTAACTATTAATCGGTTAATTAAGTTAGCATATAATTTTTGTTGATAACACTTAATAAGCATTTTCTAAAAACATTTGCAGATAGTTTCACTATTACTCAATGTTTATAACCTTTTATTTATTTTTTTCTAGTTTGATACTCTATAATATAAGTTTAATGAAGAATTTTTCTATGGTTTGATACTCTACAATGACAGTATAGTTAAGAATTTAGTTCAATCCATGGATACACTTCATACAGTTAATAATTATACATTATACATACAAATACAATAAAATTTCCATTTTATTAACCATAGTACATGGTTTATTAATTGTTTTGATATTATTTAGTAAAAGTTTATATATAGTATAAACTTGAAGTCGATTATACCAATAGAATATTAAATGTTAATGAAAAAAGGAAATCATATTACAAAATCAATTAAGATGATCTAAAAAAGAGTATTACATAGGAGTTTTGAATATTTAATAAGGAAATATCTATTATATCTGCTTATAATTATCAGTTAGGAATTTAAAGATAACAAATTTGTTTTATAATTAGTACAGCTTTATATGTTTTTTTTTTCTAGTTTATTAACCATACATTATCATACCATACCATTATAATCCATAGAATATAAAACAATTTAAAAGAGTTAAATCCGCAAAAGAAAATCACAAACTTTATTTATTTATTTATGTAAAACCTTACTCCATTAATCATTTATTTATACTTTATATATACTCATACCATGAAATGAATAGTTCAATAACCATATTATATGGTTTATTTAATGTTTTGTATACCGTTTTGTAATTCCTATAATTTGTTTTCCTATTATTTCCCTTATATACTTAGTATTTATATACCTCCATACATCCTTAAATATACATTCTGTTTTAAGCATTTCTACTATACATATATAAAAATTTTTTTCTTATACTAACATTCTATATTTAATCTTAGTATTATAATCTTACTCTTGATTTTAATCTTAGTCTTAGTGTTAATCTTAGTAGTAGTCTTTTGATCTTGGTTTTATAGTTTCGGATTTCGATCTTATTTTTTTTTTTTGTTTATAGACTTGCAACATTACTCTTGTATTACTCTTGCGTGCTGCTTTGTTTACGTTTTCTTAGACTGAATACATATCTGGAAATTTAAAATTTCTTTAATTACATATAAAATATCTATCTACTGTTATACGAATGCTTTGAACTTAGTGTTTTCAATTGAAATATTAAACTTCGATTTTAAACAGACATATACATATTTTATTTTATATAGGAAAATAATACTCGGTACTAGCGACAACCTCGAAGCTTGCACCGACCCCAGTTTTCATTACGTGCAAGAATCGAGTTTCTACTATACTTCATTCTCATCAAACTAATCACACAAGGCGATTTTAAGAAAATCCATACTAATCCTTTCCATTTTATCAAATCTATCCATTATATTATTATTTTAATTTAAACAATTCTTATAAATTCTATTCAGTTCTCACATAATTTAATTCATTCTATATACAACCTTAACGAGTAACTCATATTTATGTATACAGTTTTTTCAAACCACTTTTAAAAACATATTTTGATTTTTATTTGTCTACTATATTAAAAAATAATCTATAAACTTAAATGAAAATTTAGGTTTATATTAAGTAATTTAATTATACGCTGAGATACGCTGATGGTTTTTCTACCTTAAATTTATATATTGGATAGAAAGTTAAATCTGAATGTAGTGTTTCGGTAAGAATGTCTCTATATTACTTTAAATCAGGTTTCTTATAATATAAAGTTTTTGAATGAAATATTAACAATCCTAATGTTAGTTTCAATCTAATTTCATTTAAATCATATATATATATATATATATATATATATATACATATATATATATTAATTTGTTAGAATCAAACCATCAATTACCATCATGATCTTATTAATGTCATATATTTTTTTTTTTCATTATTTTTATTATTCGTTAAAAACTTTATATTCTTATATATAGGAGATGCATATGATTTTGGATTTCTCCTTCAATTTAAAATTGTTTGATTTTACAATTTTCATATTAGTTATTTCAGCCTTTTCATTATCATTATGATCATTATCATAATCATCATAATTAAGATCAGTTATATTCTTTGCTCATTAAAAACAACAATTCTATTATCTTATGTTTTTTTTCTAGTTTGCTACTCTATAATATTAGTTTAATGAAGAGTTTTTCTTTACCACGAAATGAATAGTTTAATAACTATATTATATGGTTTATTTAATGTTTTTGCATACAGTTTTGTAATTCCTATAATTTGTTTTCCTTTTATTTCCCCTTCTATACTTAATATTTATATACCTCCATACATCCTTAAATATACATTCTGTTTTAAGCATTTATATACTATACATATATATAAATTTTTTCCTTTACTAACATTCCTATATTTAGTCTTAATCTTATGATCTTAGTCTTGATTTTAATCTTAATCTTAGTGTTAATCTTGATAGTAGCCTTTTGGCCTTGGTTTTATAGTTTCGTATCTCAATCTTAGTTTTTGTATAGACATCTCATTTACAAACCTATAACTTCAATCTCATCAAACCTATCACACAAGACGATTGTCTTCTGTTTTTCAAGAAAATCCATACTAATCCTTTCCATTTTATCAACTCTATCCATTATATTATTATTTTAATTTTAACAAATCTTATCAATTCTATTCAGTTCTCACATAAAGTTATTCATTGTATATACAACCTTAACCATTATCTCATATTTATATATACAGTTTTTCAAACCACTTTTAGAAACATAGTTTGATTTTTACTTGTCTACTATATTAAAAAATAATCCATAAACTTAAATGAAAATTTAGATTTATATAAAGTAATTTGATTATACACTGAGATACGCTGATAGTTTTTCTACCTTAAATTTATATATTGGATAGAAAGTTACATCTGAATGTAGTGTTTCGGTAAGAATGTCTCTATATTACTTTAAATCAGGTTTCTTATAATACAGAGTTTTAAATGAAATATTAACAATCCTAATGTTAATTTCAATCTAATTTCATTTAAATCATATATATATATATATATATATATATATATATTAATTTGTTAGAATCAAACCATCAATTACCATCATGATCTAATTAATGCCATATATTTTTTTTTTTTTTTTTTATTATTCGTTAAAAACTTTATATTCTTATATGTAGGAGATACATATGATTTAGGATTTCTCCTTCATTTTAAACTTGTTTGATTTGAAAATTTTCATATTAGTTATTTCAACCTTTTCATGATCATTATACTCATTATCATAATCATCATAATTGAGATTAGTTATATTCTTTTCTCATTAAAACCAACAATTCTATTATCATAATCATCAAAATTGGGTTTAAATATATTTTGTTTTTATTTTTTCGTTGAAACCAACAAATCATAACCATTATTATCAAAATCAGGTTTATATATGTTTTTTTTTTTTTTTTTTTTTAGTCAAGATACTTTAACATCATCATAATCATAAATATTGTTTTTACAAATGTTGATATTGTGATTTTAATTAAACTGGTTATAATCACCTATTTGT
Organism: Pollenia angustigena; assembly: GCA_930367215.1. Classification (NCBI taxonomy): domain Eukaryota; kingdom Metazoa; phylum Arthropoda; class Insecta; order Diptera; family Polleniidae; genus Pollenia; species Pollenia angustigena. The sequence continues at coordinate 88,711,541 of OV884060.1, forward strand.
TTCAGTTTTAAATGTAAGAGTTTAGCGTTTGTGTTCTTTAAATCACCCAATAGACAGCTAGCTGTGTATGTAAACCTAAAAATCAAATTTTATTTTTAGTTTTATATGAACAGCCCACCAACCAGTCGGATTGGTTCATGTTTAAATTGATTTAAAAGTAATTCTAAGTAAATAAGTTGATTTAGTATATCAAAAGGTAACTAGGATCAGTATTAACGTATATCGAATATACTCTTTACTTTTGTGGTGTGGGTATATGAAAATATGATTTTCTATATTAATCATGATGAGAACATAGTGAAACTATATAATTTGTCGACTTTTTCAAGGGAGCGTCTATTTAAAATTTTAAAAAATATATAAATTAACATAAATACAAATAAATTACATTAAAAGAGTTAAACTTACAATATGAGTTTTTCACATTAAATTAAATTTCTCCTTTTACATGTAACATTAAACATATAAACATAAAACATAAATTTAAAGTTAAACACATATCAAAACAAGTATCACTGTCACGATTAAGTAATTGCAACCCTATAATTTGCGCTAATATTGTTAGTGTCTTCCTTGACATTCATCGTCTTCTTTATGTTTTCTTGTATCCTTAGACTTTCAATTGTAAATCTCTTCTTATCCCCCCTTACTTTATCTAGTATTCGCACCCCCTCAAAATCAATTTTATGTTGTGTATTTAAAATGTGTGTTGATAATGCTGTCGTTTCTTTTTTCCTTTGTATATCCATCATATGTTCTCCCATTCTAGTTTCAAGGGATCGTTTTGTTGTTCCAATGTATATGAGTTCGCAACTTTGTTCGTTATTCCCTTTACATTGTAATTCGTACACAATGTTGTTTTGTTTTTCTATTGGAGCTTTTATTGCAGAGAATATAGTGCTAAGTGTTTTATTGGGTTTATAAGCAAAGCTTATATTATTTGTTTCTATTGACGTTCGTATGTTTTTATTATCAGTGAGGCCCGGGATGTATTTTACACTGTAAACATATTTTTGTTCTTTTTCTATATTAGTGGGGTTATTATCATTTTTATTTTTTATTTTCGTAATTGTGTCTTCTATAAAGGCTCAGTTAGTCTTTACTTTCTGTTTCTGTTCTGTTCCGTGCCGTTCTGTTATGAAATTGTAATAGTTACTTTTTCCGTAGTAACTTATCAGCCATTTATGATAAATTTATTAGTTATGCACCGTCCATTGCGTTATTTTAATAACTTTTATGCACATAAATATGAAAAAATTAAATTTTATGAATTCTTAAAATCAAAAAATAGTTTATTTCAATGTAAATATGTATTTTTTATTATTTATTTTGCTGTCACTTACAAATACTTAACATGTTTTTGATTTTAACAAACTGAACCGCAACAGAACAGAAAAACTAATCAATTTCATAGGTTTTTTAATAACAAAAACAAGTCAGCTGATTCGTAACAGAACAGAAAGTAAAGACTAATTCTGTCTTTAGTGTTGATATAAGTTTATTTGGGAAACTATTGCTTTTAAGGATATTGAAAATTATATTTTTGTTTTTAGTGTGAAAAAGTTCATCGCTTATGTTTAAAACCCTGGAGATGAAATTTTTAGCAGTGTTGATTTTTTGATTTTTCGGTTGGGTTGCGTTGAAATTCATTATCCTTCCTGATGAGGTCTCCTTAGCGAACCAGTCAAAAATTATGGAATTTTTCCTTCGAATTAGTTTGGTGTCCAGGTACGCTATTTCCTGATTTTTCTCCCTTTCAATTGTAAATTGTATCTTAGGATGATACTTGTTAAATGTGGACAAAATTTCTTCTTGGTCGTCTGATTTGATGATCGCTAAGATATCATCTACATATTTGACTATGTATTTGATAAGAATGTTCTTATTTTTCAATTCTTCTATCGCACTGTCAAGCAGGTTGTCAAGTATTATGTCTGCGATTGTAGGGGATAGTGGGTTGCCCATGGGCATGCCAAAAATTTGGTTATATATTTTATCTTTGTATATAAAATAATTATTATCATTGAGACAAAATTGGAGAATTTTAAGAAATTGAGAGCTTTACATTTTTGTGTGATTTTTTATTACGTTCCATTTTCCCATTATTGTTCTTATTGTCGTTCTAACTGGAATGTTAGTAAATAATGAGATGACATCAAATGATACAATTGTTTCCGATCTATCAAGTTTTATGTTGGTGAGTTGTTTTTTAACTTCTATTGAGTTTTTTATATTATACGTTTCAGAGATTAAATTTTTTAAAATTGTTCCAATGTATTTAGACATGTGGTAGCACGGTACCTGGACTGATGACACAATAGGTCGAAGGGGGTATCAGGTTTGTGAATTTTTGGTAACCCGTAAATTCTGGGTGCCATAGCGGCGGAACAAAAAAGTTGGCGTTTTTGCCAAGAGTCTATATGGTTATTTTTAAATAAATCTGAAACAATGTTGTTGTTTTCTTTCTGTAGTTTCAATGTAGGGTCTACTCTTAAAGTTTTATATGTGTTTTTGTCTTCTAGTAGTACTTCCATCTTCTTTTCGTATTCGCTTTTATACATCAGCACGGTTTTGTTTCCCTTATCGGCCTGCACAACAATAATGTCGATGTGTTTACGTAAAAATTTCCTCGTTTTTTCAAAAATTGTAAGAATGAATTTGTCCTTTTCTGTGTTTTTAATGTTTCTTTTAAAAGTCGTTACCTCGTTTGCTACTTTAGTTCTAGCGATGTCTTTCTCTTTATCTATGTTACTGTCCATTGCCTGGATACATTGCTCTATATCCGCAATGACATGTAATGGTGAAAAACTCAACTTGTCTACCGGAAGTGAAAATTTTTTCCCCAGTGACAAAATCCACTTGCACTCTATTGGAATATTATATTCAGTTTTATTTTCAAACCAGTTATCATTGAATGAATGTCAAAGAAGACACTAACAATATTAGCGCAAATTATAGGGTTGCAATTACTTAATCGTGACAGTGATACTTGTTTTGATATGTGTTTAACTTTAAATTTATGTTTTATGTTTATATGTTTAATGTTACATGTAAAAGGAGAAATTTAATTTAATGTGAAAAACTCATATTGTAAGTTTAACTCTTTTAATGTAATTTATTTGTATTTATGTTAATTTATATATTTTTTAAAATTTTAAATAGACGCTCCCTTGAAAAAGTCGACAAAAAATCGACGAAACGTCGGGAAAACTGTAATAAAAAACTGCTTTTTATTTACATTAATTAACCTTAGGCCCTATTAGCTTAAATAAAAAACAAATCAATTAAACAACAAATTGGCCAAATATCAAAAATAACAACAACGTCGGAAAGCTTGCCGAAACAACTTTATTTAAATTATTAACAATTTATAAACAACAGGTACAATAACAACAACATAAACATGAAGGGTTATTTTAAACACATAGCATTGAAGTACAGCAGTGAGACATGCGGAACGTTAAAGGAGTATTGTAACGAAGTAAGAAAACTAGCACAACAACAAGAACGGCTGAAATTTATTTTATCGTGTAGAAGATATGGCATAATACCAAAACACACAAGAAATTCTACAAAACAGGTGACACATCTTTTTAAATGCACCACAATTAAAAATAGATTAAGAAAAATAGAAAATAACTTCCATAGGAAAATTTTAAATCTCGAAATTTCACAAACAAACACAAATATCACTTTACTCAAACGTAAACTTTTTCATCTCAATGCTGGTATTAAAAATATGATATCAACAGCTGACCACACAACTTTTTTTAACAAACAAAAAGACAGAACAAAACAAATTACGAAAAATATTAAAGAGAAACAAATCAACAATATAAATGCACTGAAAGAAAATCAGTTTAGGTTACATGGACTTGTTTTTAATGATAACTGGTTTGAAAATAAAACTGAATATAATATTCCAATAGAGTGCAAGTGGATTTTGTCACTGGGGAAAAAATTTTCACTTCCGGTAGACAAGTTGAGTTTTTCACCATTACATGTCATTGCGGATATAGAGCAATGTATCCAGGCAATGGACAGTAACATAGATAAAGAGAAAGACATCGCTAGAACTAAAGTAGCAAACGAGGTAACGACTTTTAAAAGAAACATTAAAAACACAGAAAAGGACAAATTCATTCTTAAATTTTTGAAAAAACGAGGAAATTTTTACGTAAACACATCGACATTATTGTTGTGCAGGCCGATAAGGGAAACAAAACCGTGCTGATGTATAAAAGCGAATACGAAAAGAAGATGGAAGTACTACTAGAAGACAAAAACACATATAAAACTTTAAGAGTAGACCCTACATTGAAACTACAGAAAGAAAACAACAACATTGTTTCAGATTTATTTAAAAATAACCATATAGACTCTTGGCAAAAACGCCAACTTTTTTGTTCCGCCGCTATGGCACCCAGAATTTACGGGTTACCAAAAATTCACAAACCTGATACCCCCCTTCGACCTATTGTGTCATCAGTCCAGGTACCGTGCTACCACATGTCTAAATACATTGGAACAATTTTAAAAAATTTAATCTCTGAAACGTATAATATAAAAAACTCAATAGAAGTTAAAAAACAACTCACCAACATAAAACTTGATAGATCGGAAACAATTGTATCATTTGATGTCATCTCATTATTTACTAACATTCCAGTTAGAACGGCAATAAGAACAATAATGGGAAAATGGAACGTAATAAAAAATCACACAAAAATGTCAAGCTCTCAATTTCTTAAAATTCTCCAATTTTGTCTCAATGATAATAATTATTTTATATACAAAGATAAAATATATAACCAAATTTTTGGCATGCCCATGGGCAACCCACTATCCCCTACAATCGCAGACATAATACTTGACAACCTGCTTGACAGTGCGATAGAAGAATTGAAAAATAAGAAAATTCTCATCAAATACATAGTCAAATATGTAGATGATATCTTAGCGATCATCAAATCAGACGACCAAGAAGAAATTTTGTCCACATTTAACAAGTATCATCCTAAGATACAATTTACAATTGAAAGGGAGAAAAATCAGGAAATAGCGTACCTGGACACCAAACTAATTCGAAGGAAAAATTCCATAATTTTTGACTGGTTCGCTAAGGAGACCTCATCAGGAAGGATAATGAATTTCAACGCAACCCAACCGAAAAATCAAAAAATCAACACTGCTAAAAATTTCATCTCCAGGGTTTTAAACATAAGCGATGAACTTTTTCACACTAAAAACAAAAATATAATTTTCAATATCCTTAAAAGCAATAGTTTCCCAAATAAACTTATATCAACACTAATAGAAGACACAATTACCAAAATAAAAAATAAAAATGATAATAACCCCACTAATATAGAAAAAGAACAAAAATATTTTTACAGTGTAAAATACATCCCGGGCCTCACTGATAATAAAAACATACGAACGTCAATAGAAACAAATAATATAAGCTTTGCTTATAAACCCAATAAAACACTTAGCACTATATTCTCTGCAATAAAAGCTCCAATAGAAAAACAAAAACAAAACAACATTGTGTACGAATTACAATGTAAAGGGAATAACGAACAAAGTTGCGAACTCATATACGTTGGAACAACAAAACGATCCCTTGAAACTAGAATGGGAGAACATATGATGGATATACAAAGGAAAAAAGAAACGACAGCATTATCAACACACATTTTAAATACACAACATAAAATTGATTTTGAGGGGGTGCGAATACTAGATAAAGTAAGGGGGGATAAGAAGAGATTTACAATTGAAAGTCTAAGGATACAAGAAAACATAAAGAAGACGATGAATGTCAAAGAAGACACTAACAATATTAGCGCAAATTATAGGGTTGCAATTACTTAATCGTGACAGTGATACTTGTTTTGATATGTGTTTAACTTTAAATTTATGTTTTATGTTTATATGTTTAATGTTACATGTAAAAGGAGAAATTTAATTTAATGTGAAAAACTCATATTGTAAGTTTAACTCTTTTAATGTAATTTATTTGTATTTATGTTAATTTATATATTTTTAAAATTTTAAATAGACGCTCCCTTGAAAAAGTCGACAAAAAATCGACGAAACGTCGGGAAAACTCTAATAAAAAATTGCTTTTTATTTACATTAATTAACCTTAGGCCCTATTAGCTTAAATAAAAAACAAATCAATTAAACAACAAATTGGCCAAATATCAAAAATAACAACAACGTCGGAAAGCTTGCCGAAACAACTTTATTTAAATTATTAACAATTTATAAACAACAGGTACAATAACAACAACATAAACATGAAGGGTTATTTTAAACACATAGCATTGAAGTACAGCAGTGAGACATGCGGAACGTTAAAGGAGTATTGTAACGAAGCAAGAAAACTAGCACAACAACAAGAACGGCTACAAAACAGGTGACACATCTTTTTAAATGCACCACAATTAAAAATAGATTAAGAAAAATAGAAAATAACTTCCATAGAAAAATTTTAAATCTCGAAATTTCACAAACAAACACAAATATCACTTTACTCAAACGTAAACTCTTTCATCTCAATGCTGGTATTAAAAATATGATATCAACAGCTGACCACACAACTTTTTTTAACAAACAAAAAGACAGGACAAAACAAATTACGAAAAATATTAAAGAGAAACAAATCAACAAAATAAATGCACTGAAAGAAAATCAGTTTAGGTTACATGGACTTGTTTTTAATGATAACTGGTTTGAAAATAAAACTGAATATAATATTCCAATAGAGTGCAAGTGGATTTTGTCACTGGGGAAAAAATTTTCACTTCCGGTAGACAAGTTGAGTTTTTCACCATTACATGTCATTGCGGATATAGAGCAATGTATCCAGGCAATGGACAGTAACATAGATAAAGAGAAAGACATCGCTAGAACTAAAGTAGCAAACGAGGTAACGACTTTTAAAAGAAACATTAAAAACACAGAAAAGGACAAATTCATTCTTACAATTTTTGAAAAAACGAGGAAATTTTTACGTAAACACATCGACATTATTGTTGTGCAGGCCGATAAGGGAAACAAAACCGTGCTGATGTATAAAAGCGAATACGAAAAGAAGATGGAAGTACTACTAGAAGACAAAAACACATATAAAACTTTAAGAGTAGACCCTACATTGAAACTACAGAAAGAAAACAACAACATTGTTTCAGATTTATTTAAAAATAACCATATAGACTCTTGGCAAAAACGCCAACTTTTTTGTTCCGCCGCTATGGCACCCAGAATTTACGGGTTACCAAAAATTCACAAACCTGATACCCCCCTTCGACCTATTGTGTCATCAGTCCAGGTACCGTGCTACCACATGTCTAAATACATTGGAACAATTTTAAAAAATTTAATCTCTGAAACGTATAATATAAAAAACTCAATAGAAGTTAAAAAACAACTCACCAACATAAAACTTGATAGATCGGAAACAATTGTATCATTTGATGTCATCTCATTATTTACTAACATTCCAGTTAGAACGGCAATAAGAACAATAATGGGAAAATGGAACGTAATAAAAAATCACACAAAAATGTCAAGCTCTCAATTTCTTAAAATTCTCCAATTTTGTCTCAATGATAATAATTATTTTATATACAAAGATAAAATATATAACCAAATTTTTGGCATGCCCATGGGCAACCCACTATCCCCTACAATCGCAGACATAATACTTGACAACCTGCTTGACAGTGCGATAGAAGAATTGAAAAATAAGAACATTCTCATCAAATACATAGTCAAATATGTAGATGATATCTTAGCGATCATCAAATCAGACGACCAAGAAGAAATTTTGTCCACATTTAACAAGTATCATCCTAAGATACAATTTACAATTGAAAGGGAGAAAAATCAGGAAATAGCGTACCTGGACACCAAACTAATTCGAAGGAAAAATTCCATAATTTTTGACTGGTTCGCTAAGGAGACCTCATCAGGAAGGATAATGAATTTCAACGCAACCCAACCGAAAAATCAAAAAATCAACACTGCTAAAAATTTCATCTCCAGGGTTTTAAACATAAGCGATGAACTTTTTCACACTGAAAACAAAAATATAATTTTCAATATCCTTAAAAGCAATAGTTTCCCAAATAAACTTATATCAACACTAATAGAAGACACAATTACGAAAATAAAAAATAAAAATGATAATAACCCCACTAATATAGAAAAAGAACAAAAATATTTTTACAGTGTAAAATACATCCCGGGCCTCACTGATAATAAAAACATACGAACGTCAATAGAAACAAATAATATAAGCTTTGCTTATAAACCCAATAAAACACTTAGCACTATATTCTCTGCAATAAAAGCTCCAATAGAAAAACAAAAACAAAACAACATTGTGTACGAATTACAATGTAAAGGGAATAACGAACAAAGTTGCGAACTCATATACATTGGAACAACAAAACGATCCCTTGAAACTAGAATGGGAGAACATATGATGGATATACAAAGGAAAAAAGAAACGACAGCATTATCAACACACATTTTAAATACACAACATAAAATTGATTTTGAGGGGGTGCGAATACTAGATAAAGTAAGGGGGGAAAAGAAGAGATTTACAATTGAAAGTCTAAGGATACAAGAAAACATAAAGAAGACGATGAATGTCAAAGAAGACACTAACAATATTAGCGCAAATTATAGGGTTGCAATTACTTAATCGTGACAGTGATACTTGTTTTGATATGTGTTTAACTTTAAATTTATGTTTTATGTTTATATGTTTAATGTTACATGTAAAAGGAGAAATTTAATTTAATGTGAAAAACTCATATTGTAAGTTTAACTCTTTTAATGTAATTTATTTGTATTTATGTTAATTTATATATAATTTAATGTAAAAGTATAAATTTATATGGGATGTACTATCTATACTTTATGGGTATGGTTGCAATTTGAGAGTTAATTCAATGAAATTTTATTATTTTAAAGAAATTTGTGATTATCACGTAAACCTATACACAACCAGCCTATCAGCTGGGTATACGGATATCAAAATATTAATTTAAAAAGTATAAATTTATATGGGATGTACCATCTATACTTTATGGGTATGGTTGCAATTTGAGAGTTAATTCAATGAAATTTTATTATTTTAAAGAAATTTGTGATTATTACGTAAACCTATACACAACCAGCCTATCAGCTGGGTATACGGATATCAAAATATTAATTTAAAAATTAATTCTAAGTAAGTTCATTCGATGTATTAAGAAGTTGATGTAGCTATATTTAACAATTATTTAAAAGAGTTAAAAAACTTCATCATGAACGTTTATCTTATATCCATTTCATTAATGTGTTGTAGGTAAAAAAGAAGAAAAAAAACAATTAAATCAAAAATTATCAAATAGAAATAAATCAGCAAATATGTATGTATGAATTTATATTGAAAATAAACTTGCAAAAACCATCAAACTAAACTCTTAATTAGAAATAACATATCTTAAACCAATATAATGAAAAATTCTTAACTGTTACCTATAGACATATGAATTTGTACCTTTCTCTTTATAATATTCTATATATTGTTTGTGTAATATGATTCTATTGTGATATTATCAGTCAAAATTCTGATGGTACAGTTAACTATAAGTTTATATTATATATAAATTTTTAATGATTGCTGTTAAAACATTATATAAAACCATATATTATGGTTAATAAACTTTGAATTTTATGTTGTAAGTGCATAACGTGTAAATATGTATATGGTATGAATCTCTCTCAGCTAAAGTATAATTATAAGACAAACTAATTGAATGTATTTAAGAAATGTGTGTATTTTATTTCGAATCAATTCATGTTGAATATATTGTTGTTGTTGGATTATATAATGTATCTTATATTTGGTTTGTTATTTAAATCTGATATTAATTCTCTCTGTTTCTACATTACCAGATCAAAAATATGTAACTGCTTTATGCTACTAGATTAAAAATAAGGTATCTTGATGTAAAGTGGTATGTTTTCAATTAAATAAAATGATGAATTACTCATTCGATGTCGGTTATTATTGTTTAAATCGTACTTACATCCAACTATAAGCTCAATTCTTATTCAATTATGAATCCTCTATCAATTCTGTTATTATCTATATGTCTTAATAAATGTGAATTAGTCAACAGAATTAAACGGATAACATCTCTATCATTTCAACCTTAGGTGATTATAACCAGTTTAATTAAAATCACAATATCAACATTTGTAAAAACAATATTTATGATTATGATGATGTTAAAGTATCTTGACTAAAAAAAAAAAAAAAAAAAACATATATAAACCTATATAAACCTGATTTTGATAATAATGGTTATGATTTGTTGGTTTCAACGAAAAAATAAAAACAAAATATATTTAAACCCAATTTTGATGATTATGATAATAGAATTGTTGGTTTTAATGAGAAAAGAATATAACTAATCTCAATTATGATGATTATGATAATGAGTATAATGATAATGAAAAGGTTGAACTAACTAATATGAAAATTTTCAAATCAAACAAGTTTAAAATGAAGGAGAAATCCTAAATCATATGTATCTCCTACATATAAGAATATAAAGTTTTTAACGAATAATAAAAATAGTAAAAAAAAAAAAAAAAATATATGGCATTAATTAGATCATGATGGTAATTGATGGTTTGATTCTAACAAATTAATATATATATATATATATATATATATATATATATATATATATATATATATATATATATATATATATATATATATATGATTTAAATGAAATTAGATTGAAATTAACATTAGGATTGTTAATATTTCATTTAAAAACTCTGTATTATAAGAAACCTGATTTAAAGTAATATAGAGATATTCTTACCGAAACACTACATTCAGATGTAACTTTCTATCCAATATATAAATTTAAGGTAGAAAACTATCAGCGTATCTCAGTGTATAATCAAATTACTTTATATAAATCTAAATTTTCATTTAAGTTTATGGATTATTTTTTAATATAGTAGACAAGTAAAAATCAAACTATGTTTTTAAAAGTGGTTTGAAAAACTGTATATATAAATATGAGATAATGGTTAAGGTTGTATATAGAATGAATTAAATTATGTGAGAACTGAATAGAATTTATAAGAATTGTTTAAATTAAAATAATAATATAATGGATAGATTTGATAAAATGGAAAGGATTAGTATGGATTTTCTTAAAATCGCCTTGTGTGATTAGTTTGATGAGAATGAAGTATAGTAGAAACTCGATTCTTGCACGTAATGAAAACTGGGGTCGGTGCAAGCTTCGAGGTTGTCGCTAGTACCGAGTATTAATTTCCTATATAAAATAAAATATGTATATGTCTGTTTAAAATCGAAGTTTAATATTTCAATTGAAAACACTAAGTTCAAAGCATTCGTATAACAGTAGATAGATATTTTATATGTAATTAAAGAAATTTTAAATTTCCAGATATGTATTCAGTCTAAGAAAACGTAAACAAAGCAGCACGCAAGAGTAATACAAGAGTAATGTTGCAAGTCTATAAACAAAAAAAAAAAATAAGATCGAAATCCGAAACTATAAAACCAAAATCAAAAGACTACTACTAAGATTAACACTAAGACTAAGATTAAAATCAAGAGTAAGATTATAATACTAAGATTAAATATAGAATGTTAGTATAAGAAAAAAATTTTTATATATGTATAGTAGAAATGCTTAAAACAGAATGTATATTTAAGGATGTATGGAGGTATATAAATACTAAGTATATAAGGGAAATAATAGGAAAACAAATTATAGGAATTACAAAACGGTATACAAAACATTAAATAAACCATATAATATGGTTATTGAACTATTCATTTCATGGTATGAGTATATATAAAGTATAAATAAATGATTAATGGAGTAAGGTTTTACATAAATAAATAAATAAAGTTTGTGATTTTCTTTTGCGGATTTAACTCTTTTAAATTGTTTTATATTCTATGGATTATAATGGTATGGTATGATAATGTATGGTTAATAAACTAGAAAAAAAAAAACATATAAAGCTGTACTAATTATAAAACAAATTTGTTATCTTTAAATTCCTAACTGATAATTATAAGCAGATATAATAGATATTTCCTTATTAAATATTCAAAACTCCTATGTAATACTCTTTTTTAGATCATCTTAATTGATTTTGTAATATGATTTCCTTTTTTCATTAACATTTAATATTCTATTGGTATAATCGACTTCAAGTTTATACTATATATAAACTTTTACTAAATAATATCAAAACAATTAATAAACCATGTACTATGGTTAATAAAATGGAAATTTTATTGTATTTGTATGTATAATGTATAATTATTAACTGTATGAAGTGTATCCATGGATTGAACTAAATTCTTAACTATACTGTCATTGTAGAGTATCAAACCATAGAAAAATTCTTCATTAAACTTATATTATAGAGTATCAAACTAGAAAAAAATAAATAAAAGGTTATAAACATTGAGTAATAGTGAAACTATCTGCAAATGTTTTTAGAAAATGCTTATTAAGTGTTATCAACAAAAATTATATGCTAACTTAATTAACCGATTAATAGTTACTTTGACCTTTAGTCCGTTGTAGTGTCTCTTGTGATAATTAAATCTGCGCAAAAAAAATATTTATATATAATTCTATTTAAGATTAACAGAACCTAAAAATGACAACTCCTTCTATTTGTTAAATGTAATTAAAAGTGATGTGCAGCCGGTTGCTGTTGATATAAAAAAAGTGGTTGATCCCACAAGCCTACCGAGGCATTCAATGCAAAAAGTCACTAGAAAACCTATGCAACAAAGTCATTAACTATTCTAAACACATACACAATAACTGAAAAAAAACTAAAAAAATACTTATTCCACGATCAGTTTTATCTTTAATACGAAAACGCACAAGTAAAATTATCATCCCTCACAAAATTTTAAAATCTTCAAGACACGTACACGAAGAAATTTCACACCTTCCACTAAAATAAACAACTTGTAAATCATCAATATGAATACGCACAAGTAAAATTATCATCCCTCACAAAATTTAAAATCATCAAGACACGTACAAGAAGAAATTTTACAACTAATAAAAATGTCACACCTGCTAAATAATCAACTTTCTTTACACATCATTTCCCTTTTACACTCATGTTCGTATTTGTTACTGTAGGGATATTTTAATATGGTTAAATATTTTTATAAATACTGTCCAAAAAAGGTTCATCAACAATATCTTCATATTCCTCCCACGATTTAAGAAAATTCTTGTAAACTATAAAATAGAATTGAAATATTAGTTGCTGTTGATATAAAAAAAAGTGGATGGAATCCTACATTTCACATGAATAATCGTTATCAATCATACACACACACACACACACACACACACACACACACACACACACACATACACATACACAACCGATCAATAGTTACTTAGATCCTTAGTCTGCTATAGTAAAACAGACCAGAGCCTCTGGTGATAATCAAATATGCAACCCTTATACTGAGATTAGCTCACTATCCCACAAGCCTACCGAGGTATGTATATAAAAAGTCACTAGAAAACCTATGCAACAAAGTCATTAACTATTCTAAACACACACAATAACTGAAAAACTAAAAATAATTATTCCACGATCAGTTTTATCGTTAATACGAAAACGCGCAAGTAAAATTATCATCCCTCACAAAATTTTAAAATCTTCAAGACACGTACACGAAGAAATTTCACACCTTCCACTAAAATAAACAACTTGTAAATCATCAATATGAATACGCACAAGTAAAATTATCATCCCTCACAAAATTTAAAATCTTCAAGACACGTACAAGAAGAAATTTTACAACTAATAAAAATGTCACACCTGCTAAATAATCAACTTTCTTTACACGTCATTTCCCTTTTACACTCATGTTCGTATTTGTTACTGTAGGGATATTTTAATATGGTTAAATATTTTTATAAATACTGTCCAAAAAAGGTTCATCAACAATATTTTCATATTCCTCCCACGATTTAAGAAAATTCTTGTAAACTATAAAATAGAATTGAAATATTAGTTGCTGTTGATATAAAAAAAAGTGGATGGAATCCTACTTTTCACATGAATAATCGTTATCAATCATACACACACACACACACACACACACACATACACAACCGATCAATAGTTACTTAGATCCTTAGTCTGCTATAGTAAAACAGACCAGAGTCTCTGGTGATAATCAAATATGCAACCCTTATACTGAGATTAGCTCACTATCCCACAAGCCTAATGAGGTATGTATATAAAAAGTCACTAGAAAACCTATGCAACAAAGTCATTAACTATTCTAAACACACACACAATAACTGAAAAACTAAAAATAAGTATTCCACGATCAGTTTTATCGTTAATACGAAAACGCGCAAGTAAAATTATCATCCCTCACAAAATTTTAAAATCTTCAAGACACGTACACGAAGAAATTTAACACCTAACAAAAATTTCACACATCCTAAATAAACAACTTTCTTTACACGTTATTTCCCTTTTACACTCATATTCGTATTTGTATCTAAACAGTATTTTTAAAAATTTGTAGCGTTTTTTTATTTTTCCATAATAATAGTACTAAAAAAAGCGCTAAAATGTAATAATAAAAACTTGGTAATTCTGCCAGTATTCTTCTCACTTTTGTATGGAAAAAGTAGCTAGAAAGCCGATGCAGCGTAATCAAAATAGATAAACTTCAAACCATTTGCCTATTTTATATATATATATATAACAACTAAAAATCCTAAATTAATATTCAAGTCGACGCTATAATCCCGCCAAAATACCCATTTTGTTGGTATTTTGGTTTCCCGGTTTTTAAATTCCTATTCCTATTATAAATATTTTAAGCGTTTTTTTATTTTTCAAAAAAAAGCACTAAAATGGCCAATATAATAAAAACTTGGCAACACTTACACCATGCACCCAACTTTTGTATGGAAAATCATATTTGGTACATACATAAACACACTACTGCGGGGTCTATTCTGGGGTTATCCGCAACCGTACTTTTAAATGATTCACGGAATGAAGGCCACTTTAAATAATCTCCGTAAAAGGGATCTATTTCACAGGGGGGTAAATGGGCAGATGGAATGAAATTATGCTCCTGAGCCTTTTCATTTTTCAAGGATTCTTTCAAATGCTCTAAGTGCTCTGATATGAAGGAAACGCCTCTAACATAAGTACCGTACGAACTCATGTACTTTTGCTTTACTTCAATAATTTGAATATTAGAGTCACTCTTAGCCTGAAGTAATAAAGGGTCATATTATCTTCAGACTTCTTCCCATAAACGATGCAGTTCCTTTTCGTGAATACCTAAAGACGCAGCACTATGTTCCGCTGGCGGGCTAATTCTAACGTAGGCCTCAAATTCAGCCATTCGGTCACAATTCCTAATTAAGTCACTCACGGTCACCATCTTAAAAATTGATTTGGGCATAAAGATTTCAATATACTATTAGGAAAATTCGAGAAAACTCTGGGTAAATATTTATTTTCCAAAAAAAAAAGAAGAAAAACGAGAAAAATTAGCAAAAAAATAATTCCTAGGGTATTAGGGGGTGATAAACTGGTAGGGGAAAAATAACTATGTCTCCTTCGCACAAAAAAAAAATTAAATTAAAAAATATAATAAAGTACTGCCGATTCCCTTTATTAAATATTGGACTGTATTTAAAATATTAAAAGTATTTGTACACTGTTAGCTCCAATTATTTAAACAAAATCGGGTTGAGATTAAAAAAAACCGAGTACAAAAGTCAATTCCATAGAAAATATTCACTATAGAACATACATTATGGCAATTACTCACAGTGTAAAAGCACTTTTTGGAATAAAAAGGCGTAAAAAATCCTATTACAAAAGTGTTGCACAATATAAAACACGAGTACTCGCTTCGGGTACAGAGAATATAAGTATTATTAAGAAAAGAATTATTTTAAGCACTATTCTTAATTAATTCATACAAAACTGCAAATTATTTTGGGTAAAATAGCACAAATATTTAAAAACGACCGAATAATCGTATTATTCGCTCAATCTAAAATATTGCAACACTAATGTAATGTGTGTTTTAATATATAAAAACAATGTTACAATATCAACGGCAAAAAAAAAACAACACTTTTTTACCGTGAGAGAGTGAGTTTGCACGCAGTTTAGAAAATATTTACTTTTATTAATTTTCGTTTCGAATCGAGTTTCGTAAAAAATTTTTATTTAATTAATATAAAAAATTAATACTTAAAAAATATACAACACTGCCGTCCGTCTGTTTTGTTTATTTTTTAAGTAGCGAGTAAAAATAGTTTAACAAGCACTGGGTTTATGCTGTTAAATGTTTTATATTAACACCGAGTTAAAACCAAAACAGAGCTTTATGTTAGACACTGAATGTTAACACAATTATCATATGTTGTTAGTAAAAAAAATGCACTGGGGTTATTTTCTGTTTTTATGCTGATGTAAAAGTAAATAAAGGTTTTATATTTATTTACTTTTATTTTATATTGTAACACCTTTTAACATTTTAATCACTTGCTAATTATCACAAATGACTTACCTTTTTTTTTAAACAGGGGAGGGTAAAATTAATGTAAAAAGCGAGATGTTTTTATTAGAATGACTGCACCGGCAAATTATGCGCCTTCTTTCTTCGGGTATTTTACTGGAAAAATAAAAATATTTTTAAAGTAAAATATTTCACTGGGGAATGGGTTATCCGGATCGTATGGACCAAAAAATGTTGTGGTGAAATATTTTCCTCAAACATAAAAATCGGGAAAAAAAGAAAAAAATTGGGTTTAGAGATTTTGAGAATTTGTTTATTATTTTTTTCGTAAGAAACTTACGTTCGGGTTGGGGTTCGTATAAACAATGACAATTTTATAGAAAAAAAGAGCTTCGATATAAACATTAAAAGCATAGGCGCTAGAACATAGAGAGAAGGAAAAGAAAGTAAAGAAATGTCAAATTCATATACGAGTACTAACTGAACACTGAACTGAGGTATTTTATAAGTAAACACGATCAGGAGTTTGAAAATCTTAAGCGTGAGATAACCAAATAACCAGTACTGACTTATTTTGATCCAAATAAAAAATTAACATTAACTGCTTATGCGTCTAAATTTGCACTTGGTGATGCAATTATGCACGATAAGCATCCTATAGCATATGCATCAGTTGCATTGACAGACACACAAAAAAACTACGCACAGATAGAAAAGGAACTTTTTGCCATACTCTTCGGCTGTACAAAGTTTCACCGATACATTTATGGGTCAAGCATATCGGTGGAAACTGACCATAAACCTTTAGTTAGTCTGTTCAACAAGCCACTATACAAGATCCCTCCAAGACTCCAGCGGTTTATGCTCAGGTTACAGAGCTATGATCTGGTGGTTGAATATAAGCCAGGAAAATATTTGCAGGTGGCGGACATTTTGTCAAGACCTCCTTCGCTGGACGCTGCGTGGACTGAGATGGATGAAGAGATATCTCTTCATTGCAATTTTGTGTCATCTCACTTACAAATACCGTTTGCAAATATGGATAATCTAAAAGAACATACTAAGAATGAAAAAACTTTCGAAAAAGTTGTGGAATATGTTAGAAAGGGATGGCCAAGATATTAGAAGGACGTTGATTTGGAGGCAATGCCTTATTATAACATTAGAAATGACATTTATATCTTGAATGATATGTTGATGAGGGAACATCAAATAATAATTCCAAAGAGTTTGAGAGGTATTATATTGGGAAAACTTCATGAGGGTCATATGGGAATAGAAAGATGTAGGAATTTGGCCAGACAATTTGTTTATTGGCCTAATATTAATAATGATATTGAAAACTTAATTTTAAACTGTGAGATATGTAGGCGACATCAGAACTCCAATGTCAAAACTGAGATGCTTACACATGAAATTTTAGACATTCCATGGTTCAAAATTGGTGCTGATTTATTTGAATTTAAAGAAAACACGTATCTTCTTGTAGTAGACTATTATTCGAAGTACATCGAAATAGAAATGCTTAATTTAGGATATAAGAGTTCGCAAGTAATCCTGAAATTTAAATCCATTTTTGCTAGACACGGTATACCTTTTACTTTGATTACGGACAATGGACCTCCATTTAATTCTAGGGAATTCAAGGAATTCAGTCAGAATTGGGGAATTAATCATGAAACATCAAGTCCATATCTACCACGGTCTAATGGTTTAGCGGAGCGTTCTATTCAGACCATAAAAAATTTATTGTTAAAGTCTCAAGATAGTCAGTCTGATCCATATGTTGCATTACTACACTATAGGTCAACGCCTAAGGGAAATCTTCCCAGCCCAGCTGAACTATTAATGTCACGTAAAATTCGAACGAAAATTCCTTCTTTTGTCAATAATTTTGAGCCAAAGGTCATTAATGCAGAGAATTACAAACGAAATTTCAATTTGAATATCCGGAAATACACTAATCGGTACAATGAAACGACTAAGAAACTAAAACCAGTACATAAAGGAGATAGTATAATGTTTAAAAGTACACCCACTAGCTGTTGGTTTCCCGGACGTATAATAGAGCCATGTAAGGAACCAAGATCCTTTATAATAGAAGATTCTAATGGCACTCTTTACAGGAGAAGTCAAGAACATATTAGAAAATCACCAGTGAACAAAATTATTGAGAAAAATTAAAATTATGAAAACATAGAACATAGTAAACCAAGTACTGAATTGCCAATAGAAAATACTAATAAAAAGTTAGAAGGCTATGTTACAAAAATAGGAAGAACTATTAAGAGACCAGACAGAAAAAAAATTAATTTTGTATCTATATATGAATGTACTTATTTATATTATATAAAAAAAAAAATCTGATTTATTTCTTTTATAATATAGTTTAGTTATAAAATATTATATTAACTAGATGATTGTTAAAAAATGATTTTGTTATAAAATACTTTTTATTTTTATATTGTAAAAGGCAGATGTTGCAGTAGTCAGTATTGGCTTATAGTGCTATACAGCATAGCTGTTAATACTGTGTCAAATTACATGCAATCTGGCATCTTACTTTTATATTGTTTCGTTAAGTTAATAAAGAAATGGCGATTGATCATTCATTCGCTTTACAATACAACATTGCTACATTTGTTTACGTTGGGGTCGGTTTTAGACTTGTCGCAAAGAACTGTTCCATGTAATTCACCACATACTACGCAAACAGGGGGAAAGTAGCAGTATGCCTTAGTATGGCTAAATTCCTGGCAGTTTAGACATTGAACAGGACCATTTCTTTTGTGCGGCTCCTCAATAGTCACCCTTCTGTACAGAATATATTTTAAATTATAAATTGAATGCGTTTAATTTTTTTTTGAGCTTAACGTCGCCGGGTTCTAGCTCCACTCGAAATAGTGGTTGGGAATTTTTTCCCCTATTTTTGATATTTGTTACGTTTTTTATTTTAAAGCGCTTCTCTTCCAAAAAAGCTTTAATTTCCCCTTGGTCTACGCATGAGCCTATGCCCTTGATTACTACCTGAAGACCTTTACTCCTCTTCAGTTGATATGTATAAAAGTTTTTATTCAGATCATCAAATCTTGTAATTACTTTTCGAAAATCATCCTCATGATTCACCTGTATTTTAGTCTCGTTAATGATACCGCGCTTTATTGCAGCTACATAAAAGGAATTTTCACCTATCAACGAAATTAGACTTTTTATTAACTCATTAGAGTTTTGCTCTCCAAGGTATATCGGGGGTGGCTTAGACGATTTTATGACGTTTGGTGCTTCAGAGGATTCATCCTCCAGCATCGCAAAACGATTTTGTGTATTTATTCTATCAATAGTTGGTACTTTTGAGGCCGAAGCAACAGCTAAAGAGGTAGGGCTGCGACCCCGTTTTAGCACTGTTATATACCTGTCGATACCAACTTGTAGAGGGTTTTCCATAGTGACTGTGGTTAAATGCATGGCGTCATTTCCTACTAAGATTGTTTTTGCATTCGCGGCACTACTTGCGGACTCGGCAACACTTGCCCCAAGAGACACTTTATTATTTTTTAATGTATCACTATCCACTGTTTTTGTAAACACCGAGGGTGATAGGGAACGTGTTCGAATTATTGGCTTTGCCGTAAGATAGTTTATATAGGTATTGTTTTATTTATTTCTGCATTATTTTCGTTTGCATTAACTAAAACTTAAACGTTTCTTTCATTTTGTCTTAGTGTTGTTTCACTGTTCTTACTCATGCAAAGAGTTGTTTTTGTTTTTCACCGTTTTGCTTTGCTTTTAATATTTTTATTATTTATTGTATTTTACAACAACAAAAAAACATAAGAAAAAAACATAAACATACGTATATATTTTTTCTATTTTATTTAATTTTATCGTTTTATTTGTTCAGTATAATGTTGAATAATTTAAATAACAAAATATATTATTTATTTTCAAGCGTACATTCGCTGCGTATATTACAAAATCAAATGTGATTAATTAATAGTTCAACTCGTATGCGGGGTTAAAAATACACGTCTGTATCACAACAAAGCACAAACCAAATAAAAAACAATTTTATCGCGCGACCAAAGAGGCTTCGACATGACTGATCAAATGTCCAGCCTTCATGAATTATACATAAGTTTTACCTAAAAACACACTTTTTGGAAATGAAAAATTAATATACATAATATGATTTTCTATTACCTATTTAACTAAATATAGCGTTAACTTAATACGAAAAGGCCCTAACTCATGTTTTTCATAGTTTACAGGAGGAGGAAAAAACTAAATTAAAAAAAGTTGCAATTTTGATACAAAATTTTTTTTAACGCAATTTTTATTAAAAACACTTTACAAATTTATGGCCATTTTCTCAATCTATCGACAAACTGTCTGTTACTTAATGTCAACATAAATTTATTAGACCGATAAACTGTCCGTTAACGATTTTGGGTTTCTCAATATACCGACAAAAAAACAAAGTTTTCAGCTGGCAATGCCACTCAAAATACATGTAAAAGTTGGGAGTCAGCTGATTGAATTTATCTGTACGGCAAATAAAAGGAAAATAAATAATTGGCAGATGAGTGCCGGTTAGCTTTGCGATAAAATCGAAGCAAATGAGACATTGAGAAAACCAAATTTATTTAATGTGCCGTTTTTCGTTTGGAAAAAAGATAATCGCCTAATGAGAAAATGGCCATTAGTGTTACATATATTAGTTTTATTTATTTTTTTTAATTTTTATTTATTAATATGAGTAAAGGCTTTTTGTTGTTGTATTTTGAGAAAAAAAAAATAGTTGGGGCTTTTTTTTAACGAGAACAAAAAATAATTTAAAAGAAATTCATGTTTTAGACAAAGAAACAAGGAAATTAAAAAAAATATAATCATAATATATTAGTTTTTATATGGTCAATTTTCAAAAAAGTGATGGCAGTCTTTGCAAGTGAAACCACTTATTCTTTGAGATTTCTAATTTTGAAGTATAGAGGGGGCCAGGTTCAATATGTGAAATATGAAATTTTTATATTATTTTTTTTCCTGGCCGAATCGACGTTTTTCGCTTAGGTGCTTTGCATTTTCGTGCTTTTCTTATAAGTTCTACAAATTGTGAAGGCAATTATATTTGTTTTTTAGCCACTTTTCTATCCATGAGGGAGTGTGTTGCGTCGCACTCCATTTGCGTGTGTCCACTTACTAAATACTTCTGCTCGATTGATACGTTTGTTTTAGGCCATCTTGCAAGGCAATTTCTTAAGTGTTTTACAATACATGTTGCAAAACTGAAGCTACGAGATTGCCATCAGTCTTATCCCAAACATATATTTATCAGATTCATGATTGACAACATTATACATTGTGATATTATGTACATATAATTTCATTTTATAATATGCAGCGTTCGCATTTAATTGAAGCACTAACTTAACTGCTTGCATATCCATACAAAATACAGCACACAATCCGGACTCTGCGTTTATGTCATTCCGTTTCTCTTCTCGCATATTTTCTATTTGTTCTCAGTGTTTTTGATAAAGCTCATCTGATACGTTCCTTACTTTATAGGATGTGCAAATATCGCAGTCATCTTTTTAGGCTTAAAAATTGAATAATATGACTCTTTTAATATATTTGCGAAAATTGGAATTTTGTCTTTAAAAATATCCCTTAGACCAGTGTTGCCAAAAGTAGGGAAAAATCCCTACATGTAGGGTTTTTTGTTACTAAAATAGGAGCGTAGGGAAAATCGGACAGTATTTTTATATTCGCTGAAATGTAGGTATTTTTTCTCATATTGCATTGTATACGAAATAAATGCAAAAAATGAATTTTTATTAATGATTTAATATTTAAAGAAATGGAATTCTTAAGCCTCGAACATATTTTGGGACAAAAAAAATATTAGTACAATTTAACTTAAGCCTCAATGATGTTTTGTATGAGTGTAGAACAATCGCATAAAATTAATTTTCTGAAATTGTGAAACTAATTTGTTTTGAAACATGGAGTTAAAACAGTTTTCGATCAAAATGGTAAAAGGAAAAACTATAATGATGAGGTTGTGTTTGCAAATTTATAAAAACTGGTTCGGATTTAGTTAGCTTTACCCAATGCAAATGGTGATGCAGTGAGACCACACAACTTTAAGTTTAATTTGTATTATAAGATAATTTTTGCAAAAAAAAAAAAAAAACGGAAGAGGCTGCATTAATTTCGAATATACTAATAGTCACTTTAGAAAATTCAGTTAAAAAGAAATACATAAATATACGGCCATGTCATGGGAATCGAAATAACGTGAAATTGAAATCGACGAAGATTCTTAATTATATTATAATTAGTATTGTGGTTATTTTGTTGAACTATTTATGGTTTTCAATCCAAATTTTAATATTTTTAATTAGGCTTAAGTTCATGAAATTTAATTTTTATTAAATTATTTTTATGAAGAAAGGAATTTTACAACATGAAAATCAATCAAAATTGTTATTGATAATCTTTCATTCTTGACGTGGCTCGGGCTCGAACCCTGGCCGGCAGGTTACCATGACATGTTTCGATCGCAACCACTCGATCTCCTCAGATGGATTTGCCGTCTTACACTCGCAGCCATCGACGACTGCTGGCGTCACTAGTCAAACATCAATCCTTAAACCAAATTGTATTTTAACATTTGGTAGATCGAAATTTGCTTTCGACGACTGCTGACGTCACTAGTCAATCATCAATCCTTAAACCAAATTGTATTTTAACATTTGGTAGATCGAAATTTGCTTTCCTGAATGATTATCCATTTTAATTGATTTTACATGTTTTTTTTTCTTTTACTTCTGTTTTTTCCGTACTTTCGTCAAGAATTTTTCTTGAAGTCCAAGTACATTTTTTTGTTTTTTTCACTTTGTCTTTCTCTTTTCTGTTGACTTTTTTCAGCACAACTTGAAGGACAAATGTACACATAGAGCTCGTGCCTTAGCTTTAACAATAATTAGTATTGTGGTTATTTTGTTGAACTATTTATGGTTTTCAATCCAAATTTTAATATTTTTAATTAGGCTTAAGTTCATGAAATTTAATTTTTATTAAATTATTTTTATGAAGAAAGGAATTTTACAACATTAAAATCAATCAAAATTGTTATTGATAATCTTTCATTCTTGACGTGGCTCCGGCTCGAACCCTGGCCGGCAGGTTACCATGACATGTTTCGATCGCAACCACTCGATCTCCTCAGATGGATTTGCCGTCTTACACTCGCAGCCATCGACGACTGCTGACGTCACTAGTCAAACATCAATCCTTAAACCAAATTGTATTTTAACATTTGGTAGATCGAAATTTGCTTTCCTGAATGATTATCCATTTTAATTGATTTTACATGTTTTTTTTTTTTTTTTTTTCTTTTACTTCTGTTTTTCCCCGTACTTTCGTCAAGAATTTTTCTTGAAGTCCAAGTACATTTTTTTGTTTTTTTCACTTTGTCTTTCTCTTTTCTGTTGACCTTTTTCAGCACAACTTGAAGGACAAATGTACACATAGAGCTCGTGCCTTAGCTTTAACAATAATTAGTATTGTGGTTATTTTGTTGAACTATTTATGGTTTTCAATCCAAATTTTAATATTTTTAATTAGGCTTAAGTTCATGAAATTTAATTTTTATTAAATTATTTTTATGAAGAAAGGAATTTTACAACATGAAAATCAATCAAAATTGTTATTGATAATCTTTCATTCTTGACGTGGCTCGGGCTCGAACCCTGGCCGGCAGGTTACCATGACATGTTTCGATCGCAACCACTCGATCTCCTCAGATGGATTTGCCGTCTTACACTCGCAGCCATCGACGACTGCTGACGTCACTAGTCAAACATCAATCCTTAAACCAAATTGTATTTTAACATTTGGTAGATCGAAATTTGCTTTCCTGAATGATTATCCATTTTAATTGATTTTACATGTTTTTTTTTCTTTTACTTCTGTTTTTTCCGTACTTTCGTCAAGAATTTTTCTTGAAGTCCAAGTACATTTTTTTTGTTTTTTTCACTTTGTCTTTCTCTTTTCTGTTGACCTTTTTCAGCACAACTTGAAGGACAAATGTACACATAGAGCTCGTGCCTTAGCTTTAACAATAATTAGTATTGTGGTTATTTTGTTGAACTATTTATGGTTTTCAATCCAAATTTTAATATTTTTAATTAGGCTTAAGTTCATGAAATTTAATTTTTATTAAATTATTTTTATGAAGAAAGGAATTTTACAACATGAAAATCAATCAAAATTGTTATTGATAATCTTTCATTCTTGACGTGGCTCGGGCTCGAACCCTGGCCGGCAGGTTACCATGACATGTTTCGATCGCAACCACTCGATCTCCTCAGATGGATTTGCCGTCTTACACTCGCAGCCATCGACGACTGCTGACGTCACTAGTCAAACATCAATCCTTAAACCAAATTGTATTTTAACATTTGGTAGATCGAAATTTGCTTTCGACGACTGCTGACGTCACTAGTCAATCATCAATCCTTAAACCAAATTGTATTTTAACATTTGGTAGATCGAAATTTGCTTTCCTGAATGATTATCCATTTTAATTGATTTTACATGTTTTTTTTTTCTTTTACTTCTGTTTTTTCCGTACTTTCGTCAAGAATTTTTCTTGAAGTCCAAGTACATTTGCTTGTTTTTTTCACTTTGTCTTTCTCTTTTCTGTTGACCTTTTTCAGCACAACTTGAAGGACAAATGTACACATAGAGCTCGTGCCTTAGCTTTAACAATAATTAGTATTGTAGTTATTTTGTTGAACTATTTATGGTTTTCAATCCAAATTTTAATATTTTTAATTAGGCTTAAGTTCATGAAATTTAATTTTTATTAAATTATTTTTATGAAGAAAGGAATTTTACAACATTAAAATCAATCAAAATTGTTATTGATAATCTTTCATTCTTGACGTGGCTCGGGCTCGAACCCTGGCCGGCAGGTTACCATGACATGTTTCGATCGCAACCACTCGATCTCCTCAGATGGATTTGCCGTCTTACACTCGCAGCCATCGACGACTGCTGACGTCACTAGTCAAACATCAATCCTTAAACCAAATTGTATTTTAACATTTGGTAGATCGAAATTTGCTTTCCTGAATGATTATCCATTTTAATTGATTTTACATGTTTTTTTTTTTTTCTTTTCTTTTACTTCTGTTTTTTCCCGTACTTTCGTCAAGAATTTTTCTTGAAGTCCAAGAACATTTTTTTGTTTTTTTTCACTTTGTCTTTCTCTTTTCTGTTGACCTTTTTCAGCACAACTTGAAGGACAAATGTACACATAGAGCTCGTGCCTTAACTTTAACAATAATTAGTATTGTGGTTATTTTGTTGAACTATTTATGGTTTTCAATCCAAATTTTAATATTTTTAATTAGGCTTAAGTTCATGAAATTTAATTTTTATTAAATTATTTTTATGAAGAAAGGAATTTTACAACATGAAAATCAATCAAAATTGTTATTGATAATCTTTCATTCTTGACGTGGCTCGGGCTCGAACCCTGGCCGGCAGGTTACCATGACATGTTTCGATCGCAACCACTCGATCTCCTCAGATGGATTTGCCGTCTTACACTCGCAGCCATCGACGACTGCTGACGTCACTAGTCAAACATCAATCCTTAAACCAAATTGTATTTTAACATTTGGTAGATCGAAATTTGCTTTCCTGAATGATTATCCATTTTAATTGATTTTACATGTTTTTTTTTTTTTTTTTTTCTTTTACTTCTGTTTTTTCCCGTACTTTCGTCAAGAATTTTTCTTGAAGTCCAAGTACATTTTTTTGTTTTTTTCACTTTGTCTTTCTCTTTTCTGTTGACCTTTTTCAGCACAACTTGAAGGACAAATGTACACATAGAGCTCGTGCCTTAGCTTTAACAATAATTAGTATTGTGGTTATTTTGTTGAACTATTTATGGTTTTCAATCCAAATTTTAATATTTTTAATTAGGCTTAAGTTCATGAAATTTAATTTTTATTCAATTATTTTTATGAAGAAAGGAATTTTACAACATGAAAATCAATCAAAATTGTTATTGATAATCTTTCATTCTTGACGTGGCTCGGGCTCGAACCCTGGCCGGCAGGTTACCATGACATGTTTCGATCGCAACCACTCGATCTCCTCAGATGGATTTGCCGTCTTACACTCGCAGCCATCGACGACTGCTGACGTCACTAGTCAAACATCAATCCTTAAACCAAATTGTATTTTAACATTTGGTAGATCGAAATTTGCTTTCCTGAATGATTATCCATTTTAATTGATTTTACATGTTTTTTTTTTCTTTTACTTCTGTTTTTTCCGTACTTTCGTCAAGAATTTTTCTTGAAGTCCAAGTACATTTTTTTTGTTTTTTTCACTTTGTCTTTCTCTTTTCTGTTGACCTTTTTCAGCACAACTTGAAGGACAAATGTACACATAGAGCTCGTGCCTTAGCTTTAACAATAATTAGTATTGTGGTTATTTTGTTGAACTATTTATGGTTTTCAATCCAAATTTTAATATTTTTAATTAGGCTTAAGTTCATGAAATTTAATTTTTATTAAATTATTTTTATGAAGAAAGGAATTTTACAACATGAAAATCAATCAAAATTGTTATTGATAATCTTTCATTCTTGACGTGGCTCGGGCTCGAACCCTGGCCGGCAGGTTACCATGACATGTTTCGATCGCAACCACTCGATCTCCTCAGATGGATTTGCCGTCTTACACTCGCAGCCATCGACGACTGCTGACGTCACTAGTCAAACATCAATCCTTAAACCAAATTGTATTTTAACATTTGGTAGATCGAAATTTGCTTTCCTGAATGATTATCCATTTTAATTGATTTTACATGTTTTTTTTTTCTTTTACTTCTGTTTTTTCCGTACTTTCGTCAAGAATTTTTCTTGAAGTCCAAGTACATTTTTTTTGTTTTTTTCACTTTGTCTTTCTCTTTTCTGTTGACCTTTTTCAGCACAACTTGAAGGACAAATGTACACATAGAGCTCGTGCCTTAGCTTTAACAATAATTAGTATTGTGGTTATTTTGTTGAACTATTTATGGTTTTCAATCCAAATTTTAATATTTTTAATTAGGCTTAAGTTCATGAAATTTAATTTTTATTAAATTATTTTTATGAAGAAAGGAATTTTACAACATGAAAATCAATCAAAATTGTTATTGATAATCTTTCTTTCTTGACGTGGCTCGGGCTCGAACCCTGGCCGGCAGGTTACCATGACATGTTTCGATCGCAACCACTCGATCTCCTCAGATGGATTTGCCGTCTTACACTCGCAGCCATCGACGACTGCTGACGTCACTAGTCAAACATCAATCCTTAAACCAAATTGTAGTTTAACATTTGGTAGATCGAAATTTGCTTTCCTGAATGATTATCCATTTTAATTGATTTTACATGTTTTTTTCTTTTACTTCTGTTTTTTCCCGTACTTTCGTCAAGAATTTTCTTGAAGTCCAAGTACATTTTTTTGTTTTTTTCACTTTGTCTTTCTCTTTTCTGTTGACCTTTTTCAGCACAACTTGAAGGACAAATGTACACATAGAGCTCGTGCCTTAGCTTTAACAATAATGAGTATTGTGGTTATTTTGTTGAACTATTTACGGTTTTCAATCCAAATTTTAATATTTTTAATTAGGCTTAAGTTCATGAAATTTAATTTTTATTAAATTATTTTTATGAAGAAAGGAATTTTACAACATGAAAATCAATCAAAATTGTTATTGATAATCTTTCATTCTTGACGTGGCTCGGGCTCGAACCCTGGCCGGCAGGTTACCATGACATGTTTCGATCGCAACCACTTGATCTCCTCAGATGGATTTGCCGTCTTACACTCGCATAATCATTCATGAAAGCAAATTTCGATCTACCAAATGTTAAAATACAATTTGGTTGAAGGATTGATGTTTGATTAGTGACGTCAGCAGTCGTCGATGGCTGCGAGTGTAAGACGGCAAATCCATCTGAGGAGATCCAGTGGTTGCGATCGAAACATGTCATGGTAACCTGCCGGCCAGGGTTCGAGCCCGAGCCACGTCAAGAATGAAAGATTATCAATAACAATTTTGATTGATTTTCATGTTGTAAAATTCCTTTCTTCATAAAAATAATTTAATAAAAATTAAATTTCATGAACTTAAGCCTAATTAAAAATATTAAAATTTGGATTGAAAACCATAAATAGTTCAACAAAATAACCACAATACTAATTATTGTTAAAGCTAAGGCACGAGCTCTATGTGTACATTTGTCCTTCAAGTTGTGCTGAAAAAGGTAAACAGAAAAGAGAAAGACAAAGTGAAAAAAACAAAAAAATGTACTTGGACTTCAAGAAAAATTCTTGACGAAAGTACGGGAAAAAACAGAAGTAAAAGAAAAAAAAAAAAAAAAAAAACATGTAAAATCAATTAAAATGGATAATCATTCAGGAAAGCAAATTTCGATCTACCAAATGTTAAAATACAATTTGGTTTAAGGATTGATGTTTGACTAGTGACGTCAGCAGTCGTCGATGGCTGCGAGTGTAAGACGGCAAATCCATCTGAGGAGATCGAGTGGTTGCGATCGAAACATGTCATGGTAACCTGCCGGCCAGGGTTCGAGCCCGAGCCACGTCAAGAATGAAAGATTATCAATAACAATTTTGATTGATTTTCATGTTGTAAAATTCCTTTCTTCATAAAAATAATTTAATAAAAATTAAATT
This sequence comes from Pollenia angustigena, assembly GCA_930367215.1. Classification (NCBI taxonomy): domain Eukaryota; kingdom Metazoa; phylum Arthropoda; class Insecta; order Diptera; family Polleniidae; genus Pollenia; species Pollenia angustigena. The sequence continues at coordinate 88,740,941 of OV884060.1, forward strand.
TCATGAACTTAAGCCTAATTAAAAATATTAAAATTTGGATTGAAAACCATAAATAGTTCAACAAAATAACCACAATACTAATTATTGTTAAAGCTAAGGCACGATCTCTATGTCTACATTTGTCCTTCAAGTTGTGCTGAAAAAGGTCAACAGAAAAGAGAAAGACAAAGTGAAAAAAACAAAAAAATGTACTTGGACTTCAAGAAAAATTCTTGACGAAAGTACGGGAAAAAACAGAAGTAAAAGAAAAAAAAAAAAAAAAAAAATCATGTAAAATCAATTAAAATGGATAATCATTCAGGAAAGCAAATTTCGATCTACCAAATGTTAAAATACAATTTGGTTTAAGGATTGATGTTTGACTAGTGACGTCAGCAGTCGTCGATGGCTGCGAGTGTAAGACGGCAAATCCATCTGAGGAGAAAGAGTGGTTGCGATCGAAACATGTCATGGTAACCTGCCGGCCAGGGTTCGAGCCCGAGCCACGTCAAGAATGAAAGATTATCAATAACAATTTTGATTGATTTTCATGTTGTAAAATTCCTTTCTTCATAAAAATAATTTAATAAAAATTAAATTTCATGAACTTAAGCCTAATTAAAAATATTAAAATTTGGATTGAAAACCATAAATAGTTCAACAAAATAACCACAATACTAATTATTGTTAAAGCTAAGGCACGAGCTCTATGTGTACATTTGTCCTTCAAGTTGTGCTGAAAAAGGTCAACAGAAAAGAGAAAGACAAAGTGAAAAAAACAAAAAAATGTACTTGGACTTCAAGAAAAATTCTTGACGAAAGTACGGGAAAAAACAGAAGTAAAAGAAAAAAAAAAAAAAAAACATGTAAAATCAATTAAAATGGATAATCATTCAGGAAAAAAAATTTCGATCTACCAAATGTTAAAATACAATTTGGTTTAAGGATTGATGTTTGACTAGTGACGTCTGCAGTCGTCGATGGCTGCGAGTGTAAGACGGCAAATCCATCTGATGAGATCGAGTGGTTGCGATCGAAACATGTCATGGTAACCTGCCGGCCAGGGTTCGAGCCCGAGCCACGTCAAGAATGAAAGATTATCAATAACAATTTTGATTGATTTTCATGTTGTAAAATTCCTTTCTTCATAAAAATAATTTAATAAAAATTAAATTTCATGAACTTAAGCCTAATTAAAAATATTAAAATTTGGATTGAAAATCATAAATGGTTCAACAAAATAACCACAATACTAATTATTGTTAAAGCTAAGGCACGAGCTCTATATGTACATTTGTCCTTCAAGTTGTGCTGAAAAAGGTCAACAGAAAAGAGAAAGACAAAGTGAAAAAAAAAAAAAAATGTACTTGGACTTCAAGAAAAATTCTTGACGAAAGTACGGAAAAAACAGAAGTAAAAGAAAAAAAAAACATGTTAAATCAATTAAAATGGATAATCATTCAGGAAAGCAAATTTCGATCTACCAAATGTTAAAATACAATTTGGTTTAAGGATTGATGTTTGACTAGTGACGTCAGCAGTCGTCGATGGCTGCGAGTGTAAGACGGCAAATCCATCTGAGGAGATCGAGTGATTGCGATCGAAACATGTCATGGTAACCTGCCGGCCAGGGTTCGAGCCCGAGCCACGTCAAGAATGAAAGATTATCAATAACAATTTTGATTGATTTTCATGTTGTAAAATTCCTTTCTTCATAAAAATAATTTAATAAAAATTAAATTTCATGAACTTAAGCCTAATTAAAAATATTAAAATTTGGATTAATTATATTATTGTAAAAATGAAAGCAGCTTTTCCTGAATTCAAAAGTAGTTCAGGTATATAAAAGGAAATATTTTTTTGAGAGAGTTTTCAAAAAATTTGTTCGATTTCATTTTCACGTGACTTTGATTGCCATGACATGGCCGATTATTTATAAAATAACCTATTGCTATTGTACCTGAATTAAATCAAAGTTATCATATAAAGATTACCTGCCATATTCATAAAAATAATTTTATTTTAATAAAGGTTTACAAAACAAATTTTCCATGAAAATTTTACTTGAAAAACGCTTGGTAAACTTAATAAATGTTTATGGATACGGGGGTACATATTTTTTTTAAACCTCTTGTTTTTTTCATTGAATTTAAAAAAATTTAAAATTTAAAAAAAGTACATAATATTTTTTTTGTTTTATTACTTATTTTTGTTGTTAGTTAGAGCTTTACTTAACATATGCGAATGAAATTAGTTTTTTATAACTATTGTTTCTTATACTTTAATGACTAAAACGCGTAGGGATTTTTGTAGGGACAATTTTTGAAACGTGTTGAATTTTCAACTCGTGTTGAATTTTCACAAAATATTTGTTTTTTCTTTTTTAAGGACACAAGACATATGACACTGAACTCAGAACAATGTCTTAGTGCACTTTTTTGCAGAAGTTTGATTTGCAGGCATCACCTTGTTGTCTCGGGGGCTTTGTGGTAACACAATTGCCTGACAATCCAGAATATTCTTCACATTTCATTCGTTTCATTTGCTTAATGTTTCGCTTCCATTCCAATTGCTTCGGGATAATTCTTATCCGTTCAGTATTTTTAGTTTTTTCTGCATCAGTATCAGTATTTTCTTTCACAAAATCCATAATTTTTCAGCTTTTAATATTGTTTATTTTGCACACGTTTACTCTAAAATTTAGAGTCCAAATTTATAACGGCATTTAATTAAAACTCACTACCACATATAAATGCTAAGGCGTATATAACAGGTGGGAGCACTAAAACAGCTGACTTCCATTTAATGCTCTATGCACAATCAAACTAACATAGGGTCTTCACCTGACAATTTTTTGTTATACCAAACGTCAAAGGCCATATAAAAAAACTTTAAAAATATTGTCAGCGTTTTTTATATTCGTATGTAAATAAATAAAATAAAAGCAGCACATCAAGCAAAGCAAACACTAAATAATAACAAAGATTATAAGAATTGATACTTAGTTGTTGTTTTCTCAGCAAAAATTACTAACTTTTTCTTTAGAAATTTTTTAGAGATGAGTTAGGGCTTTTCGGTTTTAGGCTATATAACCACGTATGTCCATTTTTTCGATTTTTAAAGTGTTGATGCAACATTGCTTAATTTTAAACGTTCTTTACATGGTTCTTAAAATTTTTGAAAACAGATACCCCCTTCCGACTTTTTACCACAATTACAAAGTTCAAACGGTGCAATACTTAGCCCATAGTTTGATCTGTAAGGGTTTTTTCCGCTCTAATAAAAAATTTTATTTTAAGACATACGCGGTTGCCCATGAAAACCACAGATATATGTACCCTTCCCACCTGCGGTGGAGGGTATAAAAGCCAAAATTCAGAATGGAAGTAAATAAAACTTAAAAATTTAAATATATTTTTTCAGGATTGGACGTTACAAATAAAATTTGTTCAGCAGCGTGATGCGGGGATATATGAGTGCCAAGTATCAACACATCCGCCAACATCAATATTTTTGCATTTGTTAGTAGTAGGTAAGAATATAACCATAGAATTTTTATTTAACTAGATGTTAATGACCGAACTTTATTTTTCAAATTAATAAAAAAATTCGTTAAACATTTAAATTAAATTTACAAAGTTTTAAAATTATCCAAAATATTATAAACTATATAAAACGAAATTTCTGGGTGATTATGAAAATGGTACCCTAAACAGCCGGTCGTTTTTATATCTGTGCCAATATGAAAAAGTTGCTTGTGTCGAATATTGTAGTTTCGAGTTTTGCTGAAGTGTTAATCGAAGAGTTTTATGCTTTAAGCGTGTATATTATCGTATTAGTAACAGCATCAAAAGAGGCTTGAAATACGATTAAAAAAATTGGAAATATACAAAAATGTACACCTTATATCTTGTAACAACGCAATTTTGTCTTATATTGACTAAAGCTACTCTTCAATATGCCCGCATATCGCTCATTTGCTGCAAGACCGGCATAACTCAAAAAAATCCGTTTCGAGATAAACGCATTTAAAGTTTTTGATTTGCTCTAACTTCTTAGAAAAAAAGAAGACAAATTCTCTTCAAACTGAGAAAGTATAAAAGCCATAAATATGAATTTAATACACAATATAAAGAAAAACAAAGCGAACAATTCTGCATCTCTAACTCCAAAATTGCATTTTTTGAGTTATGCCGGTCTTGCAGCAAATGAGCGATATATATTAACTCACTTATTCTAAATGACAAAACCAGTGGTGGACTTATACCTAGGCTCATGAGGCTCGGGCCTAGGGCGGCATGTTTAAAGGGCGCTAAATTTAAAGGTAAAAGCATGTAAAAACGATTGAAGTTACTAAATTGATTTTGTTAATATGAATTTAGTAAGTCGACTTAGAGGATTAAGGATTCTGAATACAGACAGATTTAATAAAGGAAATAAAATAATATTCTTAAAAAAAGCTAAAATAATTATTTCCATTTATTTTGAAATCGCTAAACATGACGGAAAAAAAGCTAAATTCCTTTTACTGCTTAGAAGGCTTAAAATAATATTTATGCGATTTAATAATAATACAAGGGAACAAGGGTTTTGTTAATAAAGAACTTAATGCTGTTTTTAGGACTATTTGGGACGCTGCGCAGTGATTCGGCTAGAGCATGCTAGCGGGACAATATTAATGTCGTAATTTCCATTAACCACTAATAGCGTATTGTAAAGAACCCCCACAGGTAGCGAATTCCAAAAAGGTATCTTATCAGGGGGTCAAAGTTACCCTTTATAAGAGAGGTAATTTTCATTTGCAAATTTTGTATGCACACTTGTGGTAACATATTTTAACATTTGTAGCAAAGTGAAATAATTTTTTTGTGATGGAATATTCTGTTGAAGGTATGTACTATATTATGGCTTATATGTGTTATAAAAAAGATGTATACTTTTGTTGTAATATCAATTTGTAAATGTATGGATAAATCCAGGAAATTTTACATTAATTGTAAACTTTAAAGATTAGCAACTTTTTTATCCACATATATCCACCTAGATATTTCTATATGTAATACCTACAACATTCAGAAATAGATTGATATATATTATAGACCCCGAAAGGCCCGCAAGTAAAATTTATTTTTATTCAGAGCGAGTCGTGGCTATGACGAAAATGGAATTTTTGAAGAATGGCTAAAATATGACAAAACTGAACGGAACAATGGCATTTTTTATTATATTAGTGCAAAAATTTAATATGTCTGATGTTTCTGATGAATCTCTGAAACAACTCAAAATGAAAATATCAAGCCTTTCAGCAAAATTCAGTCAGAAGAACAAAACATAAAGTATGGTTAGAGGGATACGAAATCAAAATAAAGATGTGTTCTAAAATCATTTGAAGACTCATCAACGAAAACGAAGAGACGGAGAGTAGAAGATCTTTTGGAATCGCGAACTGCAAGTGAGCTTCTTACCGCAGCTGATTTAGCTACTCGAAAAGAAGGGCATCGAAGTGTTGCTAAACAGATCCATAACGTCGCGGTTAGTGAAACTAGAAAAAGAATAAGTGCTCTGAACAAAGTCGGCAGTTAACACCAGACGAAGCTTAAGCTTATTATGTGGACTCGAAATCAACTTCGCACTTATATAAACAAGCAAGAAAGTGGTCAATAAAAGCAGGACATCAAGTGTATCCATAGTTTTATAAAAAAATAAATCGGCTGAATTAATTAATTAGTTAAAGTTCAGACGGAAGACATTAGAAGTGTGTTACGTCGTTCATATTATACGTTGGTAAGCAAATAAGGCTGTGATGGGAGTTCGGGGCATAGCACGTATAAGCAGAAATTTGAGAACACTAACGCTACATATGAATTGTTGTTCGTATACTCATTTGTCCCTTTGAGATTGCTTGATGGCGAAACTGTGATTCCTCTTCTTTATATTGCCGTCCTATTAAGTTTATTTTTGCCAAGGCGACAAAAGAGTTTACGAAAGAAGAAACTTCTAAAATTTGAGATGAAGTGAGTCAACTTCTTCCAACATTATGTAATGTTGCTGGATCTCAAATCTCTGTTAAACACGATTTGTTGTTAACAATGACTATGGGAAAGTATGCAATACCTAACAAGCACCAGTTCAACACAAAAGTGTTATATTTGCGGTGCCACCCTGTCTACTATGAACGAGGAGTTAAAGAAATATCCCATCAACGAAGAACGCCTTGCATTTGGTTTATATACTTTACATGCATGGATCCGCACGTTTGAATGTTTGCTTCACATCAGCTATCGCTTAGATATAAAAAAGTGGCAAGTCAGGGGAGATAACGACAAAGCTATTATGAAGCAACGCTCACAAGAGATACAAAGAGTGTTTAAAGATCGTATGGGTCTCATTGTAGATACACCAAAACCTGGGTATGGTAACACAAACGATGGAAACACAGCACGTAGATTTTTTTCCAAAGCTTAATTGAGCAGCGAAACTAAAGGATTAGACGTAAACCTTATTCGTTGATATCATGTAGTTTTAAGAACTTTGTCATCGGTATATGACATAAAAAAAGTTTTTTGTTGATACTAGAAAATTATACTTGATCTGTATTGTTGGTATTCCATGTTCGTTACTGTGCATAAAATTATTGTACACAGCGCGGAAGCTATGAAGTCTTTTCTTCTTCCCATTGGACAACTCTCCGAAGAAGCCCAGGCGGCAAGAAATAAAGACTTACGTTGTTTCCCTGATCGGCACACTAGGAAGCGGTCACGTATTGCCACAAATACAGATCTTTTGAGAATGCTTTTAATTACTTCTGATCCTGTTATCAACTCGTATATAGTTACTGCGCAGAAAATTTACTTCTTAGCCATTGGAGGTTCTGCAGTTGATTATCCCACCGCCGTTTCCATCCGAAAGAACATCAGTAAGGATTATTTACTCTCTGAATATTCTACTGAATGGGAGAGTGATGACGACTCATCTGATGGTGATAAGAAGGTTTAAGTATTTTTTTTTTATTATAACTATTATTTTTATTTTATTGTGTTTATTGTGTTAATATATAAGTTATTTAATATTATATTTCTTTGTTTACTAACAATAACAAGGTGCTATTGTTATCGTACTAATTTATTTAAAAAGAAATAATATTTTGTAAGTTAATAAATGTGGGTACACTATCATTATGATTTTAATTTTTTCCTATAAATTTTTTTGTAAACAAAAATAGTTAGACGTAGCTAATAAAAGAACAATTAGCGAGAATAGTGAACAAATAAGACACAGGAGTAAACCACGTCCGTCTTCAGCTACATTAGGGTGGGTCGATTTAGCAATCGATACTACATACCTATTATTATTTAAAAATAAAAATAAATCCGCCGATTTTTTTTATTACCTACTAAAAAACCTTAAACATAAAAGTTGAGAAAAAGTCAAAACATTTAAATTTGGGCGCCTTTATTTTTTATGACTTTTTAATAGGTAATAAGTAACAGTACATATTTTTCAACTTTTTTTTCTTAAAATAGCTTGAGATACCTGGAATACATAAATATACATAATAAACAAGTGAAATAAGTGAAGAAAAAATATTGTCCTGCTAGCTTGTACTAGCCGACAGACTGTGCGACAGTTCGAATGTTTTAGGAGTAGTATCTGTATGATGTCTATTTATTATTATTTTTATCTTTATAAAAACAGACATCTGCATCAAAATTTGTTGCGGTTTAGACCTATATAAAATAATTGACCGACAATTAGAGTGTTTAATGCTTTCCTTTTTAGCAATTTTAAATAGCTTGAGTAAAATATTATGATCGTAACAGTTTAAGCTGAACTTAAATGATTTTCAGGAGGGCACTTTATTTTGGAGCCATGGTAAGCTATCAACCTGTCATCCCAAAATTCTGCAGAGTGATTTCTAGTATAAAAACAACATAAATTTCAATACAGCGGTGAAATTAGTTTAAGCGTTGGCAGTGAATTTCAGAAGGCTGCTAAAATGGGATCTAAGGTAAATTATGGACCGTATATAACAAAATTGCATAACATTTTTTCTGGCCATATGAAGCTAAGTTGGAAGAAAGTTTAGCTCAATATCTGTATCTGCTACGGTTTTATGCGTATTTAATTATTTTACAAGAGTGGGCTAGGCCAAAATATGGACCGATCTTCACGAAATTTCACAGTGTTATTTTTAGCCCTATGAAACTGTGACGAGCCAAAATTTGTTATGATAGCAATATTAATTATGGTCTTAGGCGTACTAAACTGCTTTCCGGGAGTAGGGTTTATATGGGACTTATTGACCGATCTTCACAAAATTTCACAGTGTCATTTCTAGTTCTGAAAAACTGTGATGCGTTAAATTTTGTTATTATATCACTATTTTTTACGGTTTTATGCGTACTAAACTTTTTTCCGGTAGTACCGTTTATATGAGGCCTAGGGTAAATTAAAGACCGATCTTCATTATATTTCACAGTTTTATTTCTAGTCTTATAAAACTGTGACGTACAAAATTTTGCTTTGATAGCATTTTTTTACGGATTTAGGCGTACTAAACTGTTTTTCGGTAGTAGGGTTTATATGGGGCCTAGGGTAAATTATAGACCGATCTTCACGAAATTTCACAGACTTATTTCTAGTCGAATAAAACTTTGATGTACAAAATTTTGCCATCATAGCATTACTTTTTACGGTTTTATGCGTACTAAGCTGTTTTCCGGTAGTAAGGTTTATATGGAGCCTAGGGTAAATTATAGACCGATCTTCACGAAATTTCACAGTCTTATTTCTAGTCGTATACAACTTTGATGTACACAATTTTGCCATGATATCATTATATTTTACGGTCTTAGGCATACTAAACTCTTTTCCGGGAGTAGGGTTTATATGGGGCCTAGGGTAAATTATGAACCGATCTTCACGAAACCTTACAGTGTCATTTCTTGTCTTATTAAACTGTGACGTACCAAAATTTGTTATTATAGCATTGCTAATTAGGGTTTTATGCGTTCTATACTGTTTTCCGGTAGTAGGGCTTATATGTGGTGGGTATAAAAACACAAACAAAGAAAACATTGCAATGCCAACACACAATTATTTCACAGGGTCACTATTAGTAATTTTTAAACGTAAAGTCGCAAAAAAGGCCGTTTTGGTTTATAAAAGTCGCAAACCTATTTTAAAGGGTTTTATTTATCAATAATACAACATAAACAAACGAAACAATAGCTTAAATTGTGTGTGCTTTTAAATCGCTTTTGTGCAAAAATATTATATGTATTTGAATTTATTTTTGCATAAATTTTCTAAAAATAAATTGTAAATTTTTCTGTACAAATAATATACCTCATTGCTTTCCAACGGAAGGCTAAGGTAAAATGTAAAAAGAAAATACAATATAATAGTATGGTAGTGTCTAAAGTCATTTCTGAAAAATTGTAGGAATAGAACTATTACAAAAAAGCTTTATAAAATACATAACTGAAATTTAACTCATAGAATAAATTCGAAAAATGAAAAATGTTGAATATAATAAATATATATGCATATAACAAAATCGAAAAGCTATTTTAGTATATTAAGGGAGTAATTTTTGATGCTAAAAGGATTATAGAAATCAATACATGTATAAACATTGCATAATGAGAAAAAAATTATTTTTTTTCCAGAAAAAAAAATTATGTTTCTAAAACGACTGCGCATATAAGAAAAACGTTTTACCTTTCTTAGAGTAAATTTTATTGCGGAATTTCGATTTTATTTAGTTTTTCAATAAACTAAAGCGTTTTTGAGTTGCGCGAACATATGTTAATCTATCTATACAATATATAATTTCTTAGTATGTCAGGATGTTTGCATGTATGTCCTACACTTTCCGCAACTTTCTGAAGCCATCTGATGACATAGACAGCTGAAATTTGACACACTTGAAGAACTTTCTCTGCGGAAGATCGTAACGAAGCCATATTTTTGATTTTCGGCTTTTCAACTAGTATTACTATAAAGATCTGATAGAAAATATGTTTTTTTTTTATATGGGGAACTTTGGGCCCCACCCAGCACGGCTAGGCACCTTTGGATTGACCTGAAAAATTAGATCATGATTTCTTACACCAAACCTCATATTTTAAGCAGCGCAAACAATTAAATTAAAAAAAAAAAATTGCGACCAGTTTAATGTATATTCTGGGTCTTCTAAGTTTATTTAGTCGTTTGGGTTTCCAATTGTTTCTAGTTCTTCAAAGGTGTTTTTATTAGAAAAAGAGTTAAGCTCCCAAATGTGAAACTACCTCCCTAAAAACTAACATCAATTTGTTGCGGAATTTGAACATAAACCTTTTTATGACACCAAATATGGTGAAGGTTGGTTCATAATTTACCTAAGGCCCACAGTGGCTGAAAATTTCATTTCATTGGCCAAAAGTACAATTTTTGTTTGTCACCGATTTCAAAAATTTTAATTTTATTTAAACGTAATTAATTAAAACTAAGGTAGCCAAAAAATTAGGTCAAAATATTGGTAATTGTGGTTGTGCCATGTTGTTAAACACAACTTTTTTTTTTAATTCAGAATAAAGTGTTTTTTTATATTTAATCCGAAAGAAATTATCATTGCACAAAAACTATCAGCGATAATGACCTGCTACCTGTTTTGCTAGGTTGGTAGTCTTGTTATCTTTAAAAAGGTAATATTTGCGACTATTGTGTTATTTATATTTGAGATGTTAGGACATATTTTCTAAACTACTATATTTTTGTCAAATTTCAAATTTAGTAGAATATAACTTTTGCGGATCAAAAGGGATTAAGACGGTAAAACCACTATGGGAAAGGTGAAAGTATTCATAGCATATGAATGAATGAATGATTTTATTATTTATAAAATTTTAAGCAAACTTAAAAAGAATAACAAAGATAGAGCTTAAAATTAAATAAAAAATCATAATAAGACATAACATAATGTTGTGTGTCTGATTGGCTATAAAAAGGATGAAAGTAATTATAATCAAACTTAATTAAAAAGTATAGAAAACTTTAAAAAAGCTCAAATAATTTTAATAATTAGTAGTATTGTGTTAAGATAATATTTTGATACTTTAAAAAATTTACTATATATGTGTATAAACGCATACAATTTTTGCCATTTAAAAGATCTTTAACCTCATCGGGGGAAAGAAGCCGTTTATTAAACGATTGCACGCGATAGTTACAGAAAATGGGGCATCTTCCAAGGAAATGTAAGGTATTTTCCGGTTCATTACAGTTACATTATTTCCTTGAAATGGGCGCGCCCCCAATTTGAGTAACCCTCCTCTGGCTCTTAGTATTAAGCTTACAAAGTGCGTTGAATAATTATCTCAAAAATAAAGTTGAATGTCATATTGCAATTGTGAATACATATCATGAAAGCGAGAAGTTTTTGAGCTTGCGATAAATTTTTCGTGTTGTAGATTTTTTAAGGAGTTTAAAACGAGTTTTTGATGGGACCAAAGATTTATTCTCCAAGTATCAAAATCAAAGATGATATTTGTTTCTCTACACAATGACCTCCACTGTGAGTACCAGTTAACGCACTGTCTCACAGTTTCCTCAGCTAATATTCGCGGTAACCTTTTTTCAGGCAGATTAAAAGCCTTCCTGATGTAACCAAAATGTAAGCTTAAAGTATCTAGATAAAGTGTAGGAATGCCAGTTTCTAAATGAAGTATGTATATAAGTAGGAGTGTTTTGAGGGAGATAGAGCAGTTTCTTTAAGAAGTTTCTCAATTTTTCCACTTCTTCATAACTAATGATACCCCATATTTCGGCTCCATAACACATAATGGATTTTGCCGCAGCATTGAAAATTTTAAGTTTATTTGATAAACTTATTTTTGGGTTGTGGATGTAGCTTAACCAAGTTGAGTTTATCGCAAGTTTTGACGAGGAAAGTTTAGATGTTAAGTGTTTTTTATATGAGGTTAGCAATATTCCTTGATATTTATATTCATTAACAATCTCAATTTGGTTTTCGCCATATTTCCAGGAAATATCGTTGTTAATCCTTGCTCCTTTTCTGAATATCATTATTTTTGATTTGTTCAGATTTATTCTTAAATCCCATTGATTGCAATAGCTATATAGTGCATCAATCATTTTCTGTAGCATCACTGGAGAATCCGATAACAAGACTATATCATCTGCGTATAGTAGTATTTTTATAGTGGTACCTGCGATCGTTATGTCACCCGGTAGGTAATTGTGAAGGTCATTCAAATAGAGTGAGAATAAAATAGGGCTAAGCAAACAACCTTGTTTTACACCCTGCGAGACATTAAAAGGATCTGATAATGATGTGCCATCCCAGACCTAACTTGTAGTGTTTTTATACATTTCACCTAAAATTCTTATAATTTTTCGAGATAACCCTGAGCGACATAGTTTATAAAATAAATGATTACTTCGTATAATATCAAAAGCAGACGAAAAGTCAACGAAAAAGCAATGTTTTTTGTTTTTCTTCTGGTTAAGGTTGACAATACTGGTCAAATTAAATAGATTATCTACAGTGGAGTAGTTCTTACGAAAGCCCGCTTGAAATTCGCTAATTATGTTGTGATACTCTACCCAGCACGTTATACGGTAAAGGATTAGGCCTGTAAATAGTTTGTTAATTGTGTCAAGCAATGACAGATGCTTTGTTTAGTTTGGCATTTTTTAAAACTAGATCAAGCTCTCTTATCTCAAAAGGTGAGTCTAAAAAGGGATCAACAATATGTGCAGCTGATAATATGATGTCACTATATGGGTTAAATAGAAGCGATTTAAAATATTGATAAAAGTCATCAATACTCAAATTATTTCCCAGTTTTGGCTGTCGGTTTTTTACAAAGTTGGCTAGCTTCCACCAGTCTTTGCTACTTTTTACTGTATTTAGTTTTTCGATGTTATTATTTTGGTAACATATCTTTTTCTTTTTACATATGCTCGCATATTTTGACCTACTTTCTACATAGAGTAATCTTGTAATTTTCGTGTTTATTTTACGGTATTCATTGAGTTTTTTCAGCATTTGTTTACGTGCGTTATGACACTGTGTGTCAAACCATCGATTTTTGGGGTCAAAAGCGGCAGTTCAAAGTTTCCCAGTAAAAATGTTTACTTTTTGTTGAATTTCGAGATTAGAATTTATATATGAAAGATCGGAAAGATTGTTAATAGTTTCTGTATACCTACCGACATTTAAAGGAGACAAATGGAGTTTTTGTGGCAATGCTAATTGTCCAGATATTTGATCGTATCCTGCATAAACACTATGGGCATATGATCGGAATAAGTTTTGCTTGGAATCTTGAAGTTTGAGAGAATTTTCAGAATAGCTGGATAACAAATGCAGTAATCTATTAATGAGTTCCTATTACACCACAAAAAGTATTTTCGCCTTCAGAATCACCTGACATTCGACCATTAACAATTATGCCACCAATATTCTCTAAAAGATTCAGTAAAATTTTACCTTTGCTGTCACAGATTTTGTCTTTTGATTTACGATACTTAGAGACTAACAGAGCATCAGCTAATAAGTTCCCGTCCAAAATTTGCGCATCCAAAACCCTAGCGTTCAGATCACCCATTATGCAATATGACACATCCTTTAAATTAAATATAAAATTTTCTAATTTATTGAAATCGTGCATCCAACTAGTACAATTTACATAACAAGGAATAAAATGAAAAGGTATATCACCGAACTTGGCCGATAACGTTACTTCATTTGGGTATTCACAGAATTTGAGAGAGTATTTATTTTGTATAGTTTTTTTTAAAACCAAATAAACAACCGCCAATGGCACGACCCTTAGCATGATTTTTGGTTGCATCAACCCAGTAAAGGACAAAATCTTTGAAATAGCTAGAAAATTTTATACGTGAATCTTTTAATACATGAGTTTCGAAGAGAAAAAATATGTCGAAACTATTAACATATGTAAAAAAATTGCTATAATAAAATTTATTGTTAAGATTTGCTACATTATAAGATACCAATGGACACACTTCTGGTTGTTATTCATTTCTTACAGAATTTGTGGAAACGGGTGCTTTTTCGTAGTTAGCTTGTGATAGTAGATTATGCAAAAAATCAGCATCAGCCTTATTTCTCGCCACAGCTCTTCCATTTTCCCAAGTAAAAGCTTTATCACCAATAAAAATGCGATTATCAGCATATTTAACTTTTATTTGGTTGTTAGCAGTTTTGACATGCCTACCAATCTGCCGTAAGAAAAACCTGTTTTAACGTTCGTCTGTTGTAAAATCTTTGTCGATATATATTCCAGACCCGGCTAGCAGCCGTCTACGAGCGATTAAGTATTGGATTCCATAGGAGCATTCAGCGAAAACAGAAAAGATTTTCCAGATGCAATATTACGAGCCTCGACTACATTAATTTGAGTTTTAAGAGGGGAATTACATATATCTTTGAACTCATTTAATGCCTGTGGCACAGCTTTACTCCTTAGACCACATTCGACAATATTGCATTCATTACTTGCAGTTCGTTTTGCAGACGGATGTTGTCACTGCGAAGTTGTTGGATTTCAGATGAAATAGGAGCAAGACCTTCTTTTCGGACGACATTCTTCAATTTCTCATCAAGTGCCTTATTTAATTTTATATCAAATACATCCCAAGAAAAACAGTTGGCAGAGGCTGTAGCATTATGAGCCATTTGGTTGTTAGAACGTAATTTCTTTGGGGTGTTAAACGTAAATATATCCTGGGAAGTTTGTTTCAAATTTCGTTTTTGTGTTTCCATCAAGTTTGAGGTTATTTTTGTTTTTAGTTTTGTTTTTTCTTTTTATGTATGAAACTAAAGTGATCCAAGTCAATAAGATATTTAAGGGAACACAAAATATTGTTTTTAAAGTAATAAACACTTTTAAATTGATTTTATACAATTATAAAATAAAAAATATTTGTAAAATTTGCAAGAGCTTTAAACAGGTGCTTGTTCGACGTTTCGATACAGGGTTGCCATTCTCCAGCATATCATCACATAACAGCTGCTTAAATGGACTGTTTGCCATTAAAGGACACTATTACAATCACATCAATTTCGGCAGAGGTACAACTACAATCTCTACTTGATCACACAGCCGAACGCTTGCTACAATCAATAAAAGGAAATGAGTTAAAGAAATATGGAAACACAAAGTTAAATCTTTTCTGTAAATGGGGATGTGATGGTTGTTCCGGACAAAAACAAACAAGTAGTATGTGAAAATATTTCGGACTCAGATATGTTCATGGTATCATTTATACCATTGCGACTAAAAAAGATTTAGGAAGATTCAGAGCCTTTGACTAGTACAACGCAAACAAAGGATATTTGGAAAAATGAGACACCATCTTCTACGAAATATTGCAGACCTATTAAATTTGAATTCAAAAAAAAACTCATGATGCCATTAACAAAGAAGTTAGTGATATCAAGGCCCAAATTGCAATACTACAGCCATTACAGTTAGATTAAGATGGGCAGCAAATTGAAGTTAGCTACCAATTAGTGCTAACAATGATAGATATAAAAGTAGGCAAAGCTTTGACTAACACGAAGGCTGCATCCAGCTTCATCATATGCCATGCAACATCAAGCCAATTCAACCAAGTCCCGACAAAATCATTAGATAATACTGATGCATATGAATTTGGATTATCACCACTACATGCAAGAATACGACTAATGGAATACATACTAAAAATCAGTTATAATATGGATTTCGGATCCTTAGGATCAATAAGAAACAACGAAACCAACAAGGAGTTTAGAAGTTCAAAAAGGAAACATGTTCAAGATAAATATCGCAAATTTGGGTTGATTATAGATCAGCCGAAAAAAGGTTGAGGCAATACAAATGATGGCAATACCGCAAGAAGATTCTTTTCAGATCCAGAAACATCATTTGAAATAACAGGTGTTGATTTTACCTCATTTTTAGATTTAAAATAATCCTAGAAGTACTTGCGTGCAATGAAGAAATTGACTCTATCAAATTTGGAGATTTTGCTAAGGAAACTACAAAAATATAAACAACCAAGTACCCATGGAGAAATATGTCTGCTACAGTTCACAAAATCCTTTATCATGGAGAAGATGTCATTAAATATCCGTTGGTGCCACTTGGAGATTTATCAGAGGAAGCTCGGGATTTTATAGAGAGCACAATACTAGCAAAATTTCACGAAATTTCACTAATGAAGATCTATTTAATATATTATTGGCAACGTCAGATCCGTTCATCTCCAGTATTCGAAATCAATGGAAAGTGGAACATCGGGATTAAGATGGAGAAGTCAAAAAACTACTAAAGAACAGAAATAACACAGAACAGAATATGGAATATTTGCAATCAATATTTCAATTAAATGAACTATAATTATAATTCATTAGATCTAAGACAGACATTGTATTACTAAAAAATAATAATAAACAGAACCTCACATTGTTACAAAAGCTATTAAAATATATTGCTGGTTTTATTTTTAAAAGGTTTTTTTTATCCACATATGTAGGAAATGTTTTAATAAATAAGAAATATTCAACAAATTAGGTATTTATTTATTTTCGTATCAAATTTAAAAAAAATCAGAATTCAGCGGATTTATTTTGCTAATATTTACATATTTTACAGCAAAAAAATACAAGATTCTTCTGTTGAATAGCATGATTTTAGATAATATTTCTAATTTTTTTTAAGTGTAAACAAATTTGAAAGCAAAAAATTTTTAGTTTTTCAGTAATAATAGAAAAATATCGAGTTGATTTTACTATTTCTTTTTATCAAAAAGTAATTTCAATTTTTGGGAATACAAATTTTTTTTTTTTTTTTTTTTTATGTTAAAATTTTTTTTATAGTGTAAACATTTAATTTTTTTGAGTATCCCATTATTACAAAAAATGTTAATGATTATTATTTAAATCCAAAAATTACAATTTTAAATATTTAAAAAAAATAAAAAAAACCATATTTCACGCTAAAGTTAAAAAAATCTAAAGTTCCACTTTGCCCTTAAATTCCCCAATATCTACTCAACCAATTTTAATGAAATTAAAGTGGAGAAAAATTTAAGAATCTATTTGTCGATAAAAAAAAATTTCACTTAAATATCTCCTTCGATTCAAAAGTTACAGATTTTTGGCCAATGAAAAACGATTTTCAGCTACTGTGCGGCCCCATGTTAATTCAAAATTTAAAAATTTTCTGTAGAAGCAAATTAAGTTTTAATTTTATATAAAAGGTATATAAAAAAACTAACAGCTATAACTGCTAGTTAATTATAATTGAACTTGCAGAAATTAGCTGTTAAATGTATCATAACTAGAAGATAAATAGAAAACTGGTCGAGTCCAAAGGATTTTGGTTAACAAGTTTGGTCGAATAGAAAATTTGCAGTGGCAACGCTGATCTGCAACAAATAAAACGAAAAATATTATAAAAAATTACTAAAAGATTCATACTTAAAATGTAAATGTTTTTTGAATTAAAAACAATTGTTTTTCCACTTATTTTTCACTACAAGTCCTTTGGAGTTTTAAAGAAAGTGGCGCACAAGTGCATATCAAAAATAAACGCATTTTTCAAACGTACACACGACGCACAGTGCTTTGTCCCCATATAACGAAGGGACATTAATAGAAGGAGTGGTCAGAAATTTTTGAAATTTCGTACACTAGCATAAAATAGCTTAGTTAAGAAAAATAGAATTTTTATTGAAATCTAAACAAGGACTCAAGGCCCTGCCATATATCCTTTTTCTTTAAAATGCTATAACACCTACAAAAATTGTCCAATCGTAATAAAATTTGGTATGAATTGATAGTTGTTAGATATATATGTATGCCAAATTTTGGTAGAATCCGATTATTAATGTGAAAAATACAAAAACATCATTTAATGAAAAATGAGTTAAAAACGCTTAAAATGCTCTTGCAAAAATAACAAGTAAGAAAGTATAAACGGTCAAGCCGGACCATGTGATACCCTATAGCATAGTATTCAAAAACAAATTTCCTAGAGTGTAATCAAATTTCCTAGAGTGTAATCTATTTGGGCAATCTGGACCCGCTAGAACAAAATTATGTAATAAGGTTAAGATTCGTTTAAAATCTCTTTCTGCCAAATATTATTTAGATATCTGCAATTACATATATGAGTTTTTTGGATGAGGGTTTATATGGAACCTATAGTTTATTTTGAAACTACCTGGACATAGTAGCTATAGTAAAAGTCATTGTCGCCAATTTGTATGTAAATACTAATATTTTGAAGGAAGCTGGCATTAAAAGCTATTTTCGGGAGAATGATTTGTATGGGAGCTATGTTCAAAAATAGAAAATTGATAAGCTGATTTTGGTTGAAACAAAATTAGTTTAGTTAGGATCGATTCGTTTAATTTTCAAAAGGCTTGGTCCTTGTACCAGTCACAGCCTCTGTGACAAATTTCATCAAATTGTCTCCGAATTTGCGATCTGTATGCACAAGGTTGCCTTGACAGCCAGCCGGCCGGACGGACATCGTAAGATCGACTCAGAAACTGATTCTGACCCGATATTACGAATTATTTGGAATTATTTCTTATTATATTCCTAATTAGTTTTCTTTAAACTAATTTATTTATTACATTTACATACATATGGTCATTTTTTTAATTACAATGAATCATCTTCAGTACTGGATTCTTTCAAAAAAATATTGCCGCTCAACGAAACATTTGTTTCGTCATCTTTAGCTGGTTTATCAACATTTTCTCTCAGAATTTATTTCTCAATTTCTTCAAAAAATATATTGGATTCCTTTTTGAAGATAACAACGGATCTGAGGAAAGTATTAAATGAGTCATTAAATCTTTATGAGTGTCGTCGTGACGTTTTTCTCGTATGGGAAAGTCTGGTTTTTCTCACGATTTTGTGGTTGGCTTCCAATGCTTCTTCGGACAAGCACCCTGAAATTTATTTTATTTGTTAGCTACGTTTCATTATAATTACATAAAGCCACTTTAATACCTTAATATTTCTTATTATGTTCCTAGTTTATTTTTTTTTTTTAACTAATTCAATTTATGAAAATTTGAGCAAAAATCACGAAAATAGCATTTTTTTTAAATTAATTTTTTTTCAAGTTGTGGTAAAATTTTTAAAATTTTTTTTCTTGTAGTTATTAGAAAACAGTCTAAATATTCGAAATCAGAAAAAAACCCATAGACGATATTTTTCTTTTTTTTTAATATTCCATCAAAGTTAAGAAATTTTTAGAGCTTGAGTAAATAATAAGCATTTTTTAAACCATTGAAAAATATGTATAGGAGAATAATTCACCTAAAAGTTGGTTTAGAATATAGTTAGCTGTTACAGAAAAAAATTTGAATCTCGTAATCCAAAAAATTAATTTTTTACAATTATTTTCTTTAAATAATAAAAAACCAAGGGCATTTGTGTTTCAGCGCCCTCTTATGCCGTAAAATGCAGACAACCACAAACCATTTTTTATACATATATTGATTTTTGTTGTTTTTTATTGAACGGTACTAGTTTGAATTTATATTTCACAGTATTTGTAGTTTATTGTCTTTTAAACTCCTGAAAACTATGAAAATTTTAGCAAAAATCATGAAAATAGCCATTTAAAAAAAAAATTTTTTTTTCTTGTAGTTATTAGAAAACCGTCTAAATGTTCGAAATCAGAAAAAAAACCCATAGACGGTATTTTTTTTTTTTTTTATATTCCATCAAAGTTAAGAAATTTTTACAGCTTAACTAAATAATAAGCATTTTTCAAACCAATAAAAAAAACACTTATAAGAAAATAATTCAATAAAATTGTTTACAGTTAGTTCTAAATATAGTAAACTACTACAAAAAAAAATTTCAATCTCGTGCTTTAAAAAACAACAGTTTTCCTGAAGCATGTAAAACTCAAGTAGTTGTTTAGCCATTTTTACTTTAAATTCTCAAACTTTGGCGCCCTCTAGCGTCGCCAAAAAGAGTTAAATCTTAAATATTCTTCAAAATTCATTTTAATTATTTTGTTATCTATGGATCTGTACATTTTTAAGTACAATATAAGACATGTTTTTTTTTTTATTTATGTCTATGGGCCAAAGCACTGTGCGACGTGGTCGCATACACAATAATTTTTGTTTTATTTATTTTCTTTTAATAATTTTCAAGCTCAAGGTCCGTTTTATATAAAAATTATTTATTTTAAATTAGCCAATATTTCGCTATCTCAATGGATAGCTTCTTCAGGGATTTTTGGTTTTTTATATTTCAAACAATTTTTATTTATTATTTAAAAAAAAAACTATTAGCACACCAAAACACACACATATAAAAACCATATACGATGTATTTTTTGCAAATATTTTAATTGTTATACACAATTTTCATTCAAAAACCGCACAAAAATTCCTTTTTTTTAATTTTTTTTCAACAATGTAAAAATAAACTTGCTCTCTAACGGGTCATTACAATCCCAGCGGGAAAATAAGGAATTGATTACATAAATAACTAACAAAATTATGTATTATTTTCGACATAATAATAATGCATTCATGGGAATCGAGAAGGTAATTTTATTGACACAATAATTATGATTTGATTACCACGTATATTCTCACATTTGCAGAACAAGGAATGTATTGTTTCTGTTCGTAAAAATGTTTCGTGTTTTTTCTTCTGTTCGTGACAATTATTCGTATTTTTTTTAATTATTTAAGTCATTCCCAGTTTACATTTAAATAATTTATTACAATCCTAGGACATGTTCTGTGTTAAGAATAATGAGTTCTGGAATCAAATATTTATCAATATATGTATTACATTCTCGTTTCCTATTGATTACATTTTCCCGCTGGGATGTTTTGTTATTTACCCACCCAGTAAAAACTTCGCCTACAAAATAATGTGTTGAGTAATCAGAAAAACATAAGAGCACTACTTACAATTCTACTGAAAGAATCAATGAATTTTACAAGGGATGTCCCAAAATGAACGCATTCAAAAGTAAGTCATTATTTTGTTTACCTGCATACATCCAGAAAAAAGTAGTTATAGAAGTTGTTATAGGTGTAGTTATAAGACAAACCCAGCAAAACCTTACATTGCAAAGAAATAAGTTATAAAGCTAATATAACGACTCTTCACTACTTATACATTGGCATTTTAACTCATTATTTTAACACGGTGATGTCATTGGAGGCAAGTACTTACCACCCTCGCTTACAAATAGGGAGTTAAATAAGTCATTACCACATTCGCTTACAAATAGGGACTTAAATAACTTATTACTCCGATGTCACCAAAATTACAACTAACATGTAATACCTTTAAAAAAAAATTTTTTTTATTATTTTTTTTTATTATTTTTTTAAAATTTTTTCTTGTATTATTTTTTTTTTCTATTTTTTCTTATATTATTTTACTTTGTTTTATTTTTTTCTGTCTCTGGTGGGATTCGATCGCGCAACCTCGGTGCTGATAGACTAGCTCACTACCAGCTTGTCTACTGGGGCATTGTAGTTTTTGGATAAAAAAAACTATGTTTTTACTCAATTAAGAGCGTAAATATGAGATTAAATTGTCCATAATAACAATAAAAACGTTGATTGAAAGTTTTTGTTTCATTACTATAATGACATTTTATTTGTCATAATGAAAATTTAAATTTATTAAGGCAATTATTGAAATATGTTGCTTTTATAAACAATTTTTTTAATTCATAAAATTAATGGCATACATGTAACATTAGATGTACGAAATTATTAAATCTTACATTTTTTAATTAACAATTAAAAATTTTTTTTAAGAAAACTATAATTTTGTATTAATTTATGAATATAGTTATGTTTGTATATTGTTTTCTTATGTTCCCAATTAAAATTTTGTGTTTAACTTGGACAAACTTAAGTTTTATATATCCAATGAAAATTTTTAACGTAATTACGAAATCCAATGAAGCGATTTTAACGAAAATACTTCATTAAAACTATGAAATTCCATTTAGACTATGAAAATTTTCATTTACCCAAGGAACATTTTTTTATGAAAACGGTTCATTAAATATATGAAGCATTTTTCTTTCAGTGTAATAAAAAAAAAACAAATTGTAAGAATAAATATTTAAAACCAATTTGTATTAGATTTGAAAAAAATTAAACCATAGATGCATTTTATTATGAATGAATTATAAATTTCGTTAATCAACTCATACACAAGTACTTAGATATCAGATGATATGTCAGCCATTACTAAACTACTTCTATGTAATGCAGATGGTATGAAGTAGTCATTGAAAAGTAAGTTGTTCAGTAATAGCAAGTCATTACCAAGTTTTTGCTGGGAAGCTACAAAATAATGAGTTAAAAAAGCTATTCAATTTGAAAAAGTATGCGAAGTTTTTACTGGGCAGTAAAAACTTCGCCTACAAAATAATGTGTTGAGTAATCAGAAAAACAAAAGAGCACTACTTACAATTATACTGAAAGAACCAATGAATTTTACAAGGGATGTCCCAAAAAGAACGCATTATAAAGTAAGTCATTATTTTTTTACCTGCATACATCCAGAAAAATGTAATTATAGAAGTTGTTATAGATGTAGTTATAGAAGAAAGCTACAAAATAATGAGTTAAAAAAGCTATTCATTTTCAAAAAGTAGGCGAAGCTTTTACTGGGTTATGAATGAATCTCAAATTCATTTACAAGTTTTGTATTCAATTTATTCTCTCTTTTTTTTTGTTGCCGTTAGGATACGAAAGATAAATTTTCGTATCTTTTGATAGCTTCACGTACCATGTATAATCCTGACATTGTGAGATTTTTTCATAGAACGCTTTTCAATTGAAAAAACCGATTTTGATAGCTCGTTTAAAAGTGAAGTTTGCCGCTATTGCTAATTAAGGCAATTAGCTAAATTTTTTTTTGGTCAATCTAGCGTTTTTATCTCTATTTTTATTTAGATTTTTTGCGGGTTTTATTAAACAAGAAAGCTATCACTACTACATATCAGCGTAAAGGCTAAGCGAAAGAAAACGTTCCACCTCCCGCTCCTGCTAAGGTAGGGCTGTTAAACATTCCAATATTAAAAAACCAAATTGTCAGAAAATTTAAATATTTTATTCAGACTTTGGAGACTGAAAAAATCGTCACTTTAAAAAAAAAAACAGCAAATCGGCACTTTGCTAATTTCTAAACAAAAAAAACGTCAATAATGGTTAAAGAAAACATTAAGGACGTTTCAACATACGTTTTATCTAAATCGAGGATTACAAGTTGTGTTAAGTTGTTCGGAAGAAATATGAACATCTTTTATTTTCAGGAAATTTATATGAACTTTTTGATATAATCGCCTTGGTATAAACGCCTAAATTATTTTTACAAAACTGAATTTGTTTCGATAACATCTAAAGATAGTTACATATATAATTTTAATGTTTGCTTATTGTATTTTTGAAAATTACATACCTAATATTTATGACTTAAATAAATATGACAATGAATTTATATGATATCATTTTCTTTACAATATTCATTTAATATGAAATAAAAATGTAATGTTAATAAATGTTAAACTTTAAAGCTGCGTTCGGCTTTCTGATGTGACGTGTTCTGTCGCATCCTGCCGTACAACAGGTTTTGATACACTCGCCAATCCGCTCTCCATTCCGAGTGTTACCGAGTGGGACGATGGCCCAGCTGTTTGGTCCTGATCATGAGCCGAAATCAGTGTAATTTCGTGCTCATCATCAGATCCCCAATCACCAAGTCTTTCCGAGGCCCCTGTTTGAGACGGGAAGTCTATTGGGGGTCCATCATGTCCGCCTCTGTCAGTTCTGTCATTAACTGAGAATATCTCTGTGAATACATAGCCAGTTGGAGTCTGGACCTGACACCGAGCCTGCTGAGTTTTCAGCGACATTCCCTGCACCAACTGTTATCGTTACGTCCTTTTCTTCTTGCTTAGTAAGTTTGTCCAGTTTTGGTCCCACGAGTATGCACTAGGGTTTCTAATTTCCCGGACTTTTTCTATTCCCGGGATACTTAACAAAAAAAATCTTATTCCCTGGAGTTCCGGGATTTTTTGAATAAAACAAAGAATTCATTTACTGAGCTCAAGACAAAAGTTTTCACTTTTTTCAAAGAATATACACATAAGTATACAATAGTCCAAAAAAAATTAGCTATATTAATTCCACAGAAAACCAAAACAAAACCAAATAAATTGTAAAATTCATATATACATTAGACTGGTCGCCATTTCTTTTTTTTTTAAATTAAATTGCTTGCGCTGCTTAAAATATGAGGTTTGGTGTAAGAAATCATGATCTAATTTTTCAGGTCAATCCGACGGTGCCTAGCCGTGCCGGGTGGGGCCCAAAGTTCCCCATATTATAAAAAAAAAACATCTTTTCTATCAGATCTTTAAAGTTATACTAGTTGAAAAGCCGAAAATCAAAAATATGGCTTCGTTACGATCTTTCGCAGTGATAGTACTTCAAGTGTGCCAAATTTCAGCAGCGTTTTACCTTTCTTAAAGTAAATTTTATTGCGTTATTTCGGTTTGTTTTAGTTTTTCAATAAGCTAAAGCGTTTTTGAGTTGCGCGAACATATGTTAATCTATCTATAAAATATATAATTTCTTAGTATGTCAGGATGTTTGCATGCATGTCCTATTCTTTCCGCAACTTTCTGAAGCCATTTGATGACATAGGAAGCTGAAATTTGGCACACTTGAAGTACTTTGTCTGCGGAATATCGTAACGAAGCCATATTTTTGATTTTCGGCTTTTCAACTAGTATAACTATTAGGGTATTCATTTAATCGGGCTTTTACGTTAATCGGTTAATCGCTCGATTAATTAATCGAGGTTTTGGTTTAATCGGTTAATAATCGGTTAATTATGTAATTGATCGGTTAACCGATTAATAAATTTTTTTTTATAAATTAAGTAATTTTAATAAATAAAAATTAAAAATTACTTATTATTTGGAGTTTATTAGTAAAAAAATAAAAACATAACAATTCTTGAACCAAAACGAGCAAACAAGAAAATAATTCATAACAATGTAATACATATTTTTTAATCAATACATATTATGTATTTATTAAAAAATAAACTGTGAGATAATTTTATTAGTAATTTAAATAGTTTAAGGAGCTCTTCTAAAATAATCTTTTAGAAAAATAATTTGGTTAAAATGTTTACTCTTTTCTTTAGTTTTGATAAATTTTGACTTGGAAAAAATTCTTTTACTTATCGTAGATGTTGCAGAAATCGAAAGCAACCAATAATACAGAATATCAAAATTCTCAGTCCTTTTCCTGGATTTTTCGAAACATATAAAATATTCCATTATGTTATTAGAGTCCTGTTTTAATTTTTAAAATTTTTAACACTTCAAATTGTTTCAGTTAAAAGATTGCTCGTGTTACTATTGAGAGTTTCTTCTGTTGTCAGTTCATCATGTTACTCATCCTAACAAAGCTTAGCACCGATCATTCGGCAAAAAAGTTTATTTCCGAATTCCCTAATTTCTGTTTTTATAGGAAATAGGAGGAAATATATTGTATGAAAAAATATTTCTAAACACAACTTTTTTGGTGCACATAGGTAACATTTTGGTCAACTTTGGTACAGAAAACGTTGTAAAATTGGACACGGATGCATTGTAGAATGCATTTAAAAGAGTGAATTTCCTTGGCAACTAACGTTTTTGAACTCACCCAAATTTTAAAACACAAAAAATATGGTTAAATACTACAAACAATTAGATATTTTATTACATCGTTTAATCGGTTAACCGACTTAAATTAACAGGTTTAATCGTTAATCGAAAATAGCCAATTTTAATTTAACCGATTAGTTAATCGGGTAGTAATTAGTCGGTTAACCGTTAATCGGTTGAATGAATACCCTAATAACTATAAAGATCTGATAGAAAAGATGTTTTTTTATAATATGGGGAACTTTGGGCCCCACCCGGCACGGCTAGGCACCGTCGGATTGACCTGAAAAATTAGATCATGATTTCTTACACCAAACCTCATATTTTAAGCAGCGCAAACAATTAAATTAAAAAAAAAAAATCCCATACAAGATGCATATTATACAATATATATGTTTGAGTTTCACCCAAAGATAAACAACCAATTGCTGCTTTAACAAAAAGCAGCAAGAACCGAGTTGTAATCTAAACGCTTGGAATGAAATTGTTTACATTTGAAGAAATCATTAGATTTCAATTAAGTTGTGTTTACATTTAAAGAAGGATTTAAATTTCAATAGAATTTATGAAAATCAAATGTAACCATTTGCTTCAGAAAAATTGTCTTGTGTTTTGGTTACAATAAAATTGAATTTATTCTTTGTTTAAAGTTATTGTAAAAAAATTATTAATTGTTTACATTTAAAGAAAGATTTAAATTTCAATAGAATTTATGAGAATCAAATGTAACCATTTGCTTCAGAAAAATTGTCTTGTGTTTTGGTTACAATAAAATTGGATTTATTCTTTGTTTAAAGTCATTGTGAAAAAATTATTAATTGTTTACATTTAAGAATAATTGTAAAATTAGATATAAGAATATGATGATGGAAAAATAAATTTAGTCTTAATAATAAACCTCAACCGTGAACATTAATTCATATTAAATAAAATTGGCGCAGTCGGTGAAATAATCCTGCGAAAAAGGATTTAAGTTTTTTAATCCTGTGTAAAAGGAAAATTTTTTTTTACTCTAGAAAAAAAAAAATAAAAAAAAAACCCCTGTGAAAAAGGAAAATTAAAAAAAAAAAAAAAAATATAAAATTCGGTTTTTTAATCCTGTGCTAAAGGAAGAAAAAATAAAACAATAAAATTAAGTTTTAATTCTTAAATTTTAATTCAACAAGGCCTGACATACACCAGCCTAACAAGCGGGTCCCTGGACGGCTATATAACAAAATATTACTTATTATTCTTCAATGAAAATGAATAAATGTTAAAATACAACTTAAATTTTAAATAAATAGCAACATTGAATAAAAGTGACCTAAAGGAAGAAAAAATAAAATAATAAATATTCTGCTTAATAAAATTCAGTCTTTAATCCTTAAATTGTTAATGAACAAAGCCTGACATACACTAGCCTAACAAGCGGGTCCCTGGACGGCTATATAACAAAATAATTAGTTATTATTCTTCAATAAAAATGAATAAATGTTAAAATACAACTTGAATTTTTAAGAAATACTTACCAATATTGAACAAAAAGTGACCAAAAAGAAGAAAAAATAATAATAAATTGTGTCACCAGGCAACGAATTTTGCTTGGGCAGCGGTACAGAAGAAAACAATTGTTCTCATCACTAAGTCACCGGGCAACGAATTTTCGCCTGGGCAGCCGTAACTCTGGACCTTGGGAAAAGGCATAGAAGGAACCTGTTTGACGAAAACAGGAGAATGCAACAAGAAGAAATATTACAACAACAATATCAACACCAACAACAGCAAGTAGAAATGAATTATGCTAGAGATATAGATCCCCTTAAATTTTTAAGTTTAATGTCTAACTTTGATGGTAAAAGAGAAGAATTATATCCCTTTTTAGAAGGGATAGATAATGTAGTTTCGTGCATGTCGGATTATAATCCAACAGCACAAAGAATGTTTTTAACAATAATTAAAAACAAGGTTGTCGGAAGGGCTAGACTTGTTCTGGAGATTCATCCTCATCTTAATACATGGAATGAGGTTAAATCTCTTTTGGAGCTAAATTTTGGTGGTTTGGCCTCTTCTGAACAACTTTATGAAGAATTGAGGGGCGCCCAATATAGAGGGGATGTCCTCCAATTCTATAACTTCATACAAACCAAACTGTCATTTTTAAATCAAAGGCAGAGGTTGGATGGCAACGTAGCCGAAATTGGTCATAATAATAACGTTGCTTTAAAAACTTTTATTAATAAACTCCCCATTAATTTAAAAACTATTCTTTGTGCACTAAAACCAGATTCTCTGGAAAAGGCACTTCACGAGTTAGGACAATGTAACTTAATTATAAATGAAAAACCAAAATCCCAAAATCCTAACAGAAACCCACATTCAAACCCCTCTAATCATAGGGTTCAACACACAAATTACTATAATACATCCCAAAAACCTCGATACCAAAATCCTAACGTAAACCCAAATACAAAACCCCTCTTACCATAGGGTTCCAACCACAAATAGGTATTCAAATTATAATAATACGTCCCAAAACCCCAGATACCAAAATCCTAACGTTAACCCAAATAGATATCCACACCATAGTAATACATTCCAAAACCACAGATACCAGAATCCTAACGTTAATCCAAATAGATATCCACACCATAGTAATATATTCCAAAACCACGGATACCAAAATCCTAATAATAACACAAATTTTCCAAGTAGGATGAGGTTAGATGAGATAGAACCAATGGAGGTTAGCGGACAGACTCACAGACAAAACCATTATATAAATAACGAACAGAATTTACGTTTGCAAAATTTTCAATATACGGCCTCTCAAGCGGAGGATCCACCGAATTTAGACTCCCCTATATTTTATTCAGGGGAAGGACACGAACCACAAGAATCCTAATCGATTCTGGGTCAAATATTTTAGAAAAAAGTCATTGTCAAACTAATTTTATAAAAACATTAAGAGAACCCCAGAGAATCAAAACCGCTTCAGGTTTTCTGGTAATTAACGAAGAAGCCAATATTTCTAAGAATTCATTACAAGTTCGCCTGGAAAAAGACGAAATTTTTAAAATCCTTAGCTTTCATCCAATATTCAACGGAATATTTGGATCTAGATTATTAAAAAATAATAATGCGATCATTAATTATAGAACGCAATCTATAATAATTAATGGTCAAGAATTACCTCTATATTTTGAGGGTCAGGATGAAAGCGAACATCCAATTAAACATCTAAAAGAAATAGAAGATTTGCCCGAACTGTATCATGTGGAAGAATTGGGAATAGTAGATCAGTTGAGAACGGAGCACCTCAACAATGAAGAAAAGCGATTACTCAAGAATATAATCGCGAGATTTTTTAAAGTGTTCTAT
Source organism: Pollenia angustigena (assembly GCA_930367215.1). Taxonomy (NCBI): domain Eukaryota; kingdom Metazoa; phylum Arthropoda; class Insecta; order Diptera; family Polleniidae; genus Pollenia; species Pollenia angustigena. The sequence goes on from OV884060.1 coordinate 88,770,046, forward strand.
AAAAAGGGGGACAGCTTAACGTTTACAAATGAGGTCAAACACACGATCCAAACAAATAATGAACAACCTGTCTATACAAGGTCTTACAGATACCCTGAGATACACAGGGATGAAGTTCAAAAACAAATGAATGAAATGTTAGAACAAGGTATCATTGTACCTAGTAATTCACCCTATAATTCTCCTATTTGGGTAGTCCCAAAAAAGGAAGATAAAGTAGGGAATAAAGAATGGCGTATTGTCATTGATTATAGGAAACTAAATGCGGTGACCAAAGAAGACAAATATCCAATACCAGTCATCGAAGACGTTCTGGATAAGTTAGGGAGAGCAAATTATATCTCTTCACTGGACTTGACAAAAGGTTTTTACCAAATAGAGGTTGATGAAAACGATCAAGAAAAAACCGCCTTTTCAACCAGTGACGGTCATTACGAATTTAGACGTATGCCATTTGGTTTGAAAAACGCTCCAGCCACATTCCAAAGAATGCTCAATAATGTATTAAGGCAATACATAAATAAAATATGCGTAATTTATATGGACGATATATTGGTATTTGGAACTTCTTTACAAGAACATATGGATAATTTAGCCAAAATATTTTATACATTACAAGAAGCCAACTTAAAGGTTTCTTTAAACAAATGTGATTTCTTACAAAAAGAAACAAGTTTCCTTGGTCACATAGTGACTACTGATGCTATTAAACCAGATCCTAGAAAAATAGAGTGTATTAAAAGTTTCCCAATACCAAAAACGGTTAAGGAATTGCAATCATTTTTAGGTATGAGTGGGTATTACAGAAAGTTTATACAAAACTATGCAAAAATTGCAAAACCTCTCACTTTGAGGCTCAAAAAGGACAGGAAGATCAATGAAAATGACTCCGACTATAAGGAAGCTTTTAACAAAATGAGGAAAATATTATCATCCGATATGGTTTTAAGGTATCCAAATTTTAATAAAGAATTTGTACTGACCACGGATGCAAGCAATTTTGCGCTGAGTGCAGTTTTGTTTCAGGAAAATGGACCACTGGCCTTTTCCTCAAGATCCTTAAATCAACATGAAATAAATTACAGCACAATTGAAAAGGAATTGTTAGCCATAGTGTGGGCTTGCAAACAATATCGACATTATCTCTATGGTAGGAAGTTTCGATTACAAACTGATCATAGGCCATTAATATGGCTATCTTCACTGAAAGAACCTAATTCAAAATTGGTTCGTTGGAAAATTAAACTCAATGAATATGAGTTTGATATCCAACATGTACAAGGCAAAGAAAATAAGGTAGCTGATGCTCTTTCAAGAATAAATATAAAATCTGCAGAAATAAATTATTTCGAATGTAACGTGTGCCAGAAAGTTTATAAAAGAAAAGTTATTTTAGAACAACATATTCAGCAAAAACATGGGAAACAACTACTTCAATGTAATTTGTGTAAAAGAAATTTTGAAAGCAGGGTAGGTGTAAAAAGACATTTTTTGCGTATACATAAAGGTGAAAAATTAAATATTAAGGTAATAGAAAGAGAGGTTTGTGAAAACCAAGTAGAAAAAATTATCAATCGAAATATAATTGGATCACCGATTCCAACTGTTCATAGTGCCCAGGATGATGGAGTGGATCATATCCCAGTAACAGAAAGTCCTCTACAATTTGCGAACAGACAAATATTAATCGAAAAAAAAGATAATAACTCATATGAGGAAATAATTCAATTCAATAAAAAATTATATAAATTTGCAGTAAGTTCAAATGATTTTAAGGAAGTTTTAGGAAAAATAATAGCTCTAATTAAGAAAGAAGAAAATTTGGTGATCTTCTGTAATATTGAGGATTTATACCTTATGATTCAAGAAGAAGTAAGGAAATTAAAAAATATTAAAAAATTTAAAGTATATAGAACATATACTCTGTTAGAAAATGTAGAAAAGCAAGATCTATTAGAAATAATTATGAGACATCACAAATATGAAAATAATCATCCTGGTATTGATAAGACGTTTTTAGAGCTTAAACAAAAGTACTACTACCCCAATTTGAAAAAAGAAATAACTAAAGTTATAAATAACTGTGATATATGCAATTATAAAATTAAAAGAAACCCCTTAAAATTACCTTTCGAAAAAACAGAAACCCCATCATCTCCACATGGAATTTACCATACAGACATGTGGTACATGGACTCAAAAAATTCATATATTACACTAATTGATAAATTTTCCAAATATGCTCTAATTCAGAAAATTGAAGAACGAACACCACTTAATTTAATTAAACATTTTACAATACTATTTAATTTAATGAAAACCCCCAAAAAACTTATTTTAGACAATGAACCAGGATTTACATCATCTTTGTTTAAAGACTTTTTAGAAAGAAATAATATAGAGTATCACTTTACAACTCCTTATAGACATACAGGAAATTCCGACATAGAAAGGTTTCATAGTAACTTAAATGAAAATATAAGAATATTAAGAAAGCGAGAGGAAACCTCAGATATTGTCTATAATGTAGATTTGCCTATTCAAGCAAATATTATCTATAACAACACTTTCTATTTAACAATACGTAGAAAGCCTGTTGAAATTCATTTTAGTAGTAATCCCTTAGAAAACCAAAAAATTAGACAAACAATTGAAGAAAGAAAGGAGAAAAATCTTGCATACCTTAACAAAAATCGCAAAGATCAACAAGTTAATGAACATTTTAAAAAAGACTTTAGGGCACATAAAATCGATACCAGACATGAAAAGGTGACATTAAAGAAAATAGACGATAAAAATTATCAAAATAAAAACCAAAGGGTTTATAAAGACCAACTAATACGAGCCAGAAATACTTTCAGATCCTTGGACGTTCTGGTTGATCCCACGGACAATTATGTTGAAGATGAAATTTCAGAACATCTTACCAATGGTGTTAACAATGCTTGTGATCCGTGTGACGCATTGTCAGGAAATTGATTTTAGGGACCTAACTATAGGAAGCGGATTCAGCGTGATAAAGTTGGGAGAGAAACATTTGGTTGAAAAATATTGCAGCATTATACATTTATTTAATATTACAAAATATGAAAAAAATATTGAAGATCTAGCTAGCAACGTAACAGAATTAAACGATGAATTTCTTAGACATAAAATACAGCATTTAAGAACATCATTAAAAAGTCTTACACCTCATAGACAAAAGAGAGGTCTTATAAATCTTTTCGGTACAGGAATGAAATTCTTATACGGAACAATGGACGATGAAGACAGAAAAGAAATAGAAAAAACAGTACAGAGAATTGAAACAAACACCCACAATGTTATCGAACAATCGAACAGTCAAATTGAAATAAATCAACATTTCGATGAACAGCTAGCAAAACTTTCAAATTTATATAAATTAGAAACGAAGAAAAATTATTTAGAATACATAAATGTTAAGAATGAAAAAATTGATGAAAGACATGAAAGCCAAAGGACACATTTAAATTTTCAAATTACGGAGCTCAAAAGAATAATTGACAAGGTAGAAGGAATTATACTAATATCGAGGCTAGGACTTTTGAGTCAAAATATACTGACCGATGAGGAAATGATCAAATATAATGTTACCTTCGAAAAATTACAAAACATAAAAATGACAATAGCGACTAAAAACAGAAATATACTTTTAATAATTCAAATTCCTGAACTTACCCAAGAACTATATGACTCCTTATATATCCAACCAATCCCAAATAGTAATAACTTAGAATTAAGACAAAAAGAAAAAAGATATATTTCAAAAGATAATAAAATATATTTTGAAAGTTATTTTAAGAACAACCTTACTATTTTAAAAGATAATTGTATTGAAAATGTATTAAATGACAAGAAAATGTTTTGTGATTACCAAAAGAATCCAAAGATATCCATAATTGAAGCAGGCTCTGACCTGCTATTTGCTATTAATATGAAAAATGTGACCGTTAATCAATCTTGTAACAATATACCTATTATACTTACCGGGCATTTCTTAATGAAGATAGATTCATGTAAAATAAATATTTTTGATAAATGGTATGACCGAAAGGTTTATGAAAATAATGTAATAATTCCAAGTTTTTCCAAGCAAATAGAAATTAATTTCAAAGAAAGTCTATCTTTAGATGATCTAACTTATAAACATATTAAAAATACCAAGTTCATAAAGGAAGTGAAAGAAAACCAAAATAATGTCAACATAACTTTTTATATTATAATTACTTTGATAATAATTTTTACTCTTTCACATTTTATTATAAAAATGAAATCTAAGAGAACTGTAAATAAAACAGTTATTTCGTTTCCCAAAGTTCCTTCAGAATTGGGGAACCAATTGCTGCTTTAACAAAAAGCAGCAAGAACCGAGTTGTAATCTAAACGCTTGGAATGTAATTGTTTACATTTGAAGAAATCATTAGATTTCAATTAAGTTGTGTTTACATTTAAAGAAGGATTTAAATTTCAATAGAATTTATGAAAATCAAATGTAACCATTTGCTTCAGAAAAATTGTCTTGTGTTTTGGTTACAATAAAATTGAATTTATTCTTTGTTTAAAGTTTTTGTAAAAAAATTATTAATTGTTTACATTTAAAGAAAGATTTAAATTTCAATAGAATTTATGAGAATCAAATGTAACCATTTGCTTCAGAAAAATTGTCTTGTGTTTTGGTTACAATAAAATTGGATTTATTCTTTGTTTAAAGTCATTGTGAAAAAATTATTAATTGTTTACATTTAAGAATAATTGTAAAATTAGATATAAGAATATGATGATGGAAAAATAAATTTAGTCTTAATAATAAAACTCAACCGTGAACATTAATTCACATTAAATAAAATTTTTGTATATATGTACATATATATTTATTAACTTTTTTTGGGAGGTCACGAATTATTAAAACTTATTAATATTTAGTAGTTATCATTAATAGCAACTTGATAAAGTATTGTTGGTATTATTAAAGCATTTAAAAGCTCATCAGAGATTCTATTTCTAATCCTTGTTGAAATGTATATTGCCTGCTTCCGAAAACGTGCTCTCGCTTCCTACAGACGTTGGTTTTATGGGCTTTTGTATTTTCTTTACATTAATTTTTTTAGAATTTGTAGATTGTTCTGGTGTTGGTGTATCGTGTTAATTTTCTTTTTCAAGAAGCTTTTTAGACATTTCATCAGCAATTAAGAAGACCGTTGATTTATTGGCTTAGAAAAAATAGTTCGATTTGTAGGTAGTTTTTAGTAATTTTAGTAAAGAATATCTTTTTATTGCTCGTTTTTGATTTTAACAATGCTAACAAATTAAAATTTCAAAAAATTTAATCTGAAATTCCCGAAAATTCCCGGAAAATCGGACTTTTTGATTGGGCTCCACAAGGGTTTGAGTGGGATCATACACCGAAAAACACAAAAGTACCGTTATCTAAAAAACGGTACTTAGAAAAACAAAATTACAGCGTTTTTCTTGTTCAGGAGGTCCCAATTAACTTATCTAGGCATGTGGCGTTCTTGGTATTTTTCCAAAATAAAAATTTGTAAAGCAGTGTTATTAATAAGCCTTAGTATATGCCATATTTATGTATATATGTGTTATATGAATCAAAATTCTATTCGATAATTTTTGACGACAGCACGGATTTGTCGGGGAAAAGCCAGATTTCCTAATCTTTAAAATTTTTCAACTTACAACAAAAAGTTGTTAGGGAAGAATTTTTTGGCTTTGACGTAAACGCATTTGAAGAGCCTTCACAGGATATTGATAATGACGCTGATGTATCAATTGATGCGAAGGCACTATTATCAATAGCTCTTAAAACTTTTAAAAATTTTGGTCTTGACCAAAAACATTGTGTAGGAGCTGGAACTGATGGGTGTCCTTTGATGTCAGCAGAAAATGGAGCTGTTAAAAAATTCTGGAAACCGCGACAAATGCGAAACAAACGCCTTGCTATTCCCATAAATCAAACAACTCAATTTCTAAAAGCAATAAAGTGCCACTAATACAAAAAGTTGTATGATTGTTAAAGAAACGACATCATTTTTTAAATATATGTAATTATCCCAGGCAAAACACAGTTTTAGTTAAGTATTTGGGAGCAAAACTCTCTACATTGTGCGAGACAAGATGGGTGGACCGTCACGACTCAGCTTTGCGCTTTGCAACAAGTATACTTCATATAGTAGAAGCTTTGGAAAAAATATTCATCAAAAGCCTTATATAAAGGAACTCACTTAGAACTTTTGAATTATTGAACTTATTGTAACACAGCGTCGTAGTATCGTTTTACAAAAGCACGATATAGATCTTCACAAAGATTCAAGCCTTATCAAAACTTTAATCATGTGCCTTGAAGAAAAAAGAAATAAAGCCGAAGAACAATTTAAAGTGATTTGTGAAAAAGTTAAAGTTTTTTGCGTTCAAATCAAGTTTCCAATCTAAAAGACAAGATTTGAGCGAAATAATCACATCCATAATGTTGAAGATTTCTACCGAGTTGTAGGTTTCATTCCTCTTATTAAATATCCAAACACCTTTACAGTAGATATACTTAATGTATTGAACATATCAAAACTTCTACCTCAAAGTGTTATCAAGTCATATACAGATACAAAACTTTTAAAACCACAACTCGAGATAAACACCTACTAACATCTAAACTGGAGCCTGAACTGTAGCACTGGCAACAAACATGGAAAATATCTGAAAATCTATCAGATAACGTTGTAGATGCTTTAATAAACTGTGATGAAGATATCTACCCAAATCATAGAAAAATATGTATTTGAAATTTTCGTTTCACTGCTCGTCAGTAAAGCTGCCCATACACCTACCATATTATTGTATATGATATTCTCCATATTATTTCCATTTTGTGCTATATTATGCAATAAGTCGCACAATGGTTTCAATCATTCAATAAAAAGGTAAACATAACCTATATGAATAACAACAACAGCATTGTACAATGTTGCCAATACACAGTACTTTCTTTTCGTTGTGCAATAAAAATCAAACGTCCTTTGATTGTTGCCAATATATTGTGTTCCCATCGAATATTACATATACATTAGCGATATAATTGTACAATACGTAAAATCGAACAATTTTATTGCAAGTGTATGAGCCGCTTAATGCTACGAGCTAGAGGTCATTTCCTACCCTTCGTCGAATAAAAACATGGCTCAGATCAACAATGACAAACTGAACATAGACTGTCCCAGCAAAAACTTTACTTACAATCCTACTTTTAATGACTTCAAGAATTCATTACTTTGTAGCTTTATTCGGCACTTTTTGGATTATTAGTTATATATTAAATAATAACTTTATTATTATATCTTAAATATACAGAAAAATTTAAATTTTCATTATGACAATAAAAATGTCATTATAGTCAAAAAACATAGTTTTTGAATACAAAAACTACACTGCCCCGGTAGACTAGCTGGTAGCGAGCTAGTCTATCAGCACCGAGGTTGCGCGATCGAATCCCGCCAGAGACAGAAAAAAAAAATAAAAAATAAAATAAGAAAAAAAAAAAAATTTTACTTTATTGACTTTGTGTAACTATATATTTTTCTAAAAATTTTAAGTATAAAAAAAACATATTATTTTTTAGATTATAATAGGCTAAATTATAAAGGATTACTTTTGGGACATCTCGAACAAAAATAAGTACTTTTTCTAGTAGAAAAGTAAGTAGTTGGCTCGTCAAATTCTCATTATTTTTCTGCTTATTTTGTAAGCAAAGTTTTTGCTGGGGTACGACCTAAATTTGCCTCAAAAGGAAATCACAAATTGCTTATTTAAAAATATTTGCTTATTTGAATTTATATTGAATATTTTATTTAACCTTATTGTTGAGTTTTTTTAATATAATATAAACATATTGCTTTTAATAAACTTTAAAAAACTAATTTTTTTGTATGGATCCGCGCCTGTAATGGGATAACCCTTGGTCATGCTGGCCTTAAAGCTTATACCTTCTAACTTGTTCCGGCTAGACTACACCGATTCAAGTTACAAAACAAATACTACAGCCGGTATTTAACCCACCACATCGCAGCAAGATAATTATCCAGGTGGTGGAAAATTACTAGGTTTCTATTTAATTCCTCAACGCAAATGTTTATTGCTTGGAGAGAATCTTCACGATGATCACCCATTAGACTCGGGTTTGTATCAAAATGGCAGAACCTTCACAAGCTATATCTCGATTTTAAACGGATTTCTTGTGGTCAAATGAGTTTCAGAAACCGTTATAACATCAACTTATTGATTTTTAAGAAATTATTAGGTGCGTTTGTTTACTTTTCCAGTAATATCCATTAGGTGAGTAAAGTTTGGGCAATATGAAATTTTTACTCTCAAAACTAGCTCTTGCACAAAAGAGTAAACGAATTGAAAAAACTTGCAGGTTAATTCAAACATATTGTTTTAACGAGTTAGAAGGGGATGGCAATTACTTACTAACGTGAACCATGTAAATAAAACACTTCGGTATATAATTTAAAACTGTATAAGGTTATGTGTTTATTGAACCTTTAATTTCAGCTTAGGTAGGTATAATATTTTATATAAATATAAATGCCTATAACAGATTTTAGGTTAGGGTTATATTCAACCCAATTAGGTTTATGTTAGTTTTAGGTTATTTAATAAGTAATTGTAAGTTTAGTTTAAGTATTTTAAGTATTATTTAGCACATAGTGTAATATGTATGTTTAAGTAGTAAAGGTATGTAGATAAACAAAAGGTAGTTAATCACTTTGAATCATAGGATACTTACACAATGTTTTTGAAGTTTAGTGGTAAATTAAACATTTTTGTAGTGTGCACATAAATGCATGTGATAATTATTACAACACATGATCATACATGCTGCGTGTATTATGTTTTGACCAAAAATCAAGTGCATTAGCCAAAAGTTTAATGACTTGAAAAGTCAGCATAATTTAGTTTTTTTTGTTTTAATTTAAGCAAAGTGTATTTGTGCATTAAACCAAGAGTTTAATGATACACAAAAATTATTGAGAAGTCATAATAATATTGACTTCTGCTGTATTCCAAAACAAAACACACAAACATGCATTACTTAAGGTGCTATCAGACGGGATGTATTTTACATATGTACTGTCAGTTTTCTTACCCATATGTAATTCCGTATGTATGTCAAAATTTCCATTTTACATACGATTCATAATTTTTGCTATCACATCTGCTTATGTTTTTCCTTATGACATAACCTATAAATGTAAACAAAAGCTGACTTTTGTTTATGTTTCAAAACAAACCAGCTGTTTTGTTTATGTTTGCCACAGGAAAATAGAGCGTGTTCTAATCGAAAAAGTTACATATGTATTTCCACATGCATTTTACACATGCAAAGTTTCATATGTATCACACGATGTGTACAACTTTTACAGATGGAGAATTTGACAGTACATATGAGCAAATCCTGCGTCACGAACGCTACATTCGCACGCGTTTGCTGATTGAAATATTAACATTTTTTGGTCTTTCAAAAAAGATAGCTTCAACTTATATATAGTATTTAGTGACATTAATATGTACTTACGAATGGCATATATCATAATTTCTTAGCAAGTATTTGTTGCGAAATAATTGATCACAAAGTTTTGTGACGCACGCTACAAAAAGTGTAAGTAACTTCAAAGGTTGAAGTGCGTTTTCCTAATTTTTAGCGAATTTTGCATCATAAGGTATACAAAATCTAATTCCTAAAAGAAAGATGACTATAAGAGAATTCTAAACGTACTTATTCGCAGCCAAAAATTTTGTGATTTTTTGACAAAAGCCGTGAACCCTTTGTGACGCACGCTACAGTTTTTTCATTAGTATTTTGTTATTATATTTTATTTATTTTAACAAAACAAATTATATTTTTATGAATTGCGTTTCTTAAACTAATTTCTTAACTAATGAATATCAAAAATTTTTTTAACGAAATTTGTATTTTAATAAGTCTGCTGTAAGTGCTATTTTAAGCACAAAAATCACCTAAAATAGTGCTAAATTCACGTATAACATGAATAAATCAGCTGTGGGGTAGGATTTGGTGAAAACTATTGCATTAATGATCATTGAAATACATATTTTTTAATAAAAAAATGAAATTATACATCTAGTCTTATATTCCATTAAAAAGAAAATCATTTCAAAAATTTTTGGCTGGTGGACTGTTTCTGGGATTTGCCCATACGTAAAATACATCCCGTCTGATACCACCTTTACTATTTTTTTAACAGATTCTGAATTGAGTAATTTGTTATTGCAGTAAATAAGAAATGAGTAGATTTAAGAAATGAACAGAATTAAGTTATAAGGTTGACTTTAGAAGTCAGTCAATGAAAATTGTAAATTTTAATTATAAGAGGAGAAGTGAAAAAATAAATCAATGATAATTATAAATTCAAGAAGATCAGTCGTTTTTTTTTAAGGGAAAGTCTAAAATTCAGAGGATAATAATCAAGCAATTATACAACTCATTTAATTTATGAGGTTTATTTCTTTTCTTTAATTTATTTTATTTTATTTATTTATTTATTTATTTATAGGTTGGTAAAAATTCACTTTTGTTCGTTTGAAAATAATTTTCACTTTTCACCTCACCCGATCAGAAAAGGTTTTTGTCCCGGTATAGATTTTAGAGTGTTGTTTTAAGTTTTGCAGCTGCAGTTGAACAAACAGCTGTTAAGGCCCAAATACACTTGTCAAATGCTTGACATCAAGCTCGTGTACGTGTTCTTGACATTAGAACATACATTTGCTGGATGAGCTGTCAAGCATTAATTTTGCATTTTATTTTGAAGTGACAACAGCAGGAGCAAAAAATATTAAAATATACTTGGTAGGGACATAAATATTGTTACTACATTGAACATACCCATTAGAATAGTAAAATTGAACATACCCTTTTATTATCACATGTTTTTTGAAAAGAAACCTCTATAGCGTTTGTCAGTTACGGGAATTTGAAATTGTGTTAAGTTTAACCATGGAGTGGTCAGATAAAGAAAACCGTATCGCAGTTATAGCACTTTTTAAGTGTGGAAAGAAAAAAAATGATATTTTCAAAACGCTCTGCGCACGCGGCATTAGTCGCATGTTCGTCTACAGGTGCATACAATTGTTCGAGGAGACCGGAGATATAAAAGACCGCCCCCGGTCGGGCCGCCCACGTACCGTTCGGACACAGCAAGTAATCAAAGCCGTCAAAGCAAGAATTCAACGGAATCCTCTCCGGAAACAGAAAATCATGGCCCGTGAGATGAAAATCACACAAAAGTCCATAAGTCGTATTATCAAAAAATACTTGGGTCTTGGAGCTTTCAAACGGCGTACAGGACATTTGCTGACTGCAACTTTAAAAAAAAATAGGATAGAAAAATCCAAACGTCTTTTAGTGAAGTACGCTGATAACTTTCATAGAAAAATATTGTTTACGGATGAAAAAATATTTACCGTGCAGGAAAAGTTTAACAAACAAAATGATAGGGTTTATGCTCGGTCATCTAAAGAAGCATCAGAACTCATTCCACGGGTCATCATCCAGCTGCAGTCATGGTTTGGTGTGGTGTTTCTTACGATGGGGTGACTGTCTTGCATTTCTGCGAACAAGGGGTCAAAACATCGGCCAAAGTTTATTAAGAAACCGTTTTGGAAGCAGTTGTGAAGCCGCTTAACAATTCCCTGTTCCATAACCAGCCTTAGACATTCCAGCAAGATTCTGCACCAGCTCATAAGGCTAAAACGACACAGAACTGGCTTCGAAACAATTTGCCAGCTTTTATATGCTCCGAAGATTGGCCATCTGGCAGCCCTGATTTGAACCCTTTGGATTACAAATTGTGGACGGTTTTAGAGGATATGGTCTGCCACAAAAGATACCCTAACATTGATTCCCTTAAGACAGCTCTGGTTCGCGCTGTAGCCAATTTTCCAATGGATGAGGTGCGTGCAGCTATTGATGACTGGCCAATGCGACTTAAGGCGTGTGTGAAGGCTAAGGGCGGACATTTTGAATAAAACTAAGATTTTTGTATACAATACATATCAATAAATATACAAACAAAAATTGGTCCAAAACCATTCACTAGTTTTTGTTTTATAGCCCAACAAATTAGTAACAGTATTTATGTCCCTACTAGGTAGATAAAAAGTGTTTAAATGTGATAACATACTTTTAACTGTGTTGCTTTTTAATAAATAAAAAAAGAATTGAAGAAAAGAAGGAGAAAATTATTAAATAACATTTTTTTTCCTCCAAAGCATTTTTTTGTTTTTCATCCGACATTTTTAGTGTCTGTTCGGTTTGAAATCACGTTTAAAGTGTGTGGGTGCTTGAAGAGTAACGCCAATACATTCATCAAAATCACTCGTCAAGCATGCTAAATATCAAAATTTTTTGATTTTCCATCAAGCATCGTCGGTGTCACACATACAAACTCATTTTCACTAATACTACCTTAATGCTGGATGGGAATTTGACCAGTGTATTTGGGCCTTTAGTGAGGGCGTTGATGATATCACCAGGGTTGGGGTTTATAGCATTTTGTTCACGGATGTGAACACATATGACCGCTAAAAAGATTAGTGTTGTAAAATATGTGTTATAGTCTATATATGGGTAGTGTATACCCAGCATATATTTTTTTTACTTACTCTTTTTACGAACTAAATGCATTGCATTTTAATACATAATTATAAATTCGTATCAAATGTATTTATTAAATGAACTTCTGTGGAAGCTTTTAGACTTGTTTAGTTAGTTTGTACATGACTTTTAATTTTGTTTTAAACTTAATTTTCAAGTTCATAATTTTGTATATTTAGTAACAATATAGTTGATCATTTTCAGTGATCACATAATTTTTTTACTGACAAACAAAAAAGTTACATGCAGGATTTTGTTATTAGAGAATTCCATTTTGATTTTTAACCTTTGTGTATTTATTTTATTATATCTTTGAGTAGAGTTATAAAAATGAAGCAAAAAATTTATCCTCAGTTAAAAAAAAGTTGAAGGTTAAAAATTAAGCGGTGTGAGAACGGGGTTATGCTATGTTCACATTTGGGTTTTTAAACGCGTTTAAGCAAAATGTTGATTTAGCTAATCAAAGCCGTTCACATTACATTTGAGATGATTAAGATGACAGATGATTAAGAAAAAACACACACACAAACACACAAAAAAACAACAAACAAATTTAAATTTCTTTAAAGTATTAAAAATGGATAAAAACACTTTTATAAAGTTATCAGAAGATTATTTTAATCAATTTAATGATGAAATTGTGAAAATTTATGAATTATTTAAGGAAAAAAATAAAAACATTAAGCAGACATCTTGGCCGGTTGTACACGATCATGAGCGATTCTACATTATTATGAAGTGATTTAGTTGTAATCATGTCGATTTGAAGTGATTAACAAATCACTTCAATGTATGGGTAATCATCTCGATTTTGAAGTGATTAGAGCTTAATCACGTTCGAGCTGCTTAAACGCGTTTAAGAACCCAAGTGTGAACATAGGATTAGCTTATAAAAAAATCCTGTATTTTGTTTGTCATTAAAAAAATTAAATGATAAATAAGGATGATCAACTTAATTACTACTAAAAATACAAAATTATGAACTTGAAAATACTTGATATTTTAAATAATAAAAATTGAGAAACTAGTATCTAAAAATATATAAAAATAATTTAAGGTTCCAGTGCAACCCTCGTATCTTGTTCATTACCTTTATAATCTGTTCTAGATTAAACGAAAATAAGAGCTAGAAAAAACTTTTTTTGTTTTATTTTTTTTCTATTATTTGTCGCATCACTGTATGTATATGAATTGAATATGAGTTAAATATAAATACATATGGGCAAATCCCAGAAACAGTCCACCAACCAAAAATTTTTCAAATTAATTTTTTTTTTAATGAAATATAAGATTAGATGAATAATTTTAGATTTTTTATTAAAAAATATGTTTTTGAATGACCAGTAATGTAATAATTTTTACCAAATCTTACCCCCACCCCTGATCTCTTAAAGTTATACGTGAATTTAGCATTATTTAAGGGGGTTTTTGTGCTTAAAACAGCACTTACAGCAGACTCATCAACATATAAATTTCGTTAAAAAAAGCTGATATTCATTAGTTTAAGAAATGCAATTCATAAAAATATAATTGTTAAAATAAATAAAATATAATAATAATATACTACTGGAAAATCTGTAGCGTGCGTTGTGACGTGTGCGTCACAAAGGGTTCACGGCTTTTGTCAAAAAATTACAAAATTTCTTGGCTGCGAATAAGTGATTTTAGAATTCTCTTAAAGTCATCTTTCTTTTCGGAATTAGATTTTGTATAATTTATGATGCAAAATTCGCTAAAAATTAGGTAAACACACTGCAACCTTTGAAGTTACTTCCACTTTTTGTGACGTGCGTCACAAAACTTTGTGATCACTTATTTCGCAACAAATACTTGCTAGGAAACTATGATATATGCCATTCGTAAGTACATATTAATGTCACTAAATAATATATATATAAGTTGAAGCTATCTCTTTTGAAAGACCAAAAAATGTTATTGTAGCGTTCGTCGCGCAGAATTGCCCATATGTATATGCATTTATGGAAAACACTTAAGTTTAAATAAATAAGACCGAATATTAGACAGTATAAAATGAATATTTTATTAAAACGATATTGGATTCTTCATTGGCAATATTGTGTAATACACAACAAGCTCGAGCAAAATGGTAAATTTTTTTCATTCCTCTTAACTTACAGTAATATAATTGCCAAAATTGTTGCTTTTAAATTCCGAAAGTGAGCTTAATTTTATGCTGAAAAGTTTCTGGGGCCTGCTCAATTGTAGTGTGTAGTGTAGTAGTAGTGTGTAAATCAATTACCAAACGTTTTGTCTCTGAATGTTTCAATATTGTTCTTACTCTTTTCTTTTTGTTTTGGTTTTGTTTTTGTTTTACTCACTGCAAAGAACAAAAGAAATCGAAAGCAAACGATTCGTTTTGTTTGTTTTCGTACTCTGAACGGTAGTAACTATTCAAAAATTCGAAAACGATTTTTTTATTTTTTATTATGGTTTGTTTAATCAGAGTATGTTGTCACGTCAGTGCCGATATGTTCATTTATAAATAACACTCGCACATAAATATTACCTCCACAATATGTAGGCAATTTTTCGTTAATGGGTGAGTTTTTAAGAACCCAGCTATCGTGGCAAGATCCTGCACTCAAAAGAAAAATCAATCCATCCGTACTCAAATCAATCCGAAGCGGTATTAATAGTACGGTGAGTACGGATTTTCTTGAATGAAGTAAAGAAAGATTGATTTAAGTAAGGATATTCAATCCCAAAATACTTAAATTATCCATATTCAATCCCGATTTCGTATTTGAAATAATCCGAAAATGAGATTGATTTAAGTAAAACTAAGATTAAATCAATCCCAAAATGAGCTTGATTCAAGAGTTATAAAATTGTTTTAATCTGAATTCGTACTTAAAATAATCCGAAAATGAGATTGATTTAAGTAAAACTAAGATTATATCAATCTCAAAACTCGCTTAATTATTATTATAAAGTTGTTTTTAACCCCAATTCGTGCTTGAAAAAACCAAAAATTAAATTAGAAAGAAAAAATTATTATGATTCATTTACTAACCCGTTTTACAACTTACAGAATGATAAAACACCAACATCATGACCGATATGGTTTTTACTTTAAAAATCGTATGTACATATTTAACCAAAAATTTAAATGGGAAGCAAGATTTCCAATTTCCTTTTTAACCCTTCGTGGTACACATGTGGCTGGCCAGACCTTTATTTAATTTCTATAGATTATCAAAACATGCGTACGTCGGAGGGTTAAACATGAAAATAAAACACTCATATATGTATATATTTATATGTTTTTCTTCTTGTTCTGTTGTTTTTGTTGTTTCTACAAACAAAAAGGAAATCGTTTTGTTCGAACTTTTGTTGTGTTGTTGTAATTGTACAACAACCCAGCGGGAAAACTCAGAAGACCTTCTTGCTTCAGGCCTTTTTAAATGCCCGCTTAAAAAATTTTTGATTTAATTACTATTCTTACGTAACTGCTAAAGAATGCCTCATAGAAGGCCTCGGCACTTTGGTATGAGAAGCGAGAAAAGAAGGAGTAACATTTTTTGTTTTTTTTTTTTTGCACAAGCAAAAGCAAAAGAATTTAGATCCCTTTACAAAAACAAAGTAACATATGTTGTAAATCATTTTAGTTGAAGTTGAAAAGAGAAAGAGTAAAATTTTTTGTTTTGTTTTTTTCGCCAAAGCGAAAGCATTCAGATCCCGTTATAAAAGCAAAGTAACAAAGTAGGTGCATATTAAAATACAAAAGAAAAACAATAATGTAAATCATTTTAGTTGAGTTTTGTTCATTAAGGAAGATAGGTACTTGTGCTTAAAAGTTTTTTTTTTATTATATACTTTTATTTACAATCTATTTTACAATATTTAGCAAATTTGATAGTTTCAATAAAAAATAGGTATCACATGTGTTATTAAACTGCAATAAGTTTAATAAAATATATATATAAAAAGTTAAGTGTTGTTTCATTTTCTATTTTTTATGATCAAATATGTACATGAAACCTATTCAATCTTCAAATTTCATTTGTAAGGAAATATTCCTTAATGTTTTATGCCCAATTTTCAGGATAGTATTTAAATCAATATTAAGTTAATTTTCATAACAAACTTAAATCGTATTTAAAACAGAATGGTTTTTTGAGTTTTGTTTGAAAAGTCTTATTTAATTAAGATAAAAGTATGGTAGCACTACTAAATACAAAAAAAGTATATAAAAAAGTGTAATTATTTACAAGGTGGTCCGAAAAAAAAGCAGCTGACTGTTAATGCTTTGCCTGTTGTTGTTGTATTGTTGTGATATTGAGGCCACCTTTCTGAAATTAAGTGTGCCACATCGGTGACTTAAGTTTCACTTAAGTTTTTAATGAAGAAGACAATTTTGTATTTAAAACGATTTTAAAAATAAATGTGTTTTAATATCAATCCTGAAAATTGGCCATTAGACTGATAGCCCTTCAATATGACCTTTAATGCATTTGTAGAAGGATGGTCTGAAAGGCCTTTTAAGAGCCATTAATTGAAAGGCCTTTTAACATACCTTTCTTAAAAACCCTTCAAGATAACCTTTTTTCTAAGGCCTTTTGACAGTCATTCTATGGAAAGCCTTCTAAGAGCCATTTATTTGAATGCCTTTAAGAAGCTCTGGCGAAAGAAAGGAAAGCGGAAGGCCTTCTCCGCAATGACAACGCGTGTAAAAAAGATATGAGTATGGAATGGAGCGAGAAGGCCTTGTTTATCCAAAAGAAGGGGTACAGAGGCCTTCTAGAAAACACACACGTACGCACGCATAAAATAATGCAATGCTGAGAGATGAGACTAAAAAGTTTTATAAAATTAAAACCCTCATTTTATAATTTTACACTTTCAATGAAAAGTTTAATCTTTTTTATACTGGATTTAAAAATTTTATACTTACATATTTCAAGAAACTCCGGGATTGATTTTTAGGATTGTTTTGAGTACGTTTAAGTGTTATTCGTACTTGAATTTTTGAGTACGACTCGTACTGAAAGTAATTCTAAAAAACTTGATTTATCCAGAAGGTTTTTCTTTCTGTGTTCGTCGCAGATACCTTGCAAGCAAATTGTTGTGTTTTCTTTGCTGTCAATATATTCATCTTTTGATTTTGACGGAGGATCAATAACCATGTGTGTCCCATCAAATCAACCTAAATTCAAAACGAGTATTATACCTTTATAATTTATTAACATTAGAATTAAACAATTACCTATAGTCTTGGGTAGGGTATTAATTTAATCGACCTTTTGCTTTAATCGGTTAATCGCTCGATTAATTAACCGAGGTTTTGGTTTAATCGGTTTATAATCGGTTAATTTTGTTTTTAATCGGTTAACCGATTAATAAAGTTTTTTTTTTATAAATTAAGTAATTTCAGTATATAAAAATGCATTAATTGCTTATTTCTTGGAGTTTATAAGTAAATACGAAAACAATAATATAGGTAACAAACGTCACAATTCTTGAACTAAAACGAGCAAGTAAATAAAAAAAACAATTCACAAATATGTGTGTAATATGCATTTTTTAATTAATGCACAAGGTGTGGTATCAAGTCATATCGTCATAATATCCTAAATAAAATTTAAGATTGTTTAAAGTCAATATTGTTGTGTTTCAAACAAAATAAAAATTGTAATGCTGTGTTCATTGATTCGTCATGACTGTATAGTAGAAATCTAAATTATAAGCGGTATCTTACAACAGTCATATCGTTGGCTTTATATGCAAACCTGCTAACTCACTTTCAGCACATTTAACAGGAGAGAAAAATAAACTTTTTATTTTTCCTATTTCCTATTACAGTCAGTATTACACACTTCAAGACTTAAATAGAAGAAAAACTACATGCTGGTCGAAGAGGCGTATCTTTTTTTACCACACGGCATCAAAATCTCAATTTACATAAAAAGTGGATTTAGCCGGTTTGCATATTAAGCCGACGATATATATTCCTGTTATTATTTTAAGACATAAGGCTTCATATTTTCTACCATGTTAATCCCCCAAATATTTACATATGTATACAAAATAAAACTGCAATAATTTTATTAGTTATTTCAGTAGTTAAAGGACATCTAATAAAATAATCTTTTAGAAAAGTTACTTGGTTTAAATGTTTAGGATTAAAGCGATTCTTTTCTTTAGTTTTGGCAAAAGTTGACTTGGAAAAAATTCTTTCACTTATCGTAGATGAATATCTAATTTCTTTGTCCTTTTCCAGGATTATGCCATTAGAGTTTTTTAAAATTTTATTTAAAAATTAACACTTCTAATTGTTTCGGTTAATTCTGTTAAAATACTGATATGAGAATATATGAGAAGAAACAAATAACTAAACACATACATATAAAAACTACGTGAAACAAAAAAAAAGGTGTTGGCAATCAAATATTTATCCCACTTTTCGCCACGTTCCTGTTGATCGGTGATGAAGATAAAAAAGCATTGTAATTTTAGTCATCGGTCGGCGGGAAATGGGTTAATATGAAGATCACTGAACACCTTTTTTGTTTGTATGAAAAAATATTTTCTAAACATATACAAAAAAATAATGTTATAATACTACAAAGTATTGAAAGTTTTGTTACTTCGGTTAATCGACTGAAATTAATCGGTTTAATCGTTAATCGAAAAAAGCCAATTTGAAATTAACCGATCAGTTAATCGGGTAGTAATTAATCGGTTAACCGGTTGACGGTTAACCGAATGAATACCCTAGTCTTGGGAAATAAACACTTGCTTTTAGAATACTCGCTGGATTCCTAATGAACTGATGAATAAAGTAACTGAGCTTATTATAACACATATGGTTGACTTGTATAAATTAAAACAATCCGACAAATTGCTAAAGCCACAGGCTTCGTGGCCAGCAAACCACAAAAATACTTACACACGCAATCTGTCTGGCAATCTTTTATCCGGGCGAAGAGTTTTATAAATATCGGAATCAAGAAATCATTTGCTTAAATTTGCCTATAATGCTCTTGATATTCTAAAATGTGCCCGAAACTCCATGTCTGTATAGTCCGGTACCATAGCAGTAAGGTTTGATGGAATTGCGTGGTCTGGTTTCATTCTTTAATAGTATGTCATAAGGGAATATTTCATTGGTATTTCCTGTTCACCTTCGCTTTCAGATGACGTCTCAACCAAGAAAGTAATTGCATTGAACATAACAGAACCCATCTTTATTTCCTGCACACTTGCAGCCAAAATTTAAATGTATAACACTATAATAATAATAAATTAATTAATCAAGCCTTAAATAAGCTTTCAGGCGTCATTGCGCTGTTGTAACAATGTTACTCATTTTAAATTTGAATTACTTCTCAAAAACACAGATATTAGAAAACTGATAAGTACCTGCATATGTACAATGATTATTACTGACTGCTTTTTTCACGTTTAAAATAATTATTTCTAGTTTTTGCTGCACTTTTACAGCCAGGCCCACGATGTCACACGTTAACGTTCGCATAGAAAATTATATTTAAAACCAAAACAATTTCTAAAATTTGCCTGGCTGTTAATTTAATTCTTCTTCTTTCAAATGTTTTTCGCTTACTTTTGTTCAGTTAAAATTTGCAGGCTCGGAGTCTGACAACTGTAACTTTGCTCTCTCAGTAGATGCTACATATCTTTTTTCAAATTTGTGTGTAAACGAACGCATTTTAGTAAAATCCAGTGCAAATTTTATAGTAAACGAGTGCACCTATTCTAGTATATTTTCATGTAGGCGGATGCCGTATACGTTTCAAAAACATCTTTTTAAACAGTTCATAGCTTGTTAAGTACAGCTTGCAATTGCATTCTAAGAATTTCCTGCATCACATTACCCACTAATGTTTCCTTGTTTTTTTATAGACGACTTAAATAAGAAACTGGAGTTTCATAATTCCTTGGCGAAGCACCTTGCATTGGCACAAGGTTTGATTTCAGGACGTTAGCGTAAGAGGTTTTGTTATTAGTAGGCTACGGAGCCTGAATGTCAGGAGTTGCTACATTTCTTTTACGTTGAGGTCGGTTTTAGACTTATCGCAAAGAATGGTACCATGTTATTCACCACATACTACGCAAATAAGGGTTAAGAAGCAGTATGCCTTAGTATGACCTAACTGTCAATACCAACTTGTACTGGCGGCTTTTGACAGCTTTTTGCTAGTTGGTTTTCCATTGCGTCTGTGTCTGAGATCATGGTATCATTTTTTACTAAGATTGTTTTTGCCACCGCGGCAAAACTTGCAGGCTCGGCAACACTTGGCATTAATGAGAGTTTAATATTTTTTAATGGATCACATTCAACCGTTTTTGTAAACACCGAGGGTGAAAAGAAACGTGTTCGAATAATTGGCTTAGCCGTTAGGTAGTTACTATGGTTGTTCTTTTGTTCTATTTATTTCAGCATTGTTTTCTTTAGCATAAACTGATACATACTCATTTCATTCAATTAGTTTTATTGGTTATACTCATACAAAAAGTTTTTCTTTGTTTTTCACCGTTTTGCTGTGCTGTTAATATTTTTTATTATATTTTACGATAACACCAAAAATAAGAAATTTAAACTTAAATGTTTTTACTCAGTATATGGGCATTTCCGTCAAAAGGTCCACCGTGACCGAAAATTTAAAAGTTTTTAAAAGGTGATTATTTTACGATATTGTTATAGAGAAATATTTAGATTTTTACTAATTTTATAAATTTACCCATAAATTTGTTTACTAAGATGAACAATCAGACTGCAAAGTTGTGCAAACGTAATTTCTTATATGTGAGAATGTTTTATTGTATATTTTCTTTAATATTTATCTTTCTTAAAAGAGGTGATATTTGATAAAAGTTATTCCAAAAAGATTTTCTTACATGGTCTGTAATCTAAGGAAGAGTTCAAAGAGAAATATATTATTCGGATTAACGGTTAATTTTTAGTTTATTTTGATCATTATTCAGTTAAATTATTACGAAAAAAATTTCACGTTCGAAATGTCACGTATCGACCGAGATTTTGGTTTAAGAAAAAGAAAATACAGAAGATTTTGGAATCAAACAGAGACATTTTAATGTTACATTGCTACATAAAATTCTGAAAGTAGTTTGACTAAAAAATTGTGGCAGGTTTCGCTGAATTACGCCTTTTTATACATGGCCAAAAAAACTACTTCTGTTTTTTTCAAGTTCGAACCGCTACTTCTTTTGCCATTATCTTTGAACTAGAATCGCGCCCTCCATAAACTTTAGCATTGATAGCAGTGCTTTCTTAGTGCTAATATTTAAGGTTCAAGAAAACGGAAAAATATTTTTTGCTTAAAGTGTTATTGCATCTTTGATGCGTACGACTGTCACGTTCAACACTTTGGAATTACTCATATATACATTCATACATATGTATATATTTTTTTATTTAATTTTTTCGTTATTGTCCACTTTAATGTTAAATAATTAGAATAAAAATAATTTATTTTTTGGGTCCATTCGCTCAATATTTATATTTCAAAATCAAATGGAATTAATTAATAATTCAAACCGTAAGCGGAGTTAAGAATACACGTATGTATCACAACAAAGCACAAACCGACAGACACCAGCATGCATCTTAGAAAAAAACTACCGTCAAATGGGCAACACTCAAGAAAAAATAAACCAATAGATATACGCTACCCCATCACAATCACAGGCCACAGCAGTTTGTTACAGGGCAATCATTCCCATCTCTATAAAGGGCTCTGGGTTGCTTACGCTCAATCCGGAATGCGTACTTAAGCACGAGTTTTTCACCATAAATGGTCAACAGACTATATTCAGCGCAGTGGGGTCTTCATATACATACAAGCCTTGGCAAAATTTCGGACATGTCATTACCCACAGCCAGTACCCAATCCATGAACAATGTGCAATGACATGCAACTAAATTGGGCGCTATGTATGTCAAGAATATAAGAGACCTTATAACATTACAAAGGTCATTAGAAAAACACGTCATCATCGAGCTGCCAAACAAACTGAGGTCTCATCAGGGGCACTGTTATGCTATTGATTACCTAGCCTTGTCATTCAGTCGCATTGCACTAATCATATTGCTACTTAACTATAAGGCAAAACGAATTGCACGGAAAACACATCCAGCTACATCCATTCAAGCACCTGAAGAGAATTATGAACTTCAATCACGCCGAAATTAACACAATAGGATGACACCTTTATCAATGCCACTTCAGTTCATCTTTAATAGTGTTGTGTAGGTCACGAGCGAACTAAGTCAATTAAACGAATCAGTCAGATAAACGATGCCGTTCAGTTTCATCTTTCAATTTCGTTCATTTAGGTTTTTTTAGTCAGTCGGTCACTTGTTTACCGAACAACTGGTTAAAAAGGAACAACAATAATATCTGTTAGATAATGATATATAAGGTTACAGGTTTTACCCGTGTTTACCCATTTCAAACCCCTTGGGTATTGAATTTCCAAAAATACCTACTTATTTTATCTACACATTGGCAGGGGAGTCTACATACAAAATTTCAAGTCTCTGGCTTATGTTTTTTGGGCTGGGAAATAATCACCCAATCATCCACGCTTATCTATATATATATATATATAAAGTTGATCCACTAAGACGGGATTTTTGGATATTCGAATGCTTAGGGGGTAAAAAAGGGTAAAAGCGGGAAAATGCGGTATCCTTATATCTTCAAAACTAAAAAAGATACAAAAAAATGTAATACCTATCGTTGTTCTTTAGATAAATAAGCGGACAGGTGTTTGGTGCTTTTTGGAAATTCGGCCCTATTAGGGAGTAAACGGGTAAAACCTGAATTTTGGTACTTTTTTGACACTCCATCTATCTTCCTAACCAATAAACATAGAACAAAGTTTATACCACATTCGAAACTTATCAAGAAAATACGAATATGAATTTGGTACTTTTTCGAAATTCGAACATTTAAAGGGTGAAAATCGTGACTATTTTTGGTACTTTTGTTACAAAATATTTTTCTAAATTATGGGCTCCCACTACAATTCTGACATTTTTGATTCTTTAATGGGGGGAAAAAAATAGTACCAAAATGGGAAAATACGGAAAATTTTATATTTTACATTAGCTTCTTGGTTCGACAACTGGTGTTTTCTTACTTATCGTTAATGTTGGACCTTTAAACATAAGATTCAACATGCAATGCCCTGAGTAGATAAGAATCTATGACGGAACTTGTTGGTACTATTTTGTTCTTCGACTGGTACTTTTTAAATTTCCGTTAGTATTGGACCTAGACACATAAAATTCAAGATGCAATGTCCTGGGTGGATGAGAGTCTATAAGAGGGAACTTTTTGGAAATGTTTTATTAATCGACTGGTACTTTTCGAATTTCCGTTAGTATTGGACCTATAAAAATAAAATAAAACAACATGTACTTTAACTAGTACTTTTTGAATTTCCGTTAGGATTGGACCTAGAAACATAAAAATCAACATGTAATGTCCTGAGTGGATAAGAATCTATGAGGAAGCTTTTTGGTAGTTTTTATTCTTTACCTGGTACTTTTTGAATTTCCGTTAGTATTGGACCTAGAAACATAATATTCACAATCTATAAGAGTGAACTTTTTGGTACTTTTTTTATTCTTTGACTGGTACTTTTTGAATTTTCGCTGGTATCGTAATTAGAAAGACAAAATTAAACATGCAAGAATCTGTAAGAGGGCTTTTTGGTACTTTTGTTGTCCTTTAACTAGTACTTTTTGAATTTCAGTTATGATTGGACCTAGAAACATAAAAATCAACATGTAATGTCCTGAGTGGATAAGAATCTATGAGGGAGGTTTTTGGTACTTTTTGTTCTTTAACTGGTACTTTTTGAATTTCTGGTAGTATTGGACCTAGAAACATAATATTCAAAATCTATAAGAGTGAACTTTTTGGTACTTTTTTTATTCTTTGACTGGTACTTTTTGAATTTTCGCTGGTATCGTGATTAGAAAGATAAAATTAAACATGCAAGGTCCTGAGTGAATGATAATCTGCAAGAGGGCTTTTTGGTACTTTTTTTGTCCTCTAACTAGTACGTTTTGAATATCCGTTATGATTGGACCTAGAAACACAAAAATCAACATGTAATGTCCTGAGTGGATAAGAATCTATGAGGGAGCTTTTTGGTACTTTTTGTTCTTTAACTGGTACTTTTTGAATTTCCGTTAGTATTGGACCTAGAAACATAATATTCAAAATCTAGGGTGAACTTTTTGGTACTTTTTTTATTCTTTGACTGGTCCTTTTTGAATTTCCGCTGGTATCGTACTTAGAAAGATAAAATTAAACATGCAAGGTGCTGAGTGAATGAGAATCTATAAGAGGGCATTTTTGTACTTTTTTGTTCTTTGACTGGTACTTTTTGAATTTCCTCTGGTATCGTACTTAGAAAGATAAAATTAAACATGCAAGGTCCTGAGTGAATGTGAATCTATAACAGGGCATTTTGGTTCTTTTTTGTTCTTTAACTGGTCCTTTTTGAATCTTCGTTAGTATTGGACATAGAATATTAAAATTCAAGCTGCAATGTCCTGAGTGGATAAGAATCAATAAGAGAAAGTTTTTGGTACCTTTTGTTAGCTAACCTGTACTTTTTGAATATCCGTTAGTATTGTACCTATAAACATAAAATTAAACATGCAATGTCCTGAGTGGAAGAGGCCTTTTGGTACATTTTGTTCTTGAACTGGTAATTTTTGAATTTCCGTTAGTATTGGACCTAGAAACATAAAATTAAACATGCAATGTCCTGAGTGGATGAGAATCTTTAAGAGGGAACTTTTTGGTTTTATTAATTAACTGGTACTAAATTTCCATTAGTATTGGACCTAGAAAGATAAAATTAAACATGCAAGGTCCTGAGTAAAAGAGAATCTGTTAGGGGGTTTTCAATTTCCGTATTTATTGGATTGAGAAACATAAAATTAAACATGCAAGTAACTAAGTGAATGAGAATCTGCAAGAGGGATATTTTGTTACTTTTTCGTGCTCTAACTGGTACTTTTTTTAATATAATATTTATATTTGTGCATTTTTTTGTCCACCATCTAGCTTTTAAGCTAGATTATTATATAACATTTGTAACTAATCGAACGTTTAAGGGCTGAAAAATGTACCTATGTTTGTTAATGTAAAGATTTGTTCTCCTTCTATTTGTACCGAAGGCTGGCCTCTCGCCAAATTGATCCTGCTAACCTCATACCTCCTAAGCTAAAAGAGATAAAAAACATTAGCACTAATTGTTGTTCATTAGAAAAATTCGCTTACCTTGTGAGGTCTATATAAAATAATTGGTCTCTGGGATATGTTTACTTTTCAATTATTATACTGTAGAAATTTAAAATTAACATTAATGTATTGTTTTCATTGAAAACTTTGTTTCGAAATTTGATTAAAAATTTTTGATTCAGAAACGAAATTTTGTTTGAATAATTCAAAATATAAAATTTTTTTCTTAAATTAAATTTTCTTTTTTTTTGGAAGAAGGGATATTATATCAATATAAATAAGTGAAAATTCAAATAATCGCTAATTCATTGACAAAAAAAAAAAGAAGAACAATAAATTAAAGAACGAAATCGAAATAATTTGGAGATTTCAGGCTATAAACCCGAAATAAACATTTCCCAGATCAATTACTATTTTAAGCAACAAGATTTGC
Organism: Pollenia angustigena; assembly: GCA_930367215.1. Classification (NCBI taxonomy): domain Eukaryota; kingdom Metazoa; phylum Arthropoda; class Insecta; order Diptera; family Polleniidae; genus Pollenia; species Pollenia angustigena. The sequence goes on from OV884060.1 coordinate 88,796,453, forward strand.
ATAAGCCAAATTGGCATTTTTAAAGATTGAAAACGAGCGTATGTCAATAAAGAGAAAAGGGAAAATAGGACAAGGGTTAACGTTCTTGAAAGGAGAAACAAAAATTATCGTTATATAAACCTAGCGTTTAATAATTTTCAATTTAAAACCTCATCACACATTCATTAATCAATTTTTTTTTGTTGTTTGTTTGTTATTGTTTTTTTTTTTTTAAATTCAAATCTTTAGATTGTTTGAATATTTTACTATAATTTTTATAAATTTAAAAAAAAATAATAATAATAATTAATTTCATATTACAGTAAAACACTCAAATACTCACTTTCCCACAAATACGCATTAAAACATAAGCATTTGAATTGAAATTGTAACATTAAACTGAAAATTCTTAAACTTACAACAACGATATCAGGCCTGCTGTCGACAACATTAGTTTAATGAGTTAATAATATTGAATTTTATTTAATTTATCTACTTTGTTACATTTCATATATTTTTTGTTTAATTCTTTTATAAAAAATAGTTAATTTTTATTCTACATAACGAAAGAAAGACAAATTTACAGACATAACACTAAACAACAACGATTTTCAAATTTTTATAAATAATTTTTAATGATGTCACAAGATTTTTATTTTTCTTAAATTACTAAAAAAATACATAAACAAATGTTAAAATGAATAACTAAAAACTTCCTTTAATTCCGTGAAAAGTTATTATATGAGGGGTATAGAATCAAAGACTGCAAAGTCCACATTTATAGTTTTCGTAATAAATAGTAAAAACCTCTAGCTCAAAGTATATTCATATTTATGTATGGTATATCTGCTATTCAGTAAATAAGAATATGATGGAGAAATGACGCAAGTTTCAACCAAATCGATATAGCGGTTTGCTGGCAATTATAATAATAAAATTGGACATTGCTGTATTTGATCAAATCAAATGGAAATTGCTGCTTTTTAGCATGGGAAAGTACTTAAAAAAATCAGTAGTTATAAAATTCTTAAACTTAACAAAGGCTTAGTTTTTTCTTGATTGATTTGGAGGAACTTCATAACAACTTAAAAAATTTGTTATATTTTTAATTTCTTTTTAGTTTTGTTTTGCAAAAAAGAAAAAAAAGTAGCCTGCATTTTCGAAAATAGTTGAGAGAAAAAGAGCTTAACAAACTGTGATCATATGTCCATTGGACATTGTCGTTTCTGCATCAATTCTTAATTTTTGAACATACTTTTTTTTGGGATAATGTAATATTCACTAATTGGAAGCATTCATTAAATACAACTAAATGGCATTTTTAGTTACGTTTGTGAAAAAAGTGGACTTTGCAGTCTTTGATTCTATGCCCCTCATATAATGATTGGTTAAGCTTATTTAGGGCTATCTACTACATTTTAAGTTTAGATTTTAGATAGCATGGTTGGGAGGGTAAAAAAGACAGAAAGAAATGCCATCTAATTCTTTTGTTGACTTTATTCAAATTATGTCTTAGTTTTTTTTTATTTTCGAAAGTGGTTAATATATATGTAAGCTACCTATTTTAAATTAATGAGTGCGATTTTTAGTCTAATTGAGGAAAACAAGAACACCACCCCATTGCCCTGAGCACGGTCGGAAAATCTATAGGTAGCAATGATTTTCCTTCAGTTGGAGTTAATTATGATTACAATAAATTAATTTAAATCGTCACATAAAAATTTAATGGCGCCCAACGTGGGGCCTCAGCTAATTAGCTTAAAAAATACTTAAAAATTATTAAACTGATTTACATAAAAAGTAAAATGGCTGATGCTCTAGATATTCCGTGGTATTAACTACTTTCTTCTTTATTTATTTATTTTACAATATTAGTTTCTTGTATCTTGGATTTTCAGTTTATTGAAAAGATATTCTGAACTAGGTTTATGATAAATAATATTTTCTATTTATTTGTTCATGTTTTTTCTTTGAGATTTTTGTTTCTTGGATAATTCTGAGACCTTACTCATAAACAGCATGTACTTTACTATTTCGATGAAAATTTTTGTTTCTAAAATTTGTGTGCTCAATTATTTAAGTTGAGGATTTTTGGATTTGAAGTTATATTTGAATTCATACCATTCTTAAAATTATTGAGATCATTTATTAGTTTTCTTGCTTATTTAATAATCTTCTTAATAGGATTTATTTGATTGACTGTTGCTGGTTTAGATACTTATTTTAAAGGTTTTAAGTAATTTTTATTTTTTTTATTTTTATTATTTCTTATTAACTTTATGATTTTGTATTGAATATAAGTCATTTTTTTATGCTATTAGCCAATTATTAAAAGAGATATAACTTAGTAGCGGAATATAAACATAAATTGATTTGAATTTAATAAAAAAGATAAATAAAAATGCCAATAACGCGAAGTCAAGATAATTTATTAAATATAGATGAGCCTACTAATGTAAGCTTTACAATAGATTTGGAATCATCGAATATTACTCAGGGAAGTAAAACTCGGAAAGGAACTAAACAAACGAACCAAAACGGTGCAACGAATAATGTACCAAATAATTCACATATTAGACAAATTGTACAGGAATCTATGAATTCATTTCGTAATAATATGAGGGATTTTATATCCAATGATAATTCAATCAATAGTACATAATTTTAATACTCAACCTAGTGTAAATGAAGATCGACAAGAACAAAATAGAAATATTACGCCAAGGCCACCTTTTCCTTCTGACCAGGAACCATTTATGGCTGAGAAAGTGTTGAACATTATTCGAAACTGGCGAATAAAATTTACTGGACATGATACTCAAATAAGTGTAGACGATTTTATATATAGGGTTAATATATTGACTGTTAATAATCTTCGGAGAGATTATGGAATTTTGTGCAAACATGCACATAGCCTTTTTGAGGGAACAGCTCTAGAGTGGTATTGGAGATATCACCGACAGGCATACGATATGGACTGGCATTCTTTAACTACTGCTTTACGAAACCAATACAAAGAGGATTACAGTGACTTTGATATTCTTGATGACATTAGGAAAAGGAGACAGAAATATAATGAAAGCTTTGATGAATATTTAGATTTAATTTCAACTATGACAGACAGACTTAAGACTTCAATATCAGATCGAGATTTGTGCGAGATTTTAATTCGAAATTTGAAAACGGAAATACGTCATGAACTTTTACATTTGGAAATAACTAGTGTTTCTCAGCTGCGTAGAGAAGTAAGAAAGCATGAAAAATTTATGAAAGATTTGCATTCTTATGAAACTCGCAAACCAAATAAAGGACGAATTGCTGAAATAGATAATGAGGACAAGAAAATTGACACATTAGACGCCCAAAATGTGCGATAAAGCATAACATTAAATGTTGGAATTGTGACAAAGAGGGTCATAGTTATTTTGATTGTATAGAACATAGACGTATTTTTTGTTATGGGTGTGGTGCAAAGGATGTTTATAAGCCAAACTGTACTAACTGTGCCAAAAAGACTTCGGGAAACGGACAAAAGGATGTTCAACGGACTTATTAAGAACATCCGAAAAATTTGATAGTGACTCGGACAATAGTAGGAAAATTGAAAGTGTTAACCCTTTAATGAGACCTTATCACATACGTTTAGCTGAATACAATAAAATTAGGTCTCGAATATTCGGCAAAACTAAAATAAGCAGATCTTCAAAACGTATTCGTGAATTTTATCGAAAATTAAAATTGATTAGAACCTATGTTATATCTCCAGTTATTTCTCAAGAACAGGACAATAGACCGTATGTTAACGTTAAGGTTAATGGCAAATAACAATTGGCTCTTTTAGATAGTGGCGCAAACAAGAGTGTAATTGGAGGGAATTTAGCTTTGGAAATTCGGAGTGGGTCTTATTTTAGAAAATGTTTAGGTAACGTACGAACTGCTGATGGACAACGATAGAATATAATAGGGACAGTGACAGTAGATATTACATTTCAAGGACAGACAAAACTTTTTGAATTTTTGGTGGTTCCGACAATAAGACAGGATATGATTTGCGGTTATGATTTTTGGACTCATTTTGGACTTAAGATCTCTATCCCAGTGATTGGTGAAATAGATTGTGGCGAATTGGATTCGGACAAATTACAACTTACTTTTGAGCAAAAACAGAAACTGGATAAAATTGTTGCAATGTTTCCAAATTCTGATATAGAGGGATTAGGGTGTACTACATTAATAGAGCATAAAATAGATACTGGAGATGCAAAACCCATAAAACAGCGTTATTATCCTATTTCTCCCGCCGTTGAAAAAAAGCTTTGCGGAGAAATAGATCGTATGATTTCATTGGGAGTTATAGAGGAAGCTCCAAATTCATCTTGGTCTTCTCCGACAGTGGTTATAATAAAGCCTGAAAAAATCAGAATGTGTGTGGATAGCCGTAAATTAAATAACGTGACAATAAAGGACGCATACCCAATACCAAATATAGACGGACTTATTTCGAGACTTCCTCCAGTTCATTGTATTTCAAAGATTGATTTGAAAGATGCTTTTTGGCAAATTAAACTGGAGGAAAGCTCGAAACCAAAGACAGCTTTTACGGTCCCTAATCGGCCATTGTATCAATTTACAAGAATGCCGTTTGGACTTTGTAACGCACCGCAGACGTTGTGCAGACTTATGGACATGGTTATACCATATAATTGAAAAACTCATGTTTTTGTATATTTAGATGACCTGCTTGTTGTTTCACAGACTTTTGAGGAATACTTAACACACTTGATGGAGGTAGCTATGAATCTTCATAGAGCAGGCTTGACAATAAATGTAAAGAAAAGCAGTTTTGCATTAAGTCAAGTTAAGTATTTAGGTTATATAGTAAGAAATGGAACATTGCAGGTCGACGAAGACAAGGTTAGGGCCATACAAGATTTCCCTGTACCAAAATCTATAAGACATTTTAGACGATTTTTAGGCATGACTGGTTGGTACAGGCGTTTTATCCAGGACTATTCGACCTTAACTTGTCCGTTGACTGAGTTACTAACAAAGAAGAAGACATTTGTATGGACTGATCAGGCTCAGGTAGCTTTTGATAAACTTAAGACAAAATTGACTACTGCACCTTTACTTATTCATCCGAATTATAGCAATCCTTTCATTTTACAGTGCGATGCTAGCACGTATGGAGTGGGTGCGGTATTGGCGCAGAAAGACAAAGACGGGATTGAAAAACCGATCGCTTATATGTCTCATAAATTCAATAGGGCACAAAGAAACTACACCATTACAGAACTGGAATGCCTTGCGGTTATAATGGCAATAAAAAAGTTTCGTTCCTATATCGAAGGTCAAGAATTTAAAGTGGTAACCGATCATGCAAGTTTGAACTGGTTAATGAATCAGCGTGATCTTTCCGGTCGATTAGCAAGCTGGTCATTAAAACTTCAACGTTTCCATTTTAATATCGAGCATAGAAGCGGAAGGGAGAACGTTGTACCCGATGCTCTCTCTCGAGTACACGAAGGTACGGAATTTATTAATTCTATCGAGTTAGAGACATTGCCTACAATTAACCTGGAATCTGAGGCTTTTAACAGTGCGGAATATTCGAAATTACGGGATGATTAACAAATATCAGAATTGCCAGATTTCAGAATTATTGATGGTTATATTTACAAAAAGACAGAATTTTCGACAGTGGGAAAAGACGAATCAAATTTGTGGAAACTATATGTACCAACTGAATTAAGACGCGTCGTACTATACTCTGCTCATGATAACCCAATTCCGGCGCATGGTGGAATTAATAAGACTTTGGAACGAATACGACGTTATTTTTATTGGCCTCGTTTAGTGACTGACGTGAAGGACTATATTCAAAATTGTGACCTTTGTAAAACATCAAAAGCACCGACTAATATTATACGACCACCTTTAGGACAAATGGTAGAGACTGTACGACCCTTTCAAAGATTGTATATTGACTTGATTGGACCATTTCCAAGATCAAAGAAAGGACATATCGGGATTTTGATTATTCTTGACCATTTCTCAAAATTTACGTTTCTTAAACCGCTTAAAAAGTTCGTTGCTAAAGACATAATAAATTATTTAAGTACGGACATTTTTTCTTGTTATGGAGTCCCTGAAGTTTTAATTTCGGACAATGGACCTCATTTTAAATGCAATGATTTTAAAACATTTTTAGCAAAATATGGTGTAAATCACATGTTAACAGCTATTTACAGCCCACATGTGCAAGTGAACGCGTAAATCGTTGTATAAACGAAGCTTTACGATGTTATATTAGAAAAGATCAACGGGAGTGGGATTGTTATACCGATAAGATAAATTGCTCTTTGAGAAACAGTATTCATCAAACCATTGGTAGGGGTTCATATCAGGTGGTATTCGGACAAACAATGATAACGCATGGGCAAGACTATCAACTATTAAGGAAATTAAATCTATTGGCGGAGGACGATGTGCGAATTGAGCGACAGGATGAATTATCGATCATTCGGGATAAAATTAGTAAACTAATGCGGAAAGCTTATGACAAGAACGTACGCACATATAACTTACGATCACGCAAAAACGAATTTTACTATAGGCCAAACTGTTATAAGGCGCAATTTTGTGCAGAGTTCGAAAATACATAAATTTAATTCAAAACTAGCCCCAATAGGAGTAAAAGCGAAAGTTTTGCGCAAAATTAGACATACTAGTTACGAACTACAGGACTTAGATAGTAATAGTATTGGGGTATATCATGGTAAAGACATCTGGACATAATTGACAAGTTGCGAATATTGGTTTCTACATTTTGACCTTTTTCAGATCCAGTAATATTGGTATATTACTACATATACCAACTAGCTGTATCTGTTTTGTGAGGTCTATATAAAATAATTGGTCTCTGGGATATGTTTACTTTTCAATTATTATACTGTAGAAATTTATAATTAACATTAATGTATTGCTTTTATTGAAAACTTTGTTTCGAAATTTGATTAAAAATTTTTGTTTGAATAATTCAAAATATAAAATTGTTTTTCTTAAGTTAAATTTTTTTTTTTTTTTTTTGGAAAAAGGGATATTATATCAATATAAATAAGTGAAAATTCAAATAATCGCTAATTCATTGACAAAACAAAAAAAAAAAAAAAAGAAGAAAAATAAATTAAAGGCTAGTTAATTGGGTATTAAATTTAAAAATACTAAAAATGAATTACATACTTCTAATTTATTTAGAACGAAATCGAAATAATTTGGAGATTTCAGGCTATAAACCCGAAATAAACATTTCCCAGATCAATTACTATTTTAAGCAACAAGATTTGCATAAACAAAATTGGCATTTTTAAAGATTGAAAACGAGCGTATGTCAATAAAGAGAAAAGGGAAAATAGGACAAGGGTTAACGTTCTTGAAAGGAGAAACAAAAATTATGGTTATATTAAACCTAGCGTTTAATAATTTTCAATTTTAAAATCTCATCACACATTCATTAATCAATTTTTTTTTTTGTTGTTTGTTTGTTATTGGTTTTTTTTTTAAATTCAAATCTTTAGATTGTTTGAATATTTTACATCATTTTTATAAATTTAAAAAAATAATAATAATAATAATTAATTTCATATTAAAGTAAAACACTCAAACACTCACTTTCCCACAAATACGCATTAGAACATAAGCATTTGAATTGAAATTGTAACATTACATAAAGCACAAAACTGAATTTTTTTTTTAACTTATATCGGAAAAAAAATTAACTCAACATAAAATAATTTGAAAAATTCTTAAACTTACAACAATGATATCAGGCCTGCTGTCGACAACATTAATTTGGTGAGTTAATAATATTGAATTTTATTTAATTTATCTACTTTGTTACATTTCATATATTTTTTGTTTAATTCTTTTATAAAAAATAGTTAATTTTTATTCTACATAACGAAAGAAAGACAAATTTACAGACATAACACTAAACAACAACGATTTTCAAATTTTTATAAATAATTTTTAATGATGTCACAAGATTTTTATTTTTCTTAAATTACTTAAAAAATACATAAACAAATGTTAAAATGAATAACTAAAAACTTCCTTTAATTCCGTGAAAAGTTATTATATAATGATTGGTTAAGCTTATTTAGGGCTATCTACTACATTTTAAGTTTAGATTTTAGATAGCATGGTTGGGAGGGTAAAAAAAAGACAGAAAGAAATGCCATCTAATTCTTTTGTTGACTTTATTCAAATTATGTCTTAGTTTTTTTTTATTTTCGAAAGTGGTTAATATATATGTAAGCTACCTATTTTAAATTAATGAGTGCGATTTTTAGTCTAATTGAGGAAAACAAGAACACCACCCCATTGCCCTGAGCACGGTCGGAAAATCTATAGGTAGCAATGATTTTCCTTCAGTTGGAGTTAATTATGATTACAATAAATTAATTTAAATCGTCACAACCTCATATCTCCTAAACTAAAAGAGATACAAAAAATTTAATACTTATTGTTATTCATTAAAAAAATAAACGAACAGATGTCTGGTACTTTTTGAGATAAGGCCTTTTTGGGATGTAAAAGGGTAAATAAAAACTTTATCACATTCGTAGCTTATCTTAAAAATACAAAACATATTTGGACCTATTTTGAATCTCAAACGTTTAAAATGTGAAAATCGTTCCTAATTTTGTTACTTTTTTCACAACATTTTTCTCCCTCTGTCTTTATAATATAAAATTGTAAAGTTACTTTAATACATAAATGGGGTGAAAAAAGTATCAAAAAGGATAAATCGGGAAATTAACTTTCTTTAATTTGCTTTTGTGTTCTACGAGTGGTAATTTTTGAATTTCCTATAATATTGAACTTAATTTATAGGTGCAACGTCCTGTGTGAATAGCAACCTATGAGATACAAAATTTTGGAACTGTTTTGCTAAAACCTAGATACATATACTTTGGCATATAAATATGTTCATGAAAGAAAAGGCCTCATTTCAAAGTACCGGGTTAAATGATGGAATTTAAACAAGTATAAGCCTAGAAAAATAAACTTTGGCATAAAAATATGACCATAAAGAAAAATTAGATGCTAACGAAGTAGCGGGTTAAATGCTAGTCTATTGGCCATTTTCCCAATGTATCGACAAACTGCCTGTTACTTAATGTCTACATAAATTTATTGGACCGATAAACTGTCTGTTAACGATTTTGGGTTTCTCAATATACCGACAAAAAACATTGTTTTCAGCTGGCAACGCCACTCAAAATACATGTAAAAGTTGGGTGTCAGCTGATTGAATTTATCTGTACGGCAAATAAAAGGAAAATAAATAATTGGCAGATGAGTGCCGGTTAGCTTTGCGATAAAATCGAAGCAAATGAGACATTGAGAAAACCAAATTTCTTTAATGTGCAGTTTTTCGTTGGAAAAAAAGATAATTGCCTAATGAGAAAATGGCCATATATATATAAAATTGTAACGTTACTGACTGAATGACTCTCTGATTCATCATCGCACAGCCTAAACGCCTGAAGCCAAACACTTGAAAATTGGACCAGAGATTGGTCACCCTCCAAATCGATCCACTAAGACGGGATTTTTGGGGTAAAAAAGGGTAAAAGCAGGAAATTGCGGTAACCTTATATCTTCAAAACTAAAAGAGATACAAAAAAATGTAATACCTATCGTTGTTCTTTAGATAAATCAGCGGACAGGTGTCTGGTACTTTTTGGAAATTCGGCTCTATTAGGGAGTAATCGAGTAAAACCTGAATTTTGCTACTTTTTTGACACCCCATCTATCTTCCTAACCAATAAACATAGAAACAAAGTTTATACCATATTCGAAACTTATCAAAAAAATACGAATATTAATTTGGTACTTTTTCGAAATTCGAACATTAAAGGGGTGAAAATCGTGACTATTTTTGGTACTTTTTTTACAAAACATTTTTCTTCATTCATTGACATATTCGTACTAAATTACGGGCTTGCACTACAATACTGAAATTTTTGATTCTTTAATGAGGGGAAAAAATAGTAACAAAAAGGGGAAATACGGGAAATTTTATATTTTACTTTAGCTTTTTGGTTCGACAACTGGTATTTATTTTCATAACTATCGTTAATGTTGGACCAAACAACAAAAGATTCAACACGAAATGTCCTGAGTGGATAAAAATCTATGACGGAACTTTTTGGTACTTCTTTGTTCTTCAACTGGTACTTTTTGAATTTCCGTTAGTATTGGACCTAGACACATTAAATTCAAGATGCAATGTCCTGGGTGGATGAGAGCCTATAAGAGGGAACTTTTGGTAATTTTTTATTCATCGACTGGTACTTTTCGAATTTCCATTAATATTGGACCTATAAAAATAAAATTAAACATGCAAGGTCCTGAGTGAAAGAGAATCTGTAAAAGGGCTTTTTGGTACTATTTTTGTTCTTTAACTAGTACTTTTTGAATTTCCGTTATGATTGGACCTAGAAACATAAAAATCAACATGTAATGTCCTGAGTGGATAAGCATCTATGAGGAGCTTTTTGTTCTTTAACTGGTACTTTTTGAATTTCCGTTATTATTGGACCTAGAAACATAAAATTCAAAATCTATAAGAGTGAACTTTTTAGTACTTTTTTATTCTTTGACTGGTACTTTTTGAATTTCCGCTGGTATCGTACTTAGAAAGATAAAATTAAACATGCAAGGTCCTGAGTGAATGTGAATCAATAAGAGGCCATTTTGGTACTTTTTTATTCTTTAACTGGCACTTTTTGAATTTCCGTTATTATTGGACCTAGAAACATAAAACTCAACATGTAATGTCCTGAGTGGATAGGAATTTATGAGGGAACTTTTTGGTACTTTTTTTGTTCTTTATCTGTTCCTTTTTGAATTTTCGTTAGTATTGGACCTAGAATATTAAAATTCAAGATGCAACGTCCTGAGTGGATAAGAATCTATAAGAGGAAGTTTTTGGTACCTTTTGTTAATTAACCTGTACTTTTTGAATTTCCGTTAGTATTGGTCCTATAAACATAAAATTAAACATGCAATGTCCTGAGTGGAAGAGGCGTTTTGGTACTTTCTGTTCTTTATCTGGTCATTTTTGAATTTCCGTTAGTATGGGACCTAAAAACATAAAATTAAACATGGAATGTCCTGCGTGGATGGGAATCTTTAAGAGGGAATTTGTTGGTATTTTTTTATTTATTAACTGGTACTTTTTGAATTTCCATTAGTATTGGACCTAAAAAGATAAAATTAAACATGCAAGGTCCTGAGTGAAAGAGAATCTGTTAGAGGGTTTTTGGTACTATTTTTTCATTAACTGGTACCTTTTGAATTTCCGTATTTATTGGATTGAGAAACGTAAAATTAAACATGCAAGTTACTAAGTGATTGAGAATCTGCAAGAGAGATTTTTTGGTACTATTTCGTTCTCTAACTGGTACTTTTTTTTAATATAATATTTATATTTGTGCATTAAAAAAAATGCAATTAGGTGTCTGGTACTTCTACGAAATTCTGCCGTTTTAGGTAGTAAACGGGTAAAACCAGTATTATTTGAACTTTTTTTCCACCATCTAGCTTTTAAGCTACTACGCATACAAATAAAAATTATATAACACTTGTAACTTATCGAACGTTTAAGGGTTGAAAATGTACCTATGTTTGTTACTTTTTTTTACTCAAAAGATTTTTTCTCTATCTATTTATCCTTCATCGCAGAGCGTAAACGTATGAAGCTAAAAAGTTGGACCGAAGGCTGGCCTCTCGCCGAATTGATCCTGCTAACCTCATACGCTTACCTCATATCTCCTTAACTAAAAAAGATACAAAAAATTTAATACTTATTATTATTCATTAAAAAATAAACGAACAGGTGTCTGGTACTTTTTTGAGATACGGACTGTTGGGGGTGTAAAAGGGTAAATAAAAATTTTATCACAGATTTGGACATATTTTGAAATTCAAACATTTAAGGTGTGAAAATCGTTCCTAATTTTGTTACTTTTTTACAACATTTTTCTCCATCCATCTTTATAATATAAAATTGTAAAGATAATGTAGTACATAAATGGGGTGAAAAAAGTATCAAAAAGGATAAATCGAGAAATTAACTTTCTTTAATTTGCTTGTGTTCTACGAATGGTAATTTTTGAATTTCCTATAATATTGAACTTAGAATCACAAATTTATAGGTGCAACGTCCTGTGTGAATATCAACCTATGAGATACAAAATTTTGGAACTGTTTTGCTAAAACCTAGATACATATACTTTGGCATATAAATATGTTCATGAAAGAAAAGGCCTCATTTCAAAGTACTGGGTTAAATGCTGGAATTTAAACAAGTATAAGCCTAGAAAAATAAACTTTGGCATAAAAATATGTCCATGAAGAAAAATTAGATGCTAACGAAGTAGTAGACACTGTTAATTTACAAAGAACTTTGAAGGAAAAATAATAGCTTACTTTTATTTCAAATCAGAAAAATCAACTAGCTATCAAGGAGCCAAATTCAGAAATGGGTTGTATGTTTTGAAATGTTAGCTACGCTACAATCTGTCATCAAAATTTATTGAAATAAAAAAAAAAATCATTTTTGACCGCAATTGACCAGTGCATGGGCCCTATTTAAACCCTCTCCCTAAAAACACTTTAATGCCCAATTTTCAGGAAAGTAGTTAAATCTATATTACGTTAATTTTCATAACAAACTTAAATCGTATTTAAAAACAGATTGGTTTTTTGAGTTTTATTTGAAAAGTCTTATTTAATTAAGATAAACGTATGGTAGCGCTACTAAATACAAAAAAAAAAAATATAAAAAAGTGAATTTACAACATGGTCCAATGTACTGTGGTATGGACCATGTTATATGAAATTAAATGCAGTGCTGCCAACAACTGCATGATGTATACTTTTCTATAGTTTACAGTATTACACATTGGTAGCCCTGATGGTGTCCATTATTAATTGTTTATTTAAAAGTGAAAGTTTGTGGAAAAAAGGTAAAAAAATTTAAAATACCATGTAAATAAATTTAATAATAGCAATATTAGACTACAGTACACACCATAAAAGGCGATTAGTAAAAAATGAAAAAGAAAAATCATACCCCTTAAGTGAACTGCATACTGTAGTAACAGGAGTGTTGTGCAGGATTACTTTTAAAACTTACCCCCTTTAGTACTCCATGGAGTAGTTTAGGGACTACTTCGGTGGGTTATATGGTTCCCTCCTAGGACATCGTAATGTTAAATGGACCACCTTTTACCCATATATTTGGAGTAGTTTTGGAGTACTCCTTCTCCTTTATGGACTACTCTTTACATGCATGTATGGACTAGTCTCGTTTTCTGCAGGGTAGTTACACAGTGGTCTTAAAAAACAGCTGACTGTTAATGCTTTGGTTGTTGTTGTTGTATTGTTGTGATATTGAGGCCACCTTGCTAAAATATTACAATGGAAACTAAAGTTGAAATTAAGTGTACCACATCGGTGCCTTAAGTTTTTAGTGAAGAAGAGAATTTTGTATTTAAAAAGATTTTAAAAAAAAATTATTCCACATAGCCCTTATATAAAATTGCCTTCGGAATAAAGTTTTGTACCATCTAACTGTGTCGTTATTTAGAATTAATTCGACCAATATTTATTGTATTGCAACTCAATTCATCTTACCAGATTTTCTTGAAAACGGTCCATATCTGATCTTAGCTTATTTTTAAAAACCATTCCCGAAAATAGCTTTTTATGGAGTAAAAAGCCGAAAATAACGTGGGATTGAATTTAAGTCACACTTAAAAGAAACATCTAAGATGTAAGTTTTATCATTCGATTTGTTGAGGACTGAATGTTTGGTAATATTTTGGAATGCTTTCTTCGAAGCCTATCAACTTTATTCGTCCAGGTACCACGGCGAAACATTTTATAAGAATTTTAGACTTTTGTAATGTATTAAATAAAAAATTATATTATTTCATACAATTATAAACTTAGTTAATGAATACTTAGTTAAACCAAGTCTAGGCTTATTAACACCAAAAACTAATTAATTTAAAGTTACACCAAGTAATGTTTAATAAAAAAAAACCCCATTCTTTAAAATGTAACCATACCAGGGACCGAAAATAACTGTTTTGTTTTTATTCAGAGCAAAAAGGTTAGGCAAAAATGCCCTTTATCTGTACTTGGGGACTTTTAACCATTATCGTGGTTTTTTATATTATACTAGCTTAACCCGGTGCGCTTTGCTATACTGCTTTAACCACCTTTGAAGACTCTCCTTTAATAGTTCTTCAGTAGAGAGATATTTAATATCCTATGAGAGGTATTTTTCCCACTGCGCTTTATTTTTATTTTCAAAAGTGTAGTATACCATAAGAGTTACTTCTACAAAGTTTGAACATTCTTACTATAACAGTTCTTAAGATAAGAGATATCAAACATCGTCGTTCTATGGGGGGTACTACTTTCCCCGCTGCTATATTATTTCAATTTTGGCGTTCAGAAGATCCTACTACCAAAAGTTCAACAAAATGCGAGCAGTGGCTCTTATTAATATTTCTATCTTTGAAGGGAACTGCTCCTCCCCTGTCTACCCCACCTATTTTTATATTGAAATTTTTAGTTTACTCTATAGTAGCTCTAACCACGTTTGAAGACTTTCCCTTTAATAGTTCTTTAGTTTATTTAATATATACGTCCTATAGGAGGTATTTCCCCCCCTGCGCCTACCCGCTTTATTTTTATTTTCAAAAGTGTAGCATACCATAAGAGTGACTTCTATAAAGTTTGAACATTCTCACTATTACAGTTCTTAAGATATGCGATGTTTAACATTGGCGTCCTATGGGGGATTCCACTTCCCCCGCTGCTATTTTATTTTAATTTTGGGGCTCAGAAGATCTTACTACCAAAAGTTCTGCATAATGCGTGCAGCGGATCTTAATATATGCGATAATTAATATTGGCATCCTATGGGGGGAACCAATTCCCCTACCACTTTCGAAAAACAGTAGCCTATTTTATTTTTAGGGCTCAAGTGATATTAGTGTAAAAATTTCGGGAAAAATCGGTTCAGTAGTTAAGGAGTCTATAAGCCAACATACAAACAAACAAACATTTTTCATTTTTATATATCATACTCAGTTTATGCTTTGTTGTGATACAAACGTGTATTTTTAACCCCGCATACGATTTGAACTATTAATTAATCATATCTGATTTTGACATATATCAGCAGCGAATGGACGGCTAAAATAAATCGAGCCCTAACAGCGAAAATAATGTAAGCGCCAAAAATCAAATTTTACAGGAGAGAGCTTTTTTGTTTTATTACATATTAAATTTTGTATGAAATTTGTCGCTTACACTAAAATTGTTTTGGCTATAAAATCGTAACGGTACATTATATGACCTTGATATTTTAGGAGATGATGCAAGTGTTGCCAATAAAGTAATTTATCAAAA
Organism: Pollenia angustigena; assembly: GCA_930367215.1. Taxonomy (NCBI): domain Eukaryota; kingdom Metazoa; phylum Arthropoda; class Insecta; order Diptera; family Polleniidae; genus Pollenia; species Pollenia angustigena. Next base: position 88,811,933 of record OV884060.1, read on the forward strand.
AAAACGAAAATTGAAAATCATGTCGCTTACACTATTTTCGCTGTTAGGGCTCGAAATAATAAGGGTCTTCATGATGTTGCTTAAAATTACCATTTGTGCAAATGGGTAAACTTGCGAGACTCGTTTCATGAAGATCCTTTTTAAGTTTTGTGTAATTTTAAACAATTAATGTCATTTCAAACAGAAACGTCAATAAAAAATATATTAAAAAAAAAAATAATCAAAAATATAATAAAAAACTTGGAATTTGTAAATTATAAATGAAATTTGTTTTTAAACATGCATAAAGAAAGCCAAAAGACTAATATGCTTATATAATTACAAGAATTTATTGTTTGTGATTTATTTACACTTGAAGTTTTCATTGAAAACGGCGGTAAGCATTAAAAAAATTTGTCTGTATAAATGCACAATTGAACTGCGTAAGTTTACGAGTCAAAATTGTTGGGCAAATTTAAGCAGTTTGTGTAAATGAATTCTCATACAATTTTTGACAGTTCATTTACGAGGGCGTAAGAATGCACAGTTTGCACAGTTTACGAGACTTATAAACGATATCATGAGGACCCTTATTATATTTTATTATTTAAATTATTTAACATAATAGTGAACAATTAAAACGATAAAATTAAATAAAATAAAATAGTAAAAATATATACGTATGAATGTTCATACATGTATGTATGTATACATATTCTGAACAAAAACATTTAAGCTTAAATTTCTTATTTTTTGTGTGTTGTAATACAATAAATAATAAAGATATTAAAAGCAAAGCAAACCGGTGAAAAACAAAAACAACTCTTTGCATGATAATTAAAACAAAACAAAACAATATAAACTATTTAACGGCTAAGCCAATTACTCGAACACATTCCCTATCACCCTCGGTGTTTACAAAAACAGTGGATAGTGACTCATTAAAAAAACTACAACTAGATTTGGTGACAAGTGTTGCCAGGCCAGCAAGTATTGCCGTGACGTCAAAAACAAATTTAGTGGGAAATGATACCATGAACTCAAACACAAATGCAATGGAAAACCCCCCTGTAAAAAGTTGTCAAAAGCCTACAGTACAAGTTGGTATGGACAGGTACATAACAGTGCTAAAACGGGGACGCAGCCCTACCTCTGCAGCAGTTGCTTCGGCCTCAAAAGTACCATCTTTTGATAAAATAAATACTCAAAATCGTTTTGCAATTCTGAAGGATGAATGAAGCACCAAACGTCATTAAACCATCCAAGCCTCCCCCGATATATCTAAGGGAGCAAAATTCAAATGAGCTCATAAAGAGTTTGATATCGGTGATAGGTGAAAATTCGTTTTACGTAGCGGCTATCAAGCGTGGAAGTATAAACGAGACAAAAATACAAGTCAATCATGAGAATGATTTTCGCAAAATAGTAAACAGCTTTGAAACACTTAAAAAAAACTTTTATACCTACCAGGTAGTGATTAAGGGTATTGACTCATGTGTGGACCCAGAAGAGGTTCAAACATTCCTAGAAGAAAAAGGCTTCAAGTTAAAACATGTAGTAAATATTAAAAATAGAGAAAAAATTCCCCAACCACTTTTTCGAGTGGAGTTTGAACCCGGCGACGTAAAACTTAAAAAAAACGATACACATCGTATTTACAATTTAAAATATATTCTCTACAGAAGAATAACTATAGAAGAGCCGCACAAAAAAATGGACCTGTTCAGTGCTTAAACTGCCAAGAATTTGGCCATACCAAGGCATACTGCTACTTACCCCCTGTCTGCGTAGTATGTGGTGAACTACACGGTACAGTTTCTTGCGATAAGTCTAAAACCGACCCCAACGTAAAAAAATGTAGCAACTGTGGCGGTAATCACACTGCCAATTATAGAGGATGCCCTGTATATAATATCGTCAAGCAGACGGTTGGACCGAAAACAAATACCCCTCAAATGCAGGTTGCAAATCAAGTAAACACAAATGCAATTCAAGCCCCCAGCCTAGTAATAACAGAACCTCTTTCGCTAACGTCCTAAAATCTAACCATCAGCCAATGCAAGGTGCCTCGCCAAGTGATGATGAAACTCCGGTTTCTAATTTAAGTCGTTTAGAAAAAAACATGGAAACATTAGTGCAAACAGTAAATAATTTTACGAACACAATGGGTAATATGATGCAGGAAATGCTTAGAATGCAATCGATGTTATTGCAAGCTGTACTTAACAAACCATGAACTGCTTAAAAATTTGTTTTTGGAACGCAAACGGCATCCGGCAACATAAAAATTAATTATAATACTTTCTTAAAAATAAACAAACTGATGTCATGATGATTTCTGAAACTCATTTGACCTCAAGAAATACGTTTAAAATAAATGGTTATATACTATATGATACCAAGGACCCACGAGATAGAGCTTGTGGAGGTTCTGCCATTTTAATAAAAACCCGAGTCAAACACTACCTAATGTGTGATCATCGTGAAGATTATCTCCAAGCAACGAACATTTGCGTTGAGGAATTAAATAGAAACCTAGTAATTTCATCGTTATACTCCCCGCCTAGATTTTCAATATCGGAGGACCAATATTATAAATATTTTAAATCATTAGGACCGTGTTTCCTAGCCGCTGGCGATTATAACGCTAAACATACCTTCTGGGGGTCGCGACTTATAACACCAAAGTGTCGTGTTTTATTTAACACAATTTCTAAAATGGATTTAAATGTGGTAGCGAGCGGACAACCAATATATTGGCCCACTGATCATCAAAAAATACCAGATGTCATCGATTTCGGCGTGGTTAAAAACATTCCCATAGAAACGATTCATGTTGAAGCCTCCCTAGAATTATCTTCCGACCACACACCTACAATTGTTACTATAATGAACCCGACGACAGCTACGCAAATTAATTGGTTAAAATATAAAAATATCTCAGTACCCATTACACAGAAAATATTCCGCTCAGTACACCGGATTATGTAGATCGCTCTATTGACAATTTTGACAGTTTTCTGAAACTAGCTGTTCAACATTCCAGCGATACCCCCAAAAAAATTAAAAATAATAAAATATATTCTTCAGATGTCGAGCGGCTTGCAGCTAGAAATCTAAAAAGGCCAGTTATGTATGTATATACATATATGTATATTAGCTATGACATAGTGATATATGAAAATTTTTGCAACAAGATTTTGAAGTGCTCCCGCCTCTTATTTTGTTAGGCTTGGAAAAAAAATATATGTGGCAAAAAATGGGGGAGTTAGGTTGAGGGTAAATGGCTCCTCATCGAGGTCAAAGTTCAAGGGAAAAGCGAAAAAATTCATAAAATTTCCAATAACTGCTGCGGGGTCGCACCTAGAGTAGTTAAATGTAAGACTGACCTCCATTAATTTTTCTTCCCCAACATTTTTGTAGAACATACTTATACTCTATCTCCGCTCTTTAAGGGGCTTGCCCTACAAAGGTTAGTTTTTTATAAATTTTACCACCATCTTCTTTACAAGTTAAGCCTGGTACTCTGTTCAACATTTCACGTGAAATGCTGTCAAAATGCATATGAAAAAAACTTGTGCGGAATATCTATGAAATAATGTTGATGAAGTTGTACTCTGTTTATTTTGTGAAAAAGTTCCGAAATGTTTCTGGCAACATTTTTTTACAACTGCGAAATAATGTAAGCTGCCTTTATTTCACGTGGAATTTTAAGCAAAAGCAAAAAAGTATGAACTTAATATTAAAAAAGAAATAAAAAATTAAAATAACACAACCGGTAACAGTTTTTTTTATCCATATTTACTTTTTTTTTTTAAAAACAATAATTTTAGTAAAATACATGTGGCGTTTGTTTACATACACGAAACAATGTAGCCTACTTTGAAGGAATAAAAACGTCAAATTGTACAAACTCGCAAGATTGGTAACATTGATAAATGTCAAAATTTTCGTGTGGAATAATCAATGTTGCTTAACATTTTTCACAAATTTGAACAGAGTACTAGGCTTTACAGGGCGCCTCTGGAGGATTCAAATGTATGACAAACCCCCATTGATTTTTCCTCCCCAACACTTTTGTAGAACCTTCTTACCTTTTATCTCTGATCCTTAGGGTACTTTCCCTTCAAATAAAGATTTACAAATTTACCCCCTCGTTCTAACTACTTTCAGGGCGCCTCTGGAGGAGTCAGATGTATGATCGACCATTGATTTTTCTCACACAACATTTTTGTGGAAGACACCAACCTTCCATATCAGCTTCTTAGGGTACTTCCCTTCAAATAAGGTTTTATAAATTTGCCCTCTCGACCTTACTACTTTAATTGCACCTCTGGAGGAGTCCAATGTATGACCAACCATTAATTTTGTCCTAACATATTATGGTAACGAGAAGCTACTGGGTGCGCCAAAGATAACGTCAGGTAAGGGAAAAGGCAAACGGAGGCTATTTACGGGCTTCTACTTAAATGAAAAATCGCTCACCGCATTCAAGCTATTTCTTTCGACACCACTTCAACGAACACTGGCAAATTCCAAGGTGCATCTTTTTTGCTTGAGCAATTACTAGAACGAGATCTTCTCTATCTTCCATCACATTGCAACTGAAGGAAGTGTTTGAAGTCAAATTTGTAAAAATGTCTGGACCCGGGGTGCCAATATTTGCGCGTTTTAAAGAGCAATGGGAAAATACTAAAGATAAACCATATAGTCCTGGTATAAAAGATGATGAAGTTGCAGCAAAAATACCGGTGCAAGTTCTAATTGATACCGAATCATTTTGTTTAGCTCAATTAAACGAACAACAACCCAGAGGCGACTACAAGGAATTTTTACAAATCGTTTTGCTGTTCATTGGTGAAAATATTCCCAACCATAAATTAAGCCAACCAGGACCTACCAGTCATGCTCGATGGATGGCCAAAGGCATATACTGTGTAAAAATGTTTTTACTCCGAAAATTTCTCGACTTAAGCGAAAATGAATTAAACGGACTTCGCGATGTTTCTATTTTCATAGTAACTCTTTATATTAAAGCTTGGTTCAGTGCTACCAAAGCAGTGGAAGCCCTAAATAATGACTTTAACTTTTTAAAAGCGATTATCCATTATGTTTCAATTGATGAGACAGTTTCACGTCAGTTGGTGAAGAGATTGTGTAGACATCTCTGGTATCTTAGTGGCGAAGCTGTTGCTTTTGCATTATTTGACAAGAATGTTCCCATTGATACCAAGCGAAAAATGGCGGATGCATTTCGTACATTTGAGAGAGATAAAGAGAAATACGCGGAAGAACTGTCGGGCAGTCACATGGAGGAATCTTATGATGAAGATAGTGGGGCAGAAAAGGGTAGAGTAAATGTTTCTCCAGTACCTTTTTACGACTTCGAAAGTGTTAAAAGAATTTTATTGTCACAAGAAAAATGTTAACTCGCCTCGGATTGTCAAAAGATTTTCTTGATAGTGATCCAGAAACTCGGGAAAAGCATGAAGACTACCAACAATCACTAGAAACACTGCGAAAATTCCATGTTGTCAACGATTCTGCCGAAAGAGGTGTAAAACTAATTGAGGACTACAACAATATTTTGTGCCGAAACGAGGAAGAAAAAATAGTTCTACTGCAAGTCGTTGCCGAAAATAGGAAAAAATATCCACTTTATCACAAAAATATGTATGTACATTTGACACGTCCAGAGGTGCAGTTAAAGTAGTAAGGTCGAGAGGGCAAATTTATAAAACCTTATTTGAAGGGAAGTACCCTAAGGAGCAGATATGGAAGGTTGGTGTCTTCCACAAAAATGTTGTGTGAGAAAAATCAATGGTCGATCATACATCTGACTCCTCCAGAGGCGCCCTGAAAGTAGTTAGAACGAGGGGGCGAATTTGTAAATCTTTATTTGAAGGGAAAGTACCCTAAGGAACAGCGATAGAAGGTAAGAATGTTCTACAAAAGTGTTGGAGAGGAAAAATCAATGCCGGCTTGTCATACATTTGAATCCTCCAGAGGCGCCCTGTAACTTGTTAAGACGATGGGTGTAAAATTTATAAGAAACTAACTTTTGTAGGGCAAGCCCCTTAAAGAGCGGAGATAGGGTATAAGTTTGTTCTACAGAAGTGTTGGGGAGGAAAAATTAATGGAGGTCAGTCTTACATTTTACTACTCTAAGTGCGACTCCGCAACAGTTATTGGAAATTTTATGAATTTTTTCACTTTCCCCTTGAACTTTGACCTCGATGAGGAGCCATTTACGCTCAACCAAACTCCCCCATTTTTTGCCACATGAATTTTTTTTCCAAGCCTAACAAAATAAGAGGCGGGATCAATCTAAAATCGAAAAATCGTTCACTATGTCATACCTAATGTATATAAAGATGTTGCACTTAGTACATTTGAACTTGTCAAACATGTTGTGCTTCTTATGGATGCGGGGGGAAAGAAGTAACAAGAAAGCAAAAACTTCGTGCTCACATTCAGAGAACTAAAGAGAGCAAGAAACCACATGCATTAACACATACACATGTTTGCTGTTTTTGCCAGCCAAAGTGTGTGTGTTTGTGTTTTTTTTTTTTCGTTGAAACCGGTTTTTGGTATTTTTTTTTATTGATTTCGTTTCGTTTTCAAACAATTTATGTGCAAATAACCTACGTAAGAGCGAATGCGACCAATTTCGTAATTGTAGGGCAACATTATGTGTTTAATTTTTGTAAAAATTAAACTATATCGATTTGCACCGAATTATAATTTAATTTTTTAGATTATATAATTATGTACTTATCATGTGTGTGTGTATATATCAAACGAATTTAAAAATAAAAAGAGTGTTTTTTTTCTTACTATTTACTATGAGTATTTTTTAATTTTACTTAGGAGATTTTTACAAGTTTACTGGTTTAAAATTTAAACTTTTTCAGTACTCGATAATTTGTATTTATAAGTTTCCCATGTGGAATGCTTCCGAAATAATATAAGCACTAGTAAATTAAGCATCTCCATCCTGTGTTTATAACATACATGACATAGCTATGACATAGTGATATATGAAAATTTTTGCAACAAGATTTTGTTAGGCTTGGAAAAAAAATATATGTGGCAAAAAATGGGGGAGTTAGGTTGAGGGTAAATGGCTCCTCATCGAGGTCAAAGTTCAAGGGAAAAGTGAAAAAATTCATAAAATTTCCAATAACTGCTGCGGGGTCGCACCTAGAGTAGTTAAATGTAAGACTGACCTCCATTAATTTTTCTTCCCCAACATTTTTGTAGAACATACTTATACTCTATCTCCGCTCTTTAAGGGGCTTGCCCTACAAAGGTTAGTTTTTTATAAATTTTACCACCATCTTCTTTACAAGTTAAGCCTGGTACTCTGTTCAACATTTCACGTGAAATGCTGTCAAAATGCATATGAAAAAAACTTGTGCGGAATATCTATGAAATAATGTTGATGAAGTTGTACTCTGTTTATTTTGTGAAAAAGTTCCGAAATGTTTCTGGCAACATTTTTTTACAACGCGAAATAATGTAAGCTGCCTTTATTTCACGTGGAATTTTAAGCAAAAGCAAAAAAGTATGAACTTAATATTAAAAAAGAAATAAAAAATTAAAATAACACAACCGGTAACAGTTTTTTTTATCCATATTTACTTTTTTTTTTAAAAAACAATAATTTTAGTAAAATACATGTGGCGTTTGTTTACATACACGAAACAATGTAGCCTACTTTGAAGGAATAAAAACGTCAAATTGTACAAACTCGCAAGATTGGTAACATTGATAAATGTCAAAATTTTCGTGTGGAATAATCAATGTTGCTTAACATTTTTCACAAATTTGAACAGAGTACTAGGCTTTACAGGGCGCCTCTGGAGGATTCAAATGTATGACAAACCCCCATTGATTTTTCCTCCCCAACACTTTTGTAGAACCTTCTTACCTTTTATCTCTGATCCTTAGGGTACTTTCCCTTCAAATAAAGATTTACAAATTTGCCCCCTCGTTCTAACTACTTTCAGGGCGCCTCTGGAGGAGTCAGATGTATGATCGACCATTGATTTTTCTCACACAACATTTTTGTGGAAGACACCAACCTTCCATATCAGCTTCTTAGGGTACTTCCCTTCAAATAAGGTTTTATAAATTTGCCCTCTCGACCTTACTACTTTAATTGCACCTCTGGAGGAGTCCAATGTATGACCAACCATTAATTTTGTCCTAACATATTATGGTAACGAGAAGCTACTGGGTGCGCCAAAGATAACGTCAGGTAAGGGAAAAGGCAAACGGAGGCTATTTACGGGCTTCTACTTAAATGAAAAATCGCTCACCGCATTCAAGCTATTTCTTTCGACACCACTTCAACGAACACTGGCAAATTCCAAGGTGCATCTTTTTTGCTTGAGCAATTACTAGAACGAGATCTTCTCTATCTTCCATCACATTGCAACTGAAGGAAGTGTTTGAAGTCAAATTTGTAAAAATGTCTGGACCCGGGGTGCCAATATTTGCGCGTTTTAAAGAGCAATGGGAAAATACTAAAGATAAACCATATAGTCCTGGTATAAAAGATGATGAAGTTGCAGCAAAAATACCGGTGCAAGTTCTAATTGATACCGAATCATTTTGTTTAGCTCAATTAAACGAACAACAACCCAGAGGCGACTACAAGGAATTTTTACAAATCGTTTTGCTGTTCATTGGTGAAAATATTCCCAACCATAAATTAAGCCAACCAGGACCTACCAGTCATGCTCGATGGATGGCCAAAGGCATATACTGTGTAAAAATGTTTTTACTCCGAAAATTTCTCGACTTAAGCGAAAATGAATTAAACGGACTTCGCGATGTTTCTATTTTCATAGTAACTCTTTATATTAAAGCTTGGTTCAGTGCTACCAAAGCAGTGGAAGCCCTAAATAATGACTTTAACTTTTTAAAAGCGATTATCCATTATGTTTCAATTGATGAGACAGTTTCACGTCAGTTGGTGAAGAGATTGTGTAGACATCTCTGGTATCTTAGTGGCGAAGCTGTTGCTTTTGCATTATTTGACAAGAATGTTCCCCTTGATACCAAGCGAAAAATGGCGGATGCATTTCGTACATTTGAGAGAGATAAAGAGAAATACGCGGAAGAACTGTCGGGCAGTCACATGGAGGAATCTTATGATGAAGATAGTGGGGCAGAAAAGGGTAGAGTAAATGTTTCTCCAGTACCTTTTTACGACTTCGAAAGTGTTAAAAGAATTTTATTGTCACAAGAAAAATGTTAACTCGCCTCGGATTGTCAAAAGATTTTCTTGATAGTGATCCAGAAACTCGGGAAAAGCATGAAGACTACCAACAATCACTAGAAACACTGCGAAAATTCCATGTTGTCAACGATTCTGCCGAAAGAGGTGTAAAACTAATTGAGGACTACAACAATATTTTGTGCCGAAACGAGGAAGAAAAAATAGTTCTACTGCAAGTCGTTGCCGAAAATAGGAAAAAATATCCACTTTATCACAAAAATATGTATGTACATTTGACACGTCCAGAGGTGCAGTTAAAGTAGTAAGGTCGAGAGGGCAAATTTATAAAACCTTATTTGAAGGGAAGTACCCTAAGGAGCAGATATGGAAGGTTGGTGTCTTCCACAAAAATGTTGTGTGAGAAAAATCAATGGTCGATCATACATCTGACTCCTCCAGAGGCGCCCTGAAAGTAGTTAGAACGAGGGGACGAATTTGTAAATCTTTATTTGAAGGGAAAGTACCCTAAGGAACAGCGATAGAAGGTAAGAATGTTCTACAAAAGTGTTGGAGAGGAAAAATCAATGGCGGCTTGTCATACATTTGAATCCTCCAGAGGCGCCCTGTAACTTGTTAAGACGATGGGTGTAAAATTTATAAGAAACTAACTTTTGTAGGGCAAGCCCCTTAAAGAGCGGAGATAGGGTATAAGTTTGTTCTACAGAAGTGTTGGGGAGGAAAAATTAATGGAGGTCAGTCTTACATTTTACTACTCTAAGTGCGACTCCGCAACAGTTATTGGAAATTTTATGAATTTTTTCACTTTCCCCTTGAACTTTGACCTCGATGAGGAGCCATTTACGCTCAACCAAACTCCCCCATTTTTTGCCACATGAATTTTTTTTCCAAGCCTAACAAAATAAGAGGCGGGATCAATCTAAAATCGAAAAATCGTTCACTATGTCATACCTAATGTATATAAAGATGTTGCACTTAGTACATTTGAAATTGTCAAACATGTTGTGCTTCTTATGGATGCGGGGGGAAAGAAGTAACAAGAAAGCAAAAACTTCGTGCTCACATTCAGAGAACTAAAGAGAGCAAGAAACCACATGCATTAACACATACACATGTTTGCTGTTTTTGCCAGCCAAAGTGTGTGTGTTTGTGTTTTTTTTTTTTCGTTGAAACCGGTTTTTGGTATTTTTTTTTTATTGATTTCGTTTCGTTTTCAAACAATTTATGTGCAAATAACCTACGTAAGAGCGAATGCGACCAATTTCGTAATTGTAGGGCAACATTATGTGTTTAATTTTTGTAAAAATTAAACTATATCGATTTGCACCGAATTATAATTTAATTTTTTAGATTATATAATTATGTACTTATCATGTGTGTGTGTATATATCAAACGAATTTAAAAATAAAAAGAGTGTTTTTTTTTCTTACTATTTACTATGAGTATTTTTTAATTTTACTTAGGAGATTTTTACAAGTTTACTGGTTTAAAATTTAAACTTTTTCAGTACTCGATAATTTGTATTTATAAGTTTCCCATGTGGAATGCTTCCGAAATAATATAAGCACTAGTAAATTAAGCATCTCCATCCTGTGTTTATAACATACATCAATCTCCTCAAACCAAAACGAATAACTTGAATTTTTGGTACAACTCACGCATTGCTCAACAATAAATTTTTTTATGCCTTTCATTTCTTTATTTTGTAAAAATACTTTTTCAAAGACCTTTATATGAATTTTGCAAACTTCAAAAAATAAGTCAGAGGGAGCACAAAAACCGCCAAAGTCGGATTCTTTTTGATAATTTTTTGCATGAACAAATATTTCTGAAGGATATGACAAAATTTGCGCTGGTTTTATTATATCCATACGACATTTAACGCATGATATTCGTTGTGCTATGTAACCAACAAAATATCGACTCGATGTTAATTCTATTGGCACATTGTTGGATGTAAAAGAATCGGCATCTTCATTAAAATAATCTTCATTTTCATTGTATGTATCTGCGATTTCCATTTCAGGGTTGTGAGTACTTTCTGATGTACTGCCAGTCCTTTGAGTATCTTCTAAAATTGTTTGAAACTCAATAGGTAGAAACATCGCATCGTCATTTGCACAGTTTGTTGATGTGCTAAACTGAGTTATTTTTAAAGATAATAGTTTAGCCACTGCAATATTAAATTCATAAACCGAAGGATTTTTGCAGTGTCCACCTTTGGCACGTATATAAGAAAACAAGTTTTCTATAGGATCTTGGTTAAAATGGCTCGTTAAAATGCAGAGTAAATTAGAATTTTCTTCCAACAATTCTGCCGATAAAAATGAGATAGCCCTTGTTGTTTGAACTAGCCCGTTTATTGAAAATATTTTGTTACCTACATATTCAACCTGTTTCATATAGGTAATCAGCTCTTGAAGTATTTGCCAAGTTAAACTATTTAACTTCAAGCAACGCTTGAGGGGGTTGGAGTTGTTGAAATGCATGCTGTTTAAACAATCAAAGAAGCTGTCGAGCTTTTTTATAAATTCACAAGTTGAAGTAGCTTCTGCTGTTGAACTTCGTGTAAACTGAATTGCTCAGAGTTTGAACAGCAATACCAACACGCATCTTTTAAAAACTATTTGGATTTATGTGCACTGTTGTTATGTTTGTCATTTTGGTTGCTTTTCCATACTCTAGCTCAAAAATTTCTGTAACAACATCGAACCGCGCTACTCCATGAGGTGTTATAAAATCGCCCTTAATAAAAGCATTTCTGATTGACTTAAAAATATGGGGAACATCGTACATCAAGTAAACTTCAACATTTTTATAAAGAAAATAAGGTTTATCACTGGATCCGCCCAATATCTCGTAACATTTTCTGTTGTTAGGACCTTGGTCACACGTTAGGCCACGCACATTTAGCCCCATTTCCATTAAAATATCCAAATTTGAAAGAACAAGTTTTTTTAGTACATCTCCTTTTATAGAAGTAGCAGTAACAAAATAATTTAAAACAAACTTCCAATTTTTTACAACTCCTCTTACCATAAAAACACAAATATAGGAACCTATTTCATTTACTCGCTCATATCCAAGATCAACAACTCCATCTGCAACATCTGCACGGTTATTATATGTTAAATTTTTTCTGATAGAAACTTCATCAAAAATTAAAATACATTCTCTCTTAAGTGGTTGCATCTTTCGAACTGTCGATGTTAGTGCACTATATATGCATAAGTTGTTTCCTGGCTGCAAATTCTTAATACGACTCCATCTACTTAGAGACGAAGGGCTCGGAAGGTATAGTTTCAATATATTTCTTAAAAACAAGTATGTAGAAGTTAATCTATAATATATACTTTGAGCGAAACTTATCTCATGATCTTCCCAACGAGCATTTGTTCCCCTATTTTGTTTTACGAGCATTTTACAGAACGTTTTTTCGTTTGGATTGATATTTATTTTGTCAACTTCGGCTTCAATGGATTTCGTATACGTCACTTTCTTTTCTAATGTTTTCACCCTTTTTTTTAAACTTTCGATTTTTGTCTTCAAACTGCGGTTTTTTTGCGTCACAGCTTTAAGTTTTTTAAACATAACAAAATATTTCTTACGATAAAATTGTTCATTTTTACAACTTATAAGACAGTTTGTGCATAATGTTCGCGATTCCGATCTCTTACGCTTACGTGGCGGAATTTTAAATAAGGATAGGTAAATTTTCTCACTTTCAAAACAGTTTATTTGGTCTATACCTATGTCCACATTTTCGTTGGTTAAATTCAAGGTTGGCACGGCACCACGCTTCAAATATTTCTTTCCAATACAGGCTGACGAAAAGTGCCTTTCGCATATATATAATGCTCCTGCTCTTTCCAAAAAATGTTCGTCAAAGTTACAATTTTCTAACCAAACCTTAATACCGTGTTCAGACATGCACCTTAATTGAGTTTTACACAATAAATGCCATTATTGAGCTCAATTATCCATACAAAATTGCAATTTAGTTATTGCTCAATAACTACGAAATTGTTATAAATATTGAGTAAAATTAAAATGCGACACTGTAACAAGTGTGTTTATTAAGCAAAACGCAACTTACTAAACAGTGTTTTGACATTTGGCAATTCAAATTACAACAAAAAAAAAAAGGCTCATCAATTTGGTCTGCGCAAAAACCAGATGTTTATTCCTTAAAGATGTCAAAAGCTGTTTACATTTTCTTATACATGTACATTTTTGTTTACGTTGAAAGTTGTATGTAGTAGTAATATTTATAAATTGAGTAAGCTAAATTGTGTATATGTGAACAGAAAGATAATTATGTCAATTAACCGAATATTGACTCAATAAAAAAGGTATATCTGAACACGGTATAAGCAATATGGTATTGAGATATGGAAAACAAAATATTTTTAAGTTTGGAACACTTCTTTTAGATCTACCACAATGCGGCAAACAGCACTTTGTGCCTGATATATGCGATAATTTCTTTTTCTTTTCGCTTTCAATATTTTTTCACTTTTTTCGTTCATTATGAATTTATTTATATATTAAATTATTAAAGCGATTTATTACAACGTTGCACTTCATTTTTTAAATTCACACTGTGATTGGGATTCTAAAATAATGTTATTTTTTAATAAGTTTTAAATGTAAACACAAAATGTGACAAATTAAAATAACGGTAAATCAAAATCTTGTCTTTATTTTCACCAGTTTTAAATTAGCGTTAAAGCAGTGATGGACATTAGAAAAACAGACTAAAAAGGGCAAAAATTTAAAAAATTCAATTCTTAGTACTTTATGATGGCAAATTTATATTAATTTTTTTTAATAAGTTTGAGGTTTCACACATAGGAAAAAATTATAAATTGATCTTAATCACCAAATCCGTAGAATCAAGTAAACAATTTCTTGATTTTGCACATATTACCAAAATGATTATATTGATTGATTAAATGTATAATTTAAATTTGAATTAAAAATGAATTAATTTAGTTTTATTCAGCCGATGGATCTGCGTTATCAACCCATTGTAGGGATTTTAATCACTATCCTGATTTTGGAAACATATCAATTTTAAATACGGAAAGTTTTAAGAAACGTAAATATATGTATGTTAGAAATGTTGCAGCTTAATAATGTTCCATTTGAGAAAATTATTAAGTATTTGTATTTGAGGGCTTAGCTCAGATTTATAGACTTTTATTGAATAAAAATAAATAGGTTGATGGAAGGGATAATTATAAATAGGTACTTCTTCTTGATTGTTTGTTAAATAAATTTCAGATTGCTCAGTTTGTGAACATTCATTAAAGGAAAATAACTATTGACGGAAAGGGACATTAAAATAGGTTTGAGGCTTTTGATTTCCTGAGAATAGAAATCACACTAAAAGGCTGTTGTGTTAGTCTATTCAGAATTTGCAGAATGTGGATCATTCTATCCGAAAAGCACTTTAATATGATTAAAAGAGAAATGTATGATGATATATTATTTCATCAATATTTCAAATAAAATTCAATATTATTACCAGTCTAATAATACCTTTTATAATCTGAAAGCTTTATTGGCGATTTTTCCGATGTACGAACTTGAATCGTATACTTTTACGAGTATTACCAATAAAAATTAATATGTGTTGCAAAATTATATTTGAGAAATGGAGCGCATGTTTTTTATTATTATTAAATTTTAATTGAATCAAATATGAATTAAGTTTTAATATTTGTTCAATTAAAAATATAATTTATAATTTATAAAAAAAAATAAAAGATCTATGAAAATTTGTTTAACAAACCCTTAATAAACCTTTTTAGTTTTTTAAATAGGATAGATTAGTTTTATATTCCTATAATTCTTTAAATTAAGATAATAACTGCATTTGAATTTCGGTGCGAACTAAAGACCTGCACGAGTGTATCAGTAAGTATTGTTGAAACAGATACACCAGATATATATCTGTTACTACTGATATAAATGAGAGAATGAGTGTAAGTGATATTGTATGGTTTTGCTTTTGCCCACTCACCATATCTTAAAAACAAAAACAGATGCTTATGGTTTTGGATTGAGTGTGTCATAAAAATTTTTTTTTTTTTTGCTTACAAATATCTGTTGTCACCATAAGTATTTTTACACTATCTGTGGTAATCTGTTGTATTTTTAAATATTGTTGGCGAGTTGATGAAAATAAGAGAGTTTGTAAAAATTTGTATAAGATCTCCACCAGTGGTGCCAGATGGTTTTAGTAAAAAATCGGCATATTTTCAAAAACAAATCGGAAATCAAATTATGAAAAAACGGCAAATTAAAATTACAACAACAAAGCAAAACCATTAACCATTACATAATGCTTTAAAAAAAATAAATAAAAATAAATGTTTTATAAATAAATTTTATTTAGAAACTGGGAATTATTTCCTTCCGAAGGGTACTTTATATTATATTCAACATTTTTCATTTTTCGAATTTATTCTATGAGCTAAATTTCAGTTATGTATTTTATAAAGCTTTTTTGTAATAGTTCTATTCCTTCAATTTTTCAGAAATGACTTTATACACTACCAGACTATTATATTGTATTTTCTTTTTACATTTTACCTTAGCCTTCCTTTGGAAAGCAATGAGGTATATTGTATGTATAGAAAAATTTACAATTATTAGACACCAGCAGAATGTACATTCAATATACCTCATTGCTTTCCAAAGGAAGGCTAAGGTAAAATGTAAAAATAATATAAAATAATGACAATTAGTTTAATTGCAGTTCAAGCTGATTAGATAACACTGCTTTACAAATTGTAGTGATCTGACCAGCTACAAGCTTTGGGTGTCCAAGTAAAAAATATAAATTTAATTAAATGTCGGTTAAAATCAAACTCCTGAAATGAGTTTTAATTTATGACGGCTTAATAAAACTCTTTTTTTAAGAGTTAAATTCGACCTTTTATGTTTACGTTGAAAAATAGCTGTTTTATATGGACTTTTTTGTTTTTATTCCAAAAATAACTCAGGGACTAAAAATAATTACTTATTTTTTGTAAAGGTTACGAGAAAAAATTCCTTTATTTTCAATTGGGAGCCTTTAACCATTATCGTTATACATATATATTTTTTTTTAGTTGTGGTAACCAATTAAAGTAAAATTTATTTATTTTTGGTTATTGATAACCTAAGTAATATTTTGTTTACAAATATCTATTGGAAAAAATTATTTATTTTTCTGGTTAAAATTCTTAGGTCAAGTAAAACATATGTACCACATTTCCTTTAAGCTTCTCATATGAAGTTGTATATTTTTCAAAATGTGTTTGTTGGGTTAGACGCAATACAAACACTGCATATACCTATAAAATAAATATGTACCTATAACCATTTTTTCCTTAAGTATAAGCGCTAAATTAATAAAAGTTGTCTCTTTGTGTAACAAGTTACCCAAAATTAATAATTTGTATAAAACAAACCAAAAATTACCGTGCTGTAAGTGTTTATCAAAAAATAGGCACTTTGATAATTTAGAGGAAAAAAATCGTCAAAATGTAGATTTATCGGTAAATATGGTAGGCCTGATTACAACGCTTCCTGCTAGTTTTTATTTTTTACAAACACAAAGTATGTACACGTGTTTAGTTCTTTCAGAGTTTTTTTTTCCAATAATTTTTGTCTACTTGGCACTTGAACGAAGAAAACGCAACCTTTCAATTTCATGAAAGAATTTTTTACACAAACAAAATACATATCGGTACCGAAAATTTCAAAAATGTTTGCCTTCCAAAAAAACAAGCAACACATTTTGATCTTGTAAAGTTTTTTTTGTTTGTTTTTTTGTGCTCGAAGCACATCACGCAAAAATGGTTGAAAAAAATAACTGTTCATGTGGTCGGCTCTTTTGCGTTGAAAAATAATTGAAAATAACGGTATCGTACAATAAGTAACTTATTGTATTCCATCAGCATCCACTAGGATCTGCTTTCGCGAAACAGATATTAGCAGATATGATACTCTCTTTCGCTTTTGTATCAACTTACATCCACTCTTTTACAAATCATATCAAGATCAACTTATATCAGAAACACAAGAGCACTCATCCATACGCATCCACTTCCCAATAAAAAAATGGAGCTTCCAACGAAGCAGGTTTGTAAGGGAGAAACATAAACGTTTCGCTTACCATTGCGTTTACGGAAGACATGAATTTTATATGGCGAGTTCCCACTTTGAAGCAATACATTTTTGACACATGAAGCGCATTATTCAGCGCATATAAAAATTGTTATACATATGTAACGATCAGCCTTACACACTGAATGTTTTGATACAGTTATTTTTTAGTTTTCTCCCTTACAAACCTGCTTCGAAGTAAGGGAATGCCGTAGCACTTGAAATGTTATTTTTTTTATAAAAGTTGTTGAGAGTTCTTTCACTTACTTTACTGCATTTCTGTATGTCTTATTGCGTAGCGCATGATTGTGCGCTTATTTTTTTAAATGTACCATTAGTGCTTCGCAAAATGATAAAATTTTTTCTTGGGTTTAGAAAAAACACAGAAACAGATATAAACAGATGTATCTGTGCAGGTCTTTAGTGCGAACCGATACAGTTTCATCTGTACAACAATAAAACACATATTCTTACCCTAAAATTACACAGTCGGTTAAGTTTGCTTTTACGCATGTTATTTGCAAGTAAATTGCATGAAAAACTTCTTTTACTAGCTTTTTGTTTTATTTTAACTTAAATCAGTTTTCAACGAAAAAAACAAGACTTCTTTTAGTTTGTTTCTATCAAGGCGAATTAACTACAGGTGGTGTCGAAACGGCATCTGATTTTGACAGTTCGGGCTTATTTTTTTTGATTTGTTAGTGTTTTGCTAATAATGGTTGACATTTCGAGCTAATGGCACTAACAATACAATGCAAAAAACCCTATGTTGTTTCTGTTGTTTTTGGATTGTTGTAGTTCCGACACCACCTGTAGTTGAATTCGCCTTGGTTTCTATTTTTGGATTTGCCATGTGCATACATACACACCCGCGTACACGCACATATATGCTGATAAATGAGAATTGAAAGTTCTTTGAGAGTAATAATTATTACTCTCAGAGCTCTCTTAAAATCAAAGTGGCAGAAGTAGTACTGCCATACGACAAATTTAGCACTGGTCGTACAATGTATGGCAGTGGCACATCTTTATATATTTATAGTCTTTGCTTGAATGGTAATTGGGCAAGAAACGATATTGAAAAAGGAAATCTGTTTGTTAGTCACTTGAAAAACGTATGTATTTGCACCAAATATATTTCACAATATTGCGGTCGAGTTACCACCTGTTGCTGCTAGAGCAGCTATTCCCCTCAGATTTGAGTTAAGAGAAATCGAAAATAAATAAAAATCAGTAATAAAATGCTTTTGGAGCTACCTCGCATAGCAAAGAAAATTATTCTTTTTATTTTTAATGCTATTTTACGCCTTGAATACTATCCTCAAAAATGGAAGGTTTCCTTAGTTACCATGATACCAAAGCCAGGTAAAGATCATACAAAAGTCGAGTCTTATAGGCCTATTAGCTTATTATCAAATATGTCAAAACTGTTTGAAAAATTATTAGTTTCAAAATTAACACCGATTTTAAGTGTAAATAGATGTATTCCAAACCATCAGTTCGGATTAAGAAGAAAACACAATCGAACAGACTCATCGAATAGTAAATGTCATAAGAAAAGCATTTGAAGAAAAGAAATATTGCTCAGCACTCTTCATCGATGTTTCGCAAGCTTTTGATAAAGTCTGGCATGAAGGCTTTACATAAATTACATAAATTACATAATGACAAAAAAAAAAATTTTTTTATATATAGATAAGCTTAACCCGGTTACTGTAAAAATTTCAGGAAAACCGGTTCAGTAGTTTAGGAGTCTATAAGCCAACAAACAAACAAACATTTTTCATTTTTATATATGTACTTGCTTAACCCGGTGCGCTTCTCTACACTGCTTTTACCACTTCTTCATTTTAGAGATATTTAATATTTGCATCCTATGGGAGGTATTTCCCCCCTGCGCCTACCCGCTTTATTATACCCTTCACCGAAGGTAAAAGGGTATATATAACTTTGTCATTCCGTTTGTAATTTCTACAATATTGATCCTACACCCTATAAAGTATATATATTCTGGGTTCTTATGAAAAGCGAAGTTCAAATCCGGTTGTCCGTCTGTCTGTTGAAATGGGTTTTCCGAAGCCCCCAGATATGATGGGAGCTTCGTTGGGGTATCTTTCTGTCAGGTATTCTTATTATAATTTTGCTATTGAAATTCAGCCAGATCGGTCCACAAATGGCTGAGATATGAGCAAAAAACCACGACTACCTCTAATTTTTCCCAAAAATCCCTTGTGGTTGTTGTATTTTTATTACTTTTTGCTGTATAACTGGGGAACGGCAAAAGCCAAAGTTTCCAAATTAGGTACACACATTTAGGTTGCCAATACACACCATTCTACAAAATATGGGCGGGATTGGAGAAGTGGGCGTGGTACCTCCCGTACAAAAAAAATTAAAAATTTTATAAAAACCTAAATTTTAAGGCTGCCATATGTCCTATGGATATGATTTATATACCAAAATATCGGAAATTTTTAGTAGAACATATTTTACATAAGACTCGGGAAAATCGGTTCAGACACAAAAAAGTTTTGGCCAAAATTAAATTTTTTTTATTAAAATACCCACTTTCGGGAACCATAGATCTCCCCGAGTCCAAGCTTTATAACTAAAGTAAACGGTAAATTTATTCTTTAACACGTCGGTATATTAATCTGTCAAATCGGTTAAAAAATGGCTGAGTTATGAGCAAAAAACCACAACTACCTCTATTTTTTTAAAAAAATCCATTGTTGTTGTTGTATTTTTATTACTTTTTGCTGTATATCTGGTGAACGGAAAAAGCCAAAGTTTCCAAATTAGGTACACACAATTAGGTTGTCAATACACACCATCCTACAAAATGTGGGCGGGATTGGAGAAGTGGGCGTGGTACCTCCCGTAGAAAAAATATCAAAAACTTCATAAAAACCTGAATTTGTGCACTGCTTTATGACCGATGGTTACACCTTATATATCAAAAGACCGGAAATCTTTAGTAGAAAATATTTTCTGAAAATTTCGGAAAAATCGGTTCAGATGCAAAAAAGTTATGGCCAAAATAAAATTTTTTTTTTATTAAAATACCCATTTTCGGGAATCATAGATCTTCCCGAGTCCAAACTTTTTAAGTCAAGTAACTGGTAAAGTTCTACCTTAGCACGTCGGTATTTAAATCTTTCAAATCGGCTTAAAAATGGCTAAGTTATGATCAAAATACTGCAATCCCAAAAATTATTTTTTTTATACCCTTCACCGAAGGTAAAAGGGTATATATAACTTTGTCATTCCGTTTTTAATTTCTACAATATTGATCCTACACCCTATAAAGTATATATATTCTGGGTTCTTATGAAAAGCGAAGTTCAAATCCGGTTGTCCTTCTCTCCGCCCCCCCCCCCCCCCCTTAACAGTTGTTTACATATACTAGCATAACGCTCAATATGATTTTCGTTATCATCCTTCTATATTATTTCATCTATTTAACCAAATTATTTTAACAAATCGAAACTAGGAATTTTTGTGTTTTTTGCTACTTAAAAACTCCCCAAAATGATAAAAGAAAACAAACACGCATACTTACATGCCACAAACTATTTTGGTGAATATGTTTCCATATTTCAGTTCTCAACTCAAATAAGTTTTATGGTTTACAACTTTGCTATTGTGGTGAACAAAAGTAATTACAGCCCTACACAGTGAACATAAAACGGGCCATATTTCATTTTAATGATATTCAAACAACGTTCCTTCATAGTTTAGTTGTCTAGGGGGTTAAGTTAGAAACTGTGAGTTGTCTGGTTCGAATTTGGTTTTTTTAAAAGAAAATTTTTTTTTTAATTTTTATTTTTTTATGTTCTAAAAACGATTTAAAAAAAATATTTACCAGTTTTCGCTTTTTAAATTTAATTTATAATGGAGTTTAAAGTATTATAATTATGTATGTATACATATGTAAAAATTATTTAGTTTTTGTCTAGTTGCTCTGTATTCTGCTCCCACAATGGTGAAGGGTATATAAGATTCGGCACAGCCGAATATAGCACTCTTACTTGTTTTTATTTTCAAAAGTGTAGTATACCATAAGAGTGACTTCTACAAAGTTTGAACATTCTCACCATAACAGTTCTTAAGATATGCGATATTAAAAATTGGCGCCCTATGGGGACAACACTTCCCCTGCTGCTATTATATTTAAATTTTGGGGCTCTGAAGATCCTACTACCAAAAATTCAGCAAAATGAGTGCAGCGGCTCTTAATTATATTTCTATCTATGAGGGGTACTGCCCCTCCTCTGTCAACCCCGCCCATATTTATATCTGGGCTCGAACCCAGGCGTTTTTACGGACAGGTTACCCTGACATATTTCGATTGCAACCACTCAATCTCCTCAGAGGGCTTGCCGTTTAATAGTCTTGGGCTTAATCATTCATTTAGGTGACCGGTCATTAACGTTCAATTCAAAACAGTGAACGAGTTCGTTCACTTCGTTCAGTCGTTCATTTCAGGTCACTTGTCTTTTGGGTCAGTTTATCTTTTGTGTCAGTCGGTCTTTTGTGGATTTCGTTCATTCATTCACAATTGATTGAATACGGCAATGTGTTAAAATAAACAAGTATAGCATATTTGTTTGATGTTACACTCAAAATATTATGTAGGTAAATTCAAAATAATATTAAGTTTGAGAAACTGAAATTTCATTTAAAATAAAGGAATTTTGCGGCTATTTTTTAATGTTAATTTTAAAACGGAGAAATTCTTTAAAAATTAATAAATTTTTCTGTTATTTAAAATGTACAAACTACAAAAAATACATTCAAAGGTTTTTTCAATTAATTTTAACTCAATTTAAATTACATACTAAAACAGCTAAAACAGTATTTATATCTGTCATTATTACCTACCAAATCAGCGAAAAATTTGTGTTTTTTTAATTTATGTGCACATGTTCCTATAAGTATGTAAATAATAAAATAATTTAAAATAACTTTGCAGTTAAGTATTTCAGTTTTATTTTATGCATAAAAAATAACTGAACATATATTTTTTTTGGAGAAACATATAGAAATAGTTAAAGAATTAGTTTAATTATAAAATAACAACATTTTTATTAAGTTTTAACTCTACGGAAAATGATTTTAGTAAATTACATTCAGTTACTGTAAAACTTTTTGAGTGTACCCAAAAATAGAAAACAATAAACGCAAAATTCTGAGTTGTTTTTTCGTTTACCCAACAACTGATTGAAAAGAAACAATACTATTAAAATGTTTATGTTGTACCAGTATACTATATTTGTTTCTTTTAACACATTGCCAGTGGCAATTTGCCACATTGTTTAGAAAATTTCATAGTACAATCTGGGCTGCCATATGTAGTGATTTCTTGCTAAACGTGGCGGTTTTCAAACTTGTTTGGTGATCTCATATTCTAAGTGCTTAGGTAACTTTATTTAAAGAGAAATAATTACTTAAAAACTTTAACTGCCTGTTTTTCGAACTTATTATGTCATTAATCAATTTATATGATATAAAATACACAATTTTTTTTTAAATATAAAAGCTTGTCGCGAGATTTAAGTACTCGTATTTACTTCGTTTGAGAATTTTAGTAGTTGATATCAATCACATCAACCGTCATTTTCAGAAAGTTCAGTTATAATTAACTATCCGCTATAACTGACAAAAACATATTGTTAACTGGAAGTTAAATTGGTCGCAAGTTATTTAATTTACTTGATCTTCTACACAAGTGAATCTCGCAACACTTTATGTAACGACGTTTTAAGTTGATATTAAAAGTTTTTAAGTAACATTATTTATATTTTCTTTTCAGAGCATTTAAATAAAATATGTTTTTTTTAAATATTTGATTACTTTTAACTCGAATTCGTATTCTCCGTAAGTCATTTCAGTTGATACCCATATTGAAGATTAAGAGTCACTCAGCAAGCCCTCCCATTTGATACTCATATTGTTGGAATGCATTTAAAATAATAAGTCCGCCATCTTGGGTGTTTTACAACTGCTTTAAATTTGAGTTGCAAGATTTTACCCACAAACATACATTGCAAGTTAAATAAAAGCTATTAAAATTCATAAGTAGTTTCTTATAAACTAATATTTTTTTTATTTTACCAGTCTTTTGCCTGTAATTTCTACAAAAAGAAATCTAGCAGTGCATAGTAATTAATAGTGTAAAAGCTGTAATTTTTTAATGAAAACTGAAGGATAAAACATCTATGCTAAATAATTGTTGAAATAGGTAAAGATAACTGTTAGGTACGAACACGACCAACTTTCTTTTTTAAAAATTACGGGCATCATTCATATACGAATGCTTAAGTTATATCTACATTAAAATGGGCTTTCCCGAATAATTTCGTGCTCTAAAACTTGACTAATCTTTAATTAATAAAGTTGTCGAATATTGAATTTGGTTATTTATTTTAAGGTCTAATATAAAAAATAAATGAAATAAATATGTTTACAATTTTCTGCTCAAATAAAAAATTTGCATTTGGCGGGTTTTATATTAAGAACAACTGGCAACGCTCATGTAAAATTGTGAATAGCAGCCAGGGTTGTCGGATTTATTTTGATCTTTTTTGACAAATTTATTGTTCAAAATCGCCAAAGCCTTTTTTTAAAAATATTTTTTATAAATCCTAAAAAATAAATGTCTTCCTATTTGCTAAAATTTGCCAAAAATGGGAAAAAGTCGCGTTGATACATATTTTATTAATTAAAATGTTTGGTGAACACAAAAAAGGTACAATAGTTTACAATAGTCTAACTAAAGCAGCAAAACTATTTCTTGTGGTTAGTATTAAATAAATATTGGATATATATCTAAAATGCTATACACTTCACCGGTAAGGCATTCTTACTGTTTTTTTGGAAAACAATGTGTACGATTCAGTTTATTCAACATATCATATAATGTATAGCTCGTAATAATGTGCCAAGAAGTTTATACTGCACTCAATTTTGAAAGCGAGTTTTAGTGGAGTTAATTATTAAAAATAACTCTTTCAACACCGACATTAACAGTTGGAATAACATGCACATAAAGAGTTCTTTAAAATGGTACGTACCGGACATATCCTTATAGCTATATATTTTTCAAAAACTAATTTATATTACATGGAATACCACATTGAAATAGTCTTTCCAAATAACAATTGTAATTTGTGTAGGAGTCTCAAAACAAATTCATGGCTTATACTATGCTCACACTTGGATTCTTTGACTCTGCTTAACGTTTTATTTTTTTTTTTCTCAAATAATTCATAAATTTTTACAATTTTATCATTAATATGTTTTAAATAATCTTCTGATAACTTTATAAAGTATTTTTATCCATTTTTAATACTTAAAAGAAATATAAATTTGTTTGTTGGGTTTTTTTCTTAATAATCTGTCATCTTAATCATCTCTAATGTAATAACATTTTGCTTAAACGCGTTTAAAAACCCATTAGTCCCAATTTACACTAATAGGGTTTTTACACTGATCAACATCTAACATCTGCCATCAAAGATGTAGAAAATGTGAAACACTCGTTTACATTGCTCACATCTAACATCTGCCATCAAACAAAAATGTCACCATATTTGAAAAAAAAAATTTATTAAATTAAAAATGTTTTTTTCTCACAAAAGTGCCAACATTTAAAAAGAAAACTCAAAAATGTATTTGAAGTTCAATTTGTTTAAAAATATAAAAAATACTTAACAAAAAAACATTGCATTAAGATATAAAACTTGACAAATGGTAACGCTGCTTTCAAAGCAACTTCCATTTTGTCAGTGATGCCACAATAATAATAGAACTTATTGACTTATTGGTAGGACTTTTCGCAGAGGTGGAAAGTTCTGATTTGCCACTCACTTGGGAGTGGCCAGGACGATTCCTTTGTTGAACTGTCCAAGCAGCTAACTACTTCCGGTCTTAGACCAAGTACCCCCCGGGCAATGGCTTTGTAGCAACCGCTTTAAGGCTAGCCAGAGTTAGAAGGCGCCACAACCATGTATCCTGAATGGTCGAAAGGACGTCTCAGGAAAGTAGGCGATAACCGCTGAAACATGGTTGCATCGTGGAATTGGACACGTAGATAGCAGCCCTATCACCAATCTAGGGGACGAGGGTTAGCAGCCCACTTTCCCGAATCACAAATTGCTAACGAATCGCTAATTAAACAGCCTCTAAATGGAAAACCGAAACCCTCGTTTAGGCGCCCTATGCTCCAATGGGAGTTAGAGGAACACATATACAGTTAGGGACAAAATTGTTCACGAAATTATAAAAAATTTATGTTTATCATGAAAACTATTAAAGTTTCAACTTGGAAACTTTCTAAAACTATTGTATGGCTTTCTACATTTTATAATAAAACTATGTACACTTATTTTCAAAAGTACCGCTAGTTTTTATGTTTGTACTAAGTTAACATCCAAACCATATGTGTGAACAATA
The DNA here is from genome assembly GCA_930367215.1 of Pollenia angustigena. Lineage (NCBI taxonomy): Eukaryota > Metazoa > Arthropoda > Insecta > Diptera > Polleniidae > Pollenia > Pollenia angustigena. The sequence goes on from OV884060.1 coordinate 88,837,777, forward strand.
TTGAGCCTGTGTGAATCTTTCATAACAATTCCAAAAAAGTTCAAGTTTTTTCTGTGGGATTTGCTTTTAAAGGGAGTAAATTAATTCCTAATATTAAATTTTTTTAAAATTTGAAAAATCTTTGAGCATTTAAATTTTGCCTAGTTTCTTCAAGAACGGTAATTCAAAAGCGGCACTTTTAAAACAGAGCATTGTGAAAATTTAAAAAAAGGAGTCTCACATCGCAAGATCACAAAAAATAAAACATTTCAGTGAGATTTTAATGCATCTAGAATAAAAAAAGTGTAGTTTGGATAGCAAAAGCAACAAAGCTGGTCGCCCAAAAAAAACTTTCGCCAAAAGATTTTCGCGACTCAAAGCGACTTATTGTTACTGGTGTAGTCAATATAGCTATAAAGGTCCGGCAAATAATGAGCATTGAGTACAATTTAGATATAAGCACTAAAATCGTACGAAGTTGCTTAAATTCAAGTAGATTAATAGCTGGAATAAAGAGCGACAACCCACATTTTAGCAAAAATAAAAGCTGAAAACGGCTGTAGCTTGCAAAAAAATAAGAAAAATTCATTTAAAGATTCAATGCGTGTAACATGCCTTTGATCGGACAAAAATTATGAGATTGCAGGCAGGCGGACGGGAGTTAACATGTTTGGCGTAAAAGTGTTACCGTAAAAGAGTGAAATTATTCCAAATGTTTAAATTTTGATGATCTCATAAATGACTTGAGATTGTTTTCGCAGGAATCAGCTTCAAGCACTCCGCTAATTCAGAAGAAAAATGTGTGCAAAGAACTACATAATCATCCTTAAAGACCCGTTGTTTCCAAGATAAGCCATATTCGGGTAAGAATCACGACGGGGTGATATCAATATGCAGGACAACGATCTCAAGCATACTTCAGAAATAGCTAAAAGTTAGTTTGAAGAAAATAAAAATTCGAAAATAAATTTACATAATTAGTCACCAGAGTAGTACCCCCATTTGAGTACCTTTGGTCCATTCCAAAACACCTTTTTTTTTGCTCAGAGGAACCCGCCAAGCACTGTATATAAGCTTTGCGAGCTTGCCGCTAAAGCTTGGAAAAAATAAAGCCGAAACTGCTAAGAACTATTGTAAAAGAATGGAAAAAGGATTAAGGCAGCTTAAAAGAGCAAATGGACAACATACCAAACGCTAGGATCCAAATACAACAATAATCTCTAACAAGGGTCATAATTGTTCACATTCAGAACTCAATACTTATACCGTGAAAAATATTATGAACACTTATTTTTTAGAAAAGTTTTTATTTTTAAGTTCTTGAAATGTTTTACTTTTCATATAGTTAAAAAATTTTAAATAATTATAAATAAAACAAAAATTTATAGCATATTTTGCCAATAACACAAAATCTGTGAACAATTTTGTCCCTAACTGTATATATTATTTTTTTTTTTTTTTTTTTTTTTTTTTTTTTCTTCATTATTTATTTATTGAATCTTCATATATTAAATATGAACTAACAATAATTAATCAAATCTTAACCTAATATTATTTTTTTGTCCTGCCAGTGCCAGACAAAAATTTTGTTCATCGCGGGTTCTGTTCACTTTTATAGGTGTTTATCGCTCATCTAATTGGACAAGTGCCGCAGTGTCTCTTCTTCTTAAGCGAGTGTGGCCGCTATCATTTAAAATATTTCGTGCTAGTGGGTTCGGGTGCAATTCGAGCCTTTTTAAGTATTTTACTGCATATTTCGTACTCATAGTTTTAACTAATGGAACATTGAGATCCTTGTGAATATTTGAGTTTTTAACATACCAAGGGGCAGCTGTGATTATTCGAAGTAGTTTATTTTGGCGCCTTTGAATTTTTTCGATATTAGAGGCCGAGGCAGTGCCCCATAACTGAATACCATAGCACCAGATTGGCTTTAAGATGGAGTTGTAAAGAAGAAGTTTGCAGTCGAGACTAAGGACAGAGTTTCTTCCAATAAGCCAATGAATTTGGATGGCTTTTAGTTTCATTTGAGTTAATTTTGCCTCTATATGGCTTTTCCACGTTAAACGGCGATCTAGATGAATACCGAGGTATTTTACATGCGAATTTTGAGGTATTATTTGATTATTGATTTTAATAGGGGGGCATGATTCCCGACGCAAGGTGAATGTTATATGTACGCATTTTTGCTCATTGACCTCTATCCTCCATTGCTTTAACCATAGTTCGAGTTGAAATATATGATCCTGTAGGTATCGAGATGCTTCTTGACGGTTTTCGTGCACGCTCAAAAAAGCTGTATCATCAGCAAATGTTGAAGTTTGTGTGTAGTTGTTTGTTGGCATATCCGAGGTATATATTAAGTATAAAAGTGGGCCCAGGATGCTTCCCTGAGGGACTCCAGCGTCAATTTGCTGAGGAGAGCTTAAATAATCACCTTCTTTAATAATAAACTTTCGACCGACTAAGTAGCTTTCTAACAGCTTGTGTATGTTTACTGGTAAGTTTAGCTTCAATTTATGTAATAAGCCTTCATGCCAGACTTTATCGAAAGCTTGAGAAACATCGATGAAGAGAGCGGAACAATATTTTTTTTCTTCAAAGGCTTTTCTTATTGCGTTTACTATACGATGGGTTTGCTCAATTGTGCTGTGTTCTCTTCTAAAGCCGAATTGGTGGTTAGGAATACATCTATTTTCATTTAAAATTGGGGTTAATTTTGACGCTAACAGCTTCTCAAACAGCTATTAGAAAGTAAGCTTATAGGCCTATATGACTCAACTTTTGTGTGATCCTTTCCAGGTTTAGGTATCATGGTGACTAAGGAGACCTTCCACTTTTGAGGATAGTATTCAAGGCGTAAAATAGCATTAAAAATTAAAAGAATAATTTTCTTTGCTATGCTGGGTAGCTCCAAAAGCATTTTGTTGCTGATCTTGTCAAACCCAGGAGCCTTCTTGGGGTTTAAATCACAAATAGCCTTTTCGATTTCTCTTATCTCAAATCTTAGCGGAACAGCTGCTCTAGCAGCAACAGGTGGTAACTCGACCGCAATATCGTGAGATATATTTGGGGTAAATACGTTTTTTAAATGATTGACAAACAGATTTCCTTTTTCAACATCATTTCTTGCCCAACTTCCATTCAAGTTTCTTAATGGTGGTTTAGAGACAACTGGCCTTTTGAGATTTCTAGCTGCACGCCATAATGAGTAGTCTGATTGTGGGGTTGCATCAAGTTCCTTAAGATATTTTTCCAGAGAAGCCGTTTTCTTAGTCTGCAGTAACTTTCTTAGTCTTTTTGTACACTCTTTAAGTAAGTTCTTAAGTTGAGGGGATCTGTGCAATTGCCACTCTCTTCGAGCCCTCCTTTTTTCAGACAAAAGATGCTCGACATCTGTGGAATATATTTTAATAGTTTTTGTTTTTTTGGGGGCAATATTGGAATGTTGAACAGCTAGTTTCAGAAAACTGTCAAAATTGTCAATAGAGCGATCTACATAATCCGGTGTACTGAGCGGAATATTTTCTGTGCAATGGGTACTGAGATATTTTTTATATTTCAACCAATTAATTTGCGTAGCTGTCGTCGGAGGAACAATTCTATTGGGGTTCATTATAGTAACGATTGTAGGTGTGTGGTCGGAAGATAAATCTAGGGAGGCTTCAACTTGAATCGTTTCTATGGGAATGTTTTTAACCACGCCGAAATCTATGACATCTGGAATTTTTTGAAGATCAGTGGGCCAATATGTTGGTTGTCCGCTCGCTACCACATTTAAATCCATTTTAGAAATTATGTTAAATAAAACACGACCCTTTGGTGTTATAAGTCGCGACCCCCAGAGGGTATGTTTAGCGTTATAATCGCCAGCGGCTAGGAAACACGGTCCTAATGATTTAAAATATTTACAATATTGGTCCTCCGATATTGAAAATCTAGGCGGGGAGTATAACGATGAAATTATTAGGTTTCTATTTAATTCCTCAACGCAAATGTTCGTTGCCTGGAGATAATCTTCACGATGATCACACATTAGGTAGTGTTTGACTCGGGCCTTTATTAAAATGGCAGAACCTCCACAAGCTCTATCTCGAGGGTCCTTGGTATCATATAGTATATAACCATTTATTTTAAACGTACTTCTTGAGGTCAAATGAGTTTCAGAAATCATCATGACATCAATTTGTTTATTTTTAAGAAAGTATTCTAATTCATTTTTATGTTGGCGGATGCCGTTTGCGTTCCAAAAACAAATTTTTAAACAGTTCATGGTTTGTTAATTACAGCTTGCAATAACATCGATTGCATTCTAAGCATTTCCTGCATCATATTACCCATTGTGTTCGTAAAATTATTTACTGTTTGCACTAATGTTTCCATGGTTTTTTCTAAACGACTTAAATTAGAAAATTGAGTTTCATCATTACTTGGCGAGGCACCTTGCATTGGCTCATGGTTTGATTTTAGGACGTTAGCGTAAGAGGTTCTGTTATTACTAGGCTGGGGGGCGTGAATTGCATTTGTGTTAACCTGATTTGTTACCTGCATTTGAGGGGGATTAGTTTTCGGTCCGACCGACTGCTTGACGATAGTATATACAGGGCATCCTCTATAATTGGCAGTGTGATTACCGCCACAGTTGCTACATTTTTTTACGTTGGGGTCGGTTTTAGACTTGTCGCAAAGAACTGTTCCATGTAATTCACCACATACTACGCAAACAGGGGGTAAGTAGCAGTATGCCTTAGTATGGCCAAATTCCTGGCAGTTTAGACATTGAACAGGACCATTTCTTTTGTGCGGCTCCTCAATAGTTACCCTTCTGTACAGAATATATTTCAAATTATAAATTGGATGCGTTTCATTTTTTTTGAGCTTAACGTCGCCGGGTTCAAGCTCCACTCGAAATAGTGGTTGGGGATTTTTATCCCTATTTTTGATATTTGTTACGTTTTTGATTTTAAAGCCCTTCTCTTCCAAAAAAGCTTTAATTTCCCCTGGGTCTACGCATGAGTCTATGCCCTTGATTACTACCTGAAGACCTTTACTGCTCTTCAGTTGATACGTATAAAAGTTTTTATTCAGAGTCTCAAATCTTGTAATTACCTTTCGAATATCATCCTCATGATTAACCTGTATTTTAGTCTCGTTAATGATACCGCGCTTTATTGCAGCTACATAAAAGGAATTTTCACCAATCACCGAAATTAAACTTTTTATTAACTCATTAGAGTTTTGCTCTCTAAGGTATATCGGGGGTGGCTTAGACGATTTAATGACGTTTGGTGCTTCAGAGGATTCATCCTCCAGAATCGCGAAACGATTTTGTGTATTTATTTTATCAAAAGATGGTACTTTTGAGGCCGAAGCAACTGCTGCAGAGGTAGGGCTGCGTCCCCGTTTAAGCACTGTTATGTACCTGTCCATACCAACTTGTACTGTAGGCTTTTGACAACTTTTTACAGGGGGGTTTTCCATTGCATTTGTGTTTAAGTTCATGGTATCATTGCCCACTAAATTTGTTTTTGACGTCACGGCAATACTTGCTGGCCTGGCAACACTTGTCACCAACTCTTGTTGTAGTTTTTTTAATGAGTCACTATCCACCGTTTGTGTAAATACCGAGGGTGAGAGGGAACGTGTTCGAGTAATTGGCTTAGCCGTTAGGTAGTTAATATTGTTTTGTTTTGTTTTATTTATTTCTGCATTATTTTCATTTGCATTAACTAAAACGTAAACGTTTCTTTCATTTTGTCTTAGTGTTGTTTCACTATTTGTACTCATGCAAAGAGTTGTTTTTGTTTTTCACCGTTTTGCTTTGCTTTAATATTTTTATTATTTATTGTATTTTACAACAACAAAAGAAAAACCAGAATTTAAATGTTTTTTTTTCAGAATATGTATACACATGTATGAACATTCATACGTACATATATATTTTTACTGATTTATTTTATTTAATTTGATCGTTTTAAATTGTTCACTATTATGTTAAATAATTTAATTAACAAAATATATTATTTTGTTTTTTTTTTTAAGCGTCCATTCGCTGCTTAGATTACAAAATCAAATGTGATTAATTAATAGTTTAAATTGTATGCGGGGCTAAAATACACGTCTGTATCACAACAAAGCACATTGGGAACGTATACGTTCGCAAAAATAATATATAAAACAACAACAAAATTAAAAAATTTGTTTTTGGTTTACATGTTATTTGTGCGAACGTAAACGTTCGATTGACATCGTGAAATAGGCAGTTAGTATTATCAAATTTACAACAAAATCGCCATATATTTTAAAATCAGCCAAAAATAAATCGCAATGTCGCCAAATTGAAAATTAAGTCGCCAAGAAACTTGACAACCCTGATCGTATTATGAAAATGTGTAAAGGAATGTGGCAATGAGTAAATGAAATAAGAATATTATACTGGCATCACATATACATCACAATAGTATTGTTGTTTCTTTTCAACCAGTTGTTTGGTAAACAAGTGACCGACTGACTAAAAAGACCCAAGTGAACCATGCAAGTGACCGATTGAACGGAATTGAACGATGCAACTGAACGGCCGTTCATCGTTCATCTGACTGACCCGTTCAATTGAACTAGTTCGTTCATGACCGACACAACTCTACCGTTTAACACTCGCAGCCATCGACGACTGCTGACGTCATTAGTCAAACATCAATCCTTAAACCAAATTGTATTTAACCTTTGGTAGATCGAAATTTGCTTTGAATGATTATTTATCTTAATTTATTTTACATGTTCTTCCTTTACTTCTGTTTTTTCGTACTTTTGTCAAGAATTTTTCTTGAAGTTCAAAGTACATATTTTGTTTTGTTTTTTCATTTTTTTGTCCTTCTTTTTCTTGCTGACCTTTTTCAGCACAACTTGAAGGACAAATGCAAACATAGAGCTCGTGCCTTAGCTTTAACAATAATTAGTATTGTGTTTATTTTGTTGAACTATTTATGGTTTTTAATCCAAATTTTTAAATTTTTAATTAGGCTTAAGTTCATCAAATTTAATTTTCATTAAATTATTTTTTATGAAGAAAGGAATTTTACAACATGAAAATTAATTAAAATTTACTGATAATTTTTCATTCTTGACTCAATCTGGGCTCGAAATTTATATTTTACCATAATAGTAGCTTTAACCACGTTTGAAGACTCTCCCTTTAATAGTTCTTCAGTTGAGCGATATTTAATATATGCATCCTATGGGAGGTATTCCCCCCCTGCGCCTACCCACTTTATTTTTATTTTCAATAGTGTAATTACCATAAGAGTGACTTCTACAAAGTTTGAACATTCTCACTATAACAGTCCTTAAGATGGGGGCAACCACTTCACCCGCTGCTATTTTTTTTAAATTTTGGGGCTTAGAAGATCCTACTACCAAAAGTTCAACAAAATGCGTGCAGCGGCTCTTAAGATACGCGATATTTAAAATTGGCATCCAATGGAGGGTACCAATTCCCCTGCCCCTATCGAAAAAATTAGTAGCCTATTTTATTTTTAGGCCTCACGTGATGTTACTGTAAAGATTTCAGGAAACCCAGTTCAGTAGTTAAGGAGTCTAAAAGCCAACAAACAAACATTTTTCATTTTTTTGGTTATTGGTTATATTGGTTACCGTAACTAATTAATTGAGAAAATAAAAATTTTGGTTATAAATAACCATTATATCAAAAAAAAAAATTGTTTGGTTAAAAATAACCATTAAATCAACCAAAAATTTTTTTTGGTTAAAAATAACCGTTATCCAAACAAATTGATTTTTTTTTTTGGTTATCATGTATGAAATATACAATATCTTTGCCGTAGTAAATAAAAAAAATGGTTATTTTCGACCAAAAAATGTTTTGGTTTATAGAACGATTATTTATAACTAGGGCAACCAAAAAAAAGCAAGATAGAATGATTTTGATTGAGCACAAATTCCGATAATAAAAAAAACAAAGAAAATAAGCTATATTTGTTAGAGTTTTGTTTTTGCTTATTTTGGCAATATTATATTTTTAGTAATTTTTGCAATATCGGCTTTGTTTTACTTATTTTGCCATTTAAAAATAATCATTAATTTTTTCAAAGAAAAAAATTTTATACATATGTATGTATGTATAATAAATTGATTTTTTTGATGTTTTTAAGTGAAAAGATTGTGAAAAAAAAAACAACAAACAAACAAAACAAATTATAGCCGAACCAAGTTTTATTATTCGTAATAGGTGCGGAGAGCAGGCCCAGCCCAACCAATAGAGATGCGTAGTAGACTGGTCGCAATTTTTTTTTTTTTTTTAATTAAATTGTTTGCGCTGCTTAAAATATGAGGTTTGGTGTAAGAAATAATGACCTAATTTTTCAGGTCAATCCGACGGTGCCTAGCCGTGCCAGGTGGGGCCCAAAGTTCCCCATTTTATAAAAAAAAACATCTTTTTTATCAGATCTTTATAGTTATACTAGTTGAAAAGCCGAAAATCAAAAATATGACTACGCTATGATCTTCGGCAGAGAAAGTACTTCAAGTGTGCCAAATTTCAGCTTCCTATGTCATCAGATGGCTTCAGAAAGTTGCGGAAAGAATAGGACATACATGCAAACATCCTGACATACTAAGAAATTATATATTGTATAGATAGATTAAAGTATTTGCAGTTTAATATTTTAGTATGATACAAACGAAAGATTTTTAACTAATTTTAACTAATTCGGGATCGTTGAATCCAGTGGTGCTAGCCGTTTTTTTTAGGTTAGCTTTAGTTTTCGAGATATACCGTTATTTCGAAAATTAAGGAAGTTGCACAACATATGTTCGCGCAACTCAAAAACGCTTTAGCTTATTGAAAAACTAAAGAAAACCGAAATTCGGCAATAAAATTTACTTTAAGAAAGTTAAAACTTTTTTCTCATATTGGCTTTGGTTTTCGAGATTACCGTTATTTCGAAAATTAGGGATGTTGCACAACATATATTCGCGTAACTCAAAAACGCTTTAGTTTATTGAAAAACAAAAAAAACCGAAATTCCGCAATAAAATTTACTTTAAGTTAAAACTTTTTTCTTCATATTGGCTTTGGTTTTCGAGATATACCGTTATTTCGAAAATTAAGGAGGTTGCACAACATATATTCGCGTAACTCAAAAACGCTTTAGTTTATTGAAAAACAAAAAAAACGAAATTCCGCAATAAATTTAAAAGTAAATTTTTATTAAAGTTAAAAAAATATTTTTTTCTTCTCTCATCTTCCCGCTTTAATAAAAACATATTAATACATCAATACCTTGACTTACGCATTTTTTTTTATTTCAAATCAAAATTATTAATATGAACTGTTTAATCAATAAATGTCCAATAAAAAATCCCGATGAAAGGATGATTGTATGCTGGTTATGCAATGGCTTAGTCCATTTCAAATGCAGTGGATTACCAACTCTTGTTGCCGAAGCTACCCAAAAACATGATGGTTTACACTAGTGTTGTCTTAACTGTAGAAGAATTGGCGCAGATTTTTATAACTTCTTTGAAGCAAGAAAAACCTTATATCTAAAAATTCAAAACGAATTGAACAACGTTTCAAGTTCCTTAGATCAGTATGGTCACTTGTTTGATAAGTTTTCTTCACTTGATAATTTTGGACCCACTCAGCAAAACTCTAAACAGGCATCCCCACAACAATCTTCACCAAAGCGCCGTAAGTCAGCTCGAAATAACAATAAGGCTTCTTCTGAATCAGCCAATTTAAATCAACCAGTCGTGAGTAATCAGTCAATAACTCCTGGAACATAAAAGGTTGCTGTGGAAAATTCTACAGCTTCTAAGGATCCAAATATGCAAATTTTAACACACATAAATGATAATACTAATGTCGCTCGTGAACTTCGTGAACAAATGACACGCAAGGCGAAAAAGTTTTCTGTTTCAAAAAAGCTTATTATGATGAATTAAACTTTCGTTTATTTAATACTAATTGGCTGCATTTGTTAACTAACATAAGTGGTACTCCATCTTCTATTGATTCAACAATACAAGTCTTCTGCGCCACTATCTGGAAATATTTTGATGAATGTGTTCCGAAAGTAAGATTATGCACCAAAACTGGACCACCATGGAATTCTAAGCGATTATCGAATCTAAAGAATATAAAAAATAAATGTTTTAAAAGGTACAAAAAGTCTGGTTTACTCTCCGACTACGCCAAATATGCTGTATCCCGATCAGATTACAATTTAATGAACACGTTGCTCTACAAGAACTATGTAAACACTATTAAACATAATTTAAAATCTGGCCCAAAATCGTTTTATAAATTCGTTAATTCTAAACGTAATTCAACTGGTCATCCTAATGTTATGAAATACCAATCTGGTGAATCTAACACCAATCTGGAAATAAGTAATTTATTTGCAGACTTCTTTTCGACGACTTACTCGGATGCCCAATATAATAATACCTCATATCCCTATCCTATTGCTGAAAGCCAACCAATACAAATTTTTCCGATCAGCACATCACAGATTTTAACAGCTCTAAGAAGCGTTAAATCGACATTTAGTAGTGGACCGGACGGTATACCCAGCTGTGTTTTGAAAAATTGTGCAAATGCACTTGCTACTCCACTGGAAATAATATTTAAAAAAGAGCATGGCTATTTTCCTCAATATTGAAAAGATTCAAGGCCGGTAATAAATCAAACATTATAAACTATAGAGGAATTGCAAAGCTTAGTGCAATCCTAAAATTATTAGAAAAATGTATCACAGATAATTTTAGTCACCAAATATCGTCTTTTTTATCCACTCATCAACACGGCTTCAGAAGTTGCTCCTCCACAACAACTAATCTTTTACAACTGACAACCCTGGTTAATAGAAGCTTTAATAACAAACAACAAACTGATGTCATATACACCGATTTAAGTAAGGCATTTGATAAAGTTAACCATTTTTTACTGTTACTGAAACTTGATATTATGGGATGCACTACAAATACCATAAACTGGTTCAGATCATACCTAACAGGTCGGAAACAGCGTGTAATCTTCAATAATTCCACCTCTAAAATTATTATCGTGAAGTCTGTAGTTCCTCAAGGGAGCCACCTGGGACCGATTTTATTTTTTATTTTTATAAACGATTTACCGAGTGTAATAAAATTTTGCAATGTTTTAATGTATGCTGATTTTTTTTTTTTTTTTTTCTTCATTATTTATTTATTGAATCTTCATATATTAAATATGAACTAACAATAATTAATCAAATCTTAACCTAATATTATTTTTTTGTCCTGCCAGTGCCAGACAAAAATTTTGTTCATCGCGGGTTCTGTTCACTTTTATAGGTGTTTATCGCTCATCTAATTGGACAAGTGCCGCAGTGTCTCTTCTTCTTAAGCGAGTGTGGCCGCTATCATTTAAAATATTTCGTGCTAGTGGGTTCGGGTGCAATTCGAGCCTTTTTAAGTATTTTACTGCATATTTCGTAATCATAGTTTTAACTAATGGAACATTGAGATCCTTGTGAATATTTGAGTTTTTAACATACCAAGGGGCAGCTGTGATTATTCGAAGTAGTTTATTTTGGCGCCTTTGAATTTTTTCGATATTAGAGGCCGAGGCAGTGCCCCATAACTGAATACCATAGCACCAGATTGTATGCTGATGATGTGAAGACTTTCCTAAGATGCAATATCAACCTGATGGTTCTAAATCTAAAATGCAAACATATGCAATTTTCACGAAATTGGAATGATAATGGTCGTTTTTCCTTAGGTGGAAATCAGCTAGAATTGGTTACGGAGTTTCTAGACTTAGGAGTTCTCCTTGATTGTAAATTAAATTTTAACAAACATATTGTCATGATGGTGAATAAAGCTCGTGGCGTGCTTGCTTTTACCAAACGTTTGAATACATCGTTAGTAAGGCCTATCCTGGAATACGGTTCTATTATTTGGGATCCATACACGGATTGTCACAAGAAGCACCTTGAATCTGTTCAAAAACAATTTCTCCTATTTTGTCTGGGAAATACAACATGGAATGCAAATGTGAATCTTCTTCCATATTCTGCAAGTCTCTCTATAATTAACTTGCCGACTTTAGAAAGCAGACGCATCATGCTTAACGTTGTTTTTTTAGTAAATTTATTAAATGGTTCAATTTTCTCAGAGTTCTTGCTGGAGACAATAAACTTCAATATACCTTTTAGGTCTACTCGGAACTTCGCACCACTTCATCTACAGTGTTTTCAAACTAACTATGCAAACGCTGACCCTTTAAGGAGATTATGCAAAAGTTTTAATGATTTCTATAATTTTATTGATTACCCTGTTAACGTTAATATTTTAGAACGTAACATCATTTTGTTCTTGAATGTAAACCATAAGTTAAGTATCCTTATAAAATGTAGATTATTTTATTGGTCTGTAAGGATTTTAGTCCATAGACCGTGATTAAATAAATAAATAAAAAAAAAAACACTCACAAACTCTTTGAGAGCTATTTAACTAGCAGAACATTCATGGTTAGGTCAAAAAACCAATACTCCCCCACCAAGAAAATATCTGCTGGTGTTCATCAAGGCAGCATATTAGGGCCGTTACTGTATATAATATATACAGCTGATGTGCCAACAAGCCCGAGCACACATACTTCTACGTTTGCAGACGACACAGCATTTATTAATGTTAATCAGGACCCAAAAGTTGCACAGCATTTACAGTCCCACATCAATGAACTAGAAGCCTGGCTAGAAAAATGGAAAATAAAGGTTAACCCGGCTTAATGTGCTCACTTAACTTTCACGCTCAGAAGACGTGCCCTCCTGTTAAAATAAATAACATCACTGTTCCGGTAGAAAGCCATGTTAAATACTTGGGAATTCATATAGATAGACGCCTGACCTGTAGTGCGATTCACTATGCTTTTTAAACCACAATTGTTTCGTTTAAAAATGTTAACCCCAAAATTAACCATTTTGCTATTCACTAACACTTTTAACGACATCTGCTGGTGTTTAAAACCAGCTGTTTCAGTCAGCTGTTATTTTTAGCACAATTTGTGGTTTATTAACAGCAGCATTTTTTGTGTGGTTAAATCCGTTTAGAAAAGTGTTTGTTAACTGTGTACATAACAATCGTTGAATACAATGGCTTTGGAGTATTTAGTCTACAATTTATTGGATAATGAGTCATTTGATAATGCTCCTTTAGTTAACCGGCGTGAACTTCGTGATACAGATGATCCTTTTGAGTTGGCATCAACAGAATTTAAAAAACTCTACCGTTTAAGTCCGGAATTGGCTGAAGAAATTGTGTCACAACTTGATGGTATTTTAAAAGGTTCTAGGATTACTGGAATATCGTCTGAAAAACAGGTATGTATATATACTGTGTCAAACATTATTATAGAAAAAATATATTTTTTTTCAGGTGCTAGCGACTTTACGTTTCTATGCAACTGGATGCTACCAACGGCCTGTAGGAGAGCAATGGGGTATATCCATGAGCCAATCATCAGTAAGCCGTTGCATACATAGAGTAACTGATGCAATTAACAGTACGATGTTTTGTGCCAATATAAAGTTCCCAATGACTCAGGAAGAACGTCAAACTGCAACAGCAATTTTTGCATCAGCTTCTTCACCCTTTGTTGCGGGTACAATCGGGGCAATCGATTGCACACATGTTGCAATATTAGCTCCAAAAAGCCATGAAGAAGCTTACGTCAATCACCATGGCTGCCACTCAATTAATGTCCAAATGGTAAGAACAGCTTTAAAAACAACAACAACAACAATAAATTTTTTTTTTACATACGTGCAGATATGTGATCCCAATTTGAAAATTTTAAATGTAAATGCTAAATACCCAGGAGCACGACATGATTCTTACGTATGGAGCTCCTCTGCACTTCGAAGAGTCATGCAGCGAAGTTTCGAAAACGAAACCACAATATGTTTTTAATTGGTATGTAAATTTAAGACTTACATAAAAAAATAAACCTATCAATTTATAAAATAACACATAAAAATCTACAGGAGATTCTGGATACCCTTTGGAGCCATGGTTAATGACTCCTCCACCAAACCAATTAGAAGGAAGTTCTAAATTTCGTTACAATGAGGCCTTGTGTAAGGCTCGTAATCCGGTTGAACGACTGTTTGGCGTCCTAAAAGGAACTTGGCGATGCTTATCTAAGCAAAGAGTCCTTTTATATGATCCTGGCTTTGCCGGAAAAGTTGTTAACGCATGCGCAACGTTGCATAATATAAATTTACACGACCAACGCTATGAAACAGAGTTTGAGACTTCAGCGAATAATACAAGTAGCGATTTAGTAAATCAAAACTTACCATCTTCAATAGCGAAACGTGCCCAAGACCGCTTAATTGCAAATTATTTTACATAGGCAATAATTAATAGGAAGAAAGTAACACCTTTTACTTTCTTTCTAAGAACTACATATTTATTGCCTATGCAAATTTCAAGTAAAATGTGTTTAGTAGAAATGGTCAAAAAGTATTTAACAACTGCTGTAGAAAGCGTTGTCCAACTCTTGTTATAGATTGTAAGTTTAGCAATCATAATAATACATATGCAAACGTACATATTCACTAGGGATATAACTTTTTAACAATTCTTCAACATATCAAAATTGGCATAGCACAGTCCGATAGAGCATAAAAAACTATAACGGAACGTATATTTATTTTTTCGCTAAGGTCAAAAAAGTTCACGCACGATGAAGTTTTTAAAATTTTAAATTTTCTTTTTGGTTAAGAAACCATAATAATATGTTTATTTAAAACAAAAAATAGCTCAAGTATGAAATTTTATTAATATTTAGAGATGGTAAGAGATTTTTCCGCAAACTAAAACGTATTTTTAACCTTTGATAACAAAAAAAATTAAAAAAGAATAAAAAACACCGTATAAAATTATGAATATTCAATATTGCATTGGTTTAGAAAAACCAATTGGTGCGTGAACTTTTTTGAGAAAAATTACAAAAGATTATGATTTTCGTGGTTACTAGGACATGGTTGACCTCATGGTACTATGCCAAAAAATTGGTTGTACCCTAATATTCACCTTTATTATAAGGGTGGTTATGTATTCATATATATGTATTATTTTTGTATATTTGTGTATATGTTTGCCTATTTTATTAAATAAAACTCTTTTTTTTTTAAACATTTTAAAGTAAAACGACTTTATTCATAAAATTATATATTTATTATGTACAAGGAAGCGCTCTTTGTTCAAAACAAAAAATTGTACTATCGGCGCAAAGGCAGTGGCTACTGCTAATAAATAAATAAAAAGATATATTAAACATTCACTGAAATAAAAAACAAAAAATAAAAATAATAAAGAACATAACAAACAATTCAAGTACATTAATTTATAAATAAATAATATATAAAAAAGAAAATAATAAAAAATTGTATTATTGGCGCATAGGCAGTGGGTACTGTTAATAAATAAATAAAAAGATAAATTAAACATTCAATGAAATAAAAAAAAAAATAAAAATCATAAAGAACGTAACAAACAATTCAAGTACATTAATTAATAAATAAATACAAAATCTATAAAAAAAGAAAATAATAAAAAAATTGTGATATTAGCGCATAGGCAGTGGGTACTGTTAAGTAAAATGCGAAATAAATAATAAATAAAAAGATAAACTAAGCACCATTCAAAGAAATTAAAGAAACATTTGATAAAAAAAAATTAAAAAGAATATATAAGGCAAACAATTCAAGAGACAATAAATTAAAAAGAATAAAAAGCAATTAAAAATAAATAACAAAAATTAAAAAATATATATTATGTCAGAAAAATTATTATTTACTCTTTAAGTCTGAAACAAAAAATTAAGGATCGTTATTAAACCTCTGATAAACTATTATGAATAGGACTCATAGTACATACATATACATATGTATGTCAATCGATAATGTCCTTATTACATTAACGTTTTACTTGTTATTGTAATTAAAAAAAGTAAGCCCTAATCGTAATAGTTTTTAAAAAGTTTTTTAAAAAGCTAAGATAAAAAAATTTTAAATGTAAGGGCTACTTACATTTTACTTATTACATTGGCTAAATTGGTAACCGCAGTGGCGGTTTCGTTCAGGCCTTCCCCCATCTTGTTTATGGCATCGGCCATAATTTTATTAATAGCTACGTTGGAAGAGCTGCATTACGATAGCATCATCAAAATCAAAGATTCATTCTTAATGATAATTTAAATCACGTTAATAAATACCTTTAAAGCATCAGCCTGTTTGCTTGCGATCTCTAAAAATTGTTTTTTAGTTTCGCTATCGTCCTCTGCTCGTTTTCGTTTAAACCCTCTTCGTGGTGTTCTATTGGAAGTGCTTGGTGTATCATATTGCATATCAAATCTTTCTTCTACATTTGGTGGCGATGGCAATACAATCTCGCCGCCATCTTCAAGAATAAGTTGCAGATTCGAAAGGAAAAAGGAATTTACTAGAGCTAATCATACACACATATTAACTTCACTTTAACTTACCTCTTCCATAGGTACATTTTCGGCAACGGATCCGTGGCCCTCAATGTAGTCGTTCCCGATAATAGCAACTACCCGCCTTTCAAGATCACTTAACGCCTCTTGAGTCAGCGGCTTATTCCCAGTAAGCGCTTGTTGCCTTTTCCGGTCGCTTACTTTGGTACTGGTTCGGCTTTTTAACTTTTTTTACACCTTTGTGAGAAAAAACAATTTTAAATTGTTTTATATTTATTCAACTATATTTACTTACCGCCTGCCACTGGTTGACCGATTTAACCGCCCCGCCAAGACAATTAAGGGTTTCGGACAACTCGCTCCACTTCTTGTCGCATTCTAATTTCCCGTGGAGCTTCTTAAATTTCCCACCAGCAAGTCCCGGGTTATTTAGCATGAAGTCAACCATCTGACTTAGCTGCTCGGCAGACGCGCGGCTTCTTTTGGTAGTTGTACTAGCCATTCTATTTTAATAACTAAAAGCGTTTATAATATTAATAAAATAATTAAAATTTGTTATGTTTTACTTACTTTGAAGAGAACTTTTACAAACAAAAGGTATTTTGTTTGTTTTTTTTAATTCTTCTTTGTTCTTTTCTCCTATTTTGACATTTCGTTTGGCAGAGTTGCCACATAATATCAATTTGGAACCAGAGGAAAATAAAACTGTTTACTATGGTTAAAAATATGTTAGTGAATCACATAGTGGTTAGTGCAAACACCAAAATGTGTGGTTAAAGTTAACACTTTTTAAAGTGTTAAAAGTTAGTGAATTGCACTACTGGTCTCGTCATATTGAAGCGAAAATAACGGCTATGCAACTTAAAGCAGCTCAACTACATTGGCTAATTGGTCGAAACTCAAACTTATCCTTAGACAACAAAATTCTCTTATACAAGTCTATCATAAAACCAATATGGACATATAGCATCCAATTATGGGGTACTGCATGCGCATCAAACATCCAGAAGCTAAAAAGAAGACAGTCTAGGATATTACGGCAAATTGTCTGCGCCCCATGGTATATACTTACATAATGACAATATCCACAGAGATCTTAACATCGCTACCATCCAGGAAGAAATTAAAAAGTATTCAGTCAAATACATAGATAAACTAATGGTCCATGCGAACTACCTCGCTCGGGATCTAATAAAGTTCGATGGTCACCGGAGGCTGAAAAGATCCGACACTTTGAGCCTAGTAGGCTTTTTTGACACTTGAATGCAATTAATTAGCGGTTACATTGGTAACGGCTAACAAATACAAATAAGAATTAAGATTAAGCTTTGAATACATATTGTAATTTTCGACAAGAAAGATTCAATAAAAAATATAATAAATTTTTGCAAAAATCGTTATTATTATTTTTGATGTACAATTAAGGATTTTCGGTACTTAAATATTTTGGGGATATTTTTAATTTTTGATATTCTTTAATTAGGCTTGAGTTCATCAAATTTAATTTTCATTAAATTATTTTCTCTGAGGGAAGGAATTTTACAACTTGGAATTTTTATTAAAATTTATTGATAATTTTTCTTGGCTGAGCTGGGATTTAAACCCCATTTAGTTCTATATGCAAAAAAGTGGACGCACTTAGTTCCAAAAGGTTCTATCTGCAATAAATTGCAGATAGATGCGATTTGTGCGAGGAATATAATATGGCTGTGAAGGAAAGCATATTGACTATATGCTTTGATCTCCAAAACGTTATATCATTACCAAGAGGAAATGTAAGTTATTTTTACTATAAACGTAAATTAAACGTTTACAACCTAACTGCCCATGCTTCAGACGGAAGTGTTAAATATGGTTACCATGAGGGATTGTGTGGTCGAACAGGAAACGATATAGCCAGTGCTTTAGTAAAGATTCTCTCTAAAATATGTTTGGACTATTCAAATGCGACTGATTTAATTTTATGGAGTGACTGCTGCGTGCCGCAAAATAGAAATTCTGTAATTTCCTTTGCCATTTCATCGTTTCTTGTAAACAACTCATTTGTTCAGACTATAACTGTAAAATATTCTACCCCGGGCCATTCATGCATTCAGGAAGTCGACAATATCCATTCAAACATTAAAAAAAAACTTAAATTGACAGAAGTTTGGTCACCTGTGTCTTTGTTACGAGTTTTACTGGTAGCCAACAAAAAACAACCTTACCGTATCAAAGAGATGAGCTCCAGTGACTTTTTTGATTTTCAATCGCCAGCAAAAACATTAAGCTACAGTAATGTACCATTTACCAAAGTTTCTCGGCTTACTTTAAAGAGATGTGACATATTCGATGTAGATTATAAGCTCAGCCATGCTTCCAAAGAATGGGAAAATGTTTCAATACAAAAAAAAAGGCACACGCCACACTTCGAATCCTACATTTCCAGCTGTAAACAAATCAAAATGTGTGCCAAAACTTACTAAAGACAAAGAAAATGATTTAAAGAGTATGGATGCCTTCCATAGACGTAGATTTTTATAACACACTTTTTAATTAGATAAACTCATTTGAAAAACAAAATTTGACTTTTTAAGAACCAGCAGGGTCACATTAAAGAATATTAATTTTTTGTTTTTTTTTCACATGTTCTTTTATATTGCATTAAGGAAATGAATAATTCTTATGTAACTTATATTTATTTTAAAATTTTTTAATCGCATAAAAAAAATGATATATGAATAATTATTGCAAAAGTTTTTAGTTTGAGTTCCGAAAGTTAATTTTTCCTGTGTTTTATTTTAACTTTTGATGAAAAAAATTTTATATTCCAATAAATAACTGAACTAGTTTCTGATTTCTTGTGTTCTCTTCTTCATATTTATTATTTAAATAGTATAGAAATAACTCCGAACTTTAAAAATGCTCTCCTGAACATTTTTGAAAAATCCAGATAGAACCCTCTGGTTCTCACGTCGCGATCTGTAGACGTAGGAAGAACTTTTTCTATGTACAAGAACTTGCTGACTCCAAATAAACATAGTTTTCTTTTCGAAAATTTATTACATCAACTTATACATAATTACCTGTAACAACGTATTGAACGCATAAAGTGGAAAGATAAAATTAATCTAAATAGCTGTTTTTAATTTTAACAGCTTATTTTCATGTTTTTAAATGCTTATTTTAAGAGCTTTAAACTGTTTTTTTAGTGGTTTTTTTGGTTGCCCTATTTATAACCAAAAAAACATATATCTCATTTCACTTAGCTAAAATAACCAAAATAAAATATATTACTTGTTAATGGTTGATTATAACTATTAAGTAAATGAATCAGTAATAATTGTTAAATCTGATTTTTTTTATCGTTTATCTTATAACTGTTACGTCCCTGAACAATACTAATAATGTATTTATGCATATGCAACAAATTTTAGAAATAAACGATATCATTTCAAAACATCAACTATTCCAAAAACAAAATATTAAAAATTTTATGTGAGGGGTATAGATGCAAAGTCTGCAATGTCCACTTTTTCACAAACGTATCTAATAATACCTCTTATGGTGTTTTCTTTTCTGACAATAATGTTCCATATATGCTACCATTTGCGCCGGTTTTTGTTCCATTCTAAAAATATATGCAAAAATGTGAGAAGTTGTCATTTTCCTTTCCAAACATGTTGCAACAATAAATGGCAAATTTGTTCCATTTCTGACCCGCAGTTATACCTGAGTGTGAGATAATACCCTTTTTTGCATCTGTGTAAAGTACTTTTTTTTTTTTTGCAAGCAAGTACTTTTTTTTGTGTTTGCGGACAATTTACGTTACATTGTGATTTTTAGTTATACCTAGTCAAGTCATAAATACTGGCACACGTGTAATCGCACTTATTATGAATGCAACACTGGGCGCATCCATTTTATATTGACTGCTATTAGAAAGCTGGCGTGTGTACTTCATTGTGACATTAAAAGTTTTTGAGATTAATAGTTTTCAATCATGAAATGGGGCGACATTGAAAATCGTATTGTTGTAGTTGGCTTACTAAAATGCAACATGGAAAAAGGAGATATCTTTAAGACGTTGCGACCGCTTGGAATCACTCGCAATTTCGTGTAGCGTACTGCGAAGTTATTTGAGGATACTGGTGGTGTACGAGACCGTCAAAGATCCAGCCGTCTGCGCACTGTAAGAACTCCGAAAACGATCAAAGCAGTGAAGAAACGAATCGAGCGAAAACAGAAAATCTTGTCGCGTGAAATGCAAATTTGACAGAAATCAATGTATCGCATTATCAAAGAATACTCGTTACTCAGCGCTTACAATCGACATACTGGACATCTGCTCACGGCGGTATTAAAGAAAAACGCAAGCGAAAATCAAAATCGTTACTTAGCCGGTACACGAAAAATGCTCACAGGCAAATTCTGTTCACCGACGAGAACATCTTCACCGTAGAAGAATCGTTCAATAAACAGATCGCTCGTGTGTATGCTCGGTCATCCAGAGAAGCATCCCAACTCATCCCGAAGGTTCAAAGAAGCCACCATCCCGCGTCTGTTATGGTATGTTGGGGAGTGAGCTACGATGGTGTAACCAAGATCCATTTTTGCGAGAAAGGAGTGAAAGCATCGGCCAATGTGTACCAATCAACCGTTTTGAAACCCATTGTGAAGCCTCTCAGCCAATCGTTATTCAACAACAAGCCATGCCCTTCCAGCAAGACTCTGCACCAGGTCACAAAGAAAAACAACTCAAGACTATCTTAAAAAAACGTTCCCGATTTCATATCAGCTGTTGATTGGCCAGCTGGTAGTCCAGACCTCAACCCGTTGGATTACAAGTTGTGGTCCGTATTAGAACGCATGGCTTGCTCTACTCGACACCCAAATAATGAGTCACTGAAGCGAGCCCTTGTCCGTGCAGTGGAAAATTTTTCCATGCATGAAGTGCGTCTTGCGATCGATGATTGGCCAAATCGTCTAAGGTCGTGCTGGAAGTCAAATGGAGGCCATTTCGAATAAGTTGTTCTAGGATTTGTAGCTATTAAATAACTCAATAAAAACGAAAATAAAATTTTTTAATATATTAATTCGTTTTCATTTGGGGTTGATTTTTTTGTGTACCAATATTTATGACTTGACTAGGTATTATGATGGGTATAAAAACTTTTTGTTTTTCGTTTGTTTTACTTTTATTTAATAATTATATTTTTTTGTCGCAAAATTTTTAACAACAGCTGACATTAATTATTGAAAATCAGTGCTGTTAACGCTTATTGGAATTGTAAGAAAATATAATGTTGAAAATTGCTACAAGCGTGGTGAATATCGCTTTTAGTACAAACTTTGCATTCAATATTTAACACGCTAAATACACATTAGTGTTGAGTGTAAAACCTAGCTACGTTTTTTGTTCCATTGTAATTTAGAAAAATGTATCACTTTGTAATGGTTCGTGTAACCTAATAAATATATTACACAACTATAATGCATCATTATTTTTTAGAAAAGAAAACACCATTAGTTGTATTTAATGGATGCTTCCAATTAGTGAATATTACATTACCAGAAACACTTTTATCCCACAAAAAAGTTAGTTCAAAAATTAAGAATTGATGCAAAAACCGCAATGTCCATTGGAGATTGTCGTGTTTGCAATGAGCACAGTCTGTTAAGCTCTTTTTCTCTCAACTATTTTCGAAAATGCATGCTATTTTTTTTTATTTTGTTTCTTTTTTGCAAAACAAAACTAAAAAGAAATTTGAAAATACAACAAATTATTTTTTATATGAAACTGTTAGTTTTATTGTTCATTTTATAACTTTGTCGTTAGTCGTAATTATGGAGCTAAGTTGTTATGAAGTTCCTCCAAATCAATTAAGAAAAAACTAAGCCTTTGTTAAGTTTAAGAATTTTATAGCTACTGATTTTTTTAATACCTGCCCATATAAAAAGCAGCAATGTCCATTTGATTAGAGCAAACATAGCAATCTCCAATTTTATTATAATAATTGCCAGCAAACCGGTATATCGATTTGGTTAAAACTTGCGTCATATCTTCATCATATTCTTATTTACTGAATAGCATGATATACAATACATAAATATGAATATACTTTGAGCTAGAGGTTTTTACTATTTATTACGAAAACTATAAATATGGACATTGCAGTCTTTGCATCTATACCCCTCATGTTTCTTTTTTATTTTGTACTGTTTTGTCTGGGTTTACACAATGAAAGTTTTATTTCAGAAAGTCTGACTTAAATTTTTATTTCTTAAAATTATGATTTTCAATTATTGAATAAACATGTAAGTTTAAAAATGCATCTTTAAAGTTAAACTCAGCAAAAAGTAATAGAAATTATAAGATATACGCCTTAAGTTTACTTAAAATTAAACAAGTCTGCGAAAAGTACTTTTTCTGTTTAAAATATCGCTTTTTCATTTTTAACTTTGCACATACATATAAGAAATAATTAAAAAAAACAAGTATATAGCAATTCGTTAAATTTCATATTGATTTATATCTTTATAGAGGCTCGAGCCGAAATATCTGGACCAAACATTCGGTATCTAACTCCAGGATCAACTTTGAGACTACAGTGTCATGTGGTAGAAAATACAGAGAATTCAGAATATATATTTTGGTATCACGATAATCGAATGATAAATTATGATGTTGATCGAGGAATAAATGTTTCCACAGAACCAGGTAATTTTAGTACGGGTAAAAATTAAAACTGCTCCCAACTGTTCACTTTAAAACAAACAAAAGCTTGAACAAATATGCTTTAAAATCAAACTAAAGCCTAGTATACACGATATGTTGAATCAGCAAACTTATGTTGAAAAATTTGCTTTCAGTGCCAATATATCATGTAAGTCTGTGTTCATACGGCTCATGTCTTATTGACAAGATTGCTACTTTATTGGCGAGAGGGACGAGGTGTTTACGTTTTGCTTTCTTATTCGTTGTTTAATTTTGTTTTTGTTTTCAACATCAAATAAAACAAAATAAAAAACATGTCGTCAACAGGACATGAATCATTTGAACGCCAATTCATGTTCAAAGAAGAAAAAGGAAGAATCTTGTCAATAAGACATGAGCCGTATGAACTCAGACTAAGATAGGTATTTGTTAACGAAGCCAGCAAACGTTTGTTCATAATTATAGCATATCGTCTAGACACCATTTTTAATTTTCAACAATTTTTCTGCGTATGTTGACAAATAAAAGCTTTTCAGCATATGGCAATTTTGGTAGCATATAAAGTATATAAAAATTGGTATTCTTTCAATTACTTGTTTAATTTCGTACAGAACCCCGAACTTCTCAAGTTCATCGGCAAACAAGGAACAAAAAATTGCAGTAATAAGTGCTTTGAAAATAAAAATGTTTGCCAACGAACTTTGTTTTAGAGAAATAACTGTTTTATTTTTTAATTAAGTTCTAGGTCTTTTTAATATTTAATTATTTATTTTCAATATTTCGCTAAACTTTGGTTAGCATCTTCAGGAAATTTAATTTTAATATAAAAAAACAAAAAACAATAACAAAATTATGAACAAATTTTTTGTCATAAATTAAATTCAAAAACCTATTTGTCATAAAACAATTCTAAAAACCAAAAACACAAAAATAAAATATAACTAAAGTATAGCAATTCATATAAAATGAAAAAATTTCCTATTTATAAACCTAATTCAAAAACCATATTTGCAATAATAAAAAATATTTTGACTAAAAGAAAAATTCCTATAACATTTTTTAACTAAACTTATTTTTATCTTACATATTTATAAAAACATACATATATACATATCGCGACCTAAGGACAACATATATAAACATATACACATATATACACAAACCCATATACATATATATATATAAATATATATATATATATATATATATATATATATATACATATAAACATATACATACAAATATTCATATAATAAAAAATGTAATCATATCTAATACTTCATCTCTTAATAACTAAATTTCTATAATTACTAGCTATATTTTCTGTGTCTGCTTTGAAATTCATTCTTTGTGTTGTTGGTGTATTAATTATGTGTAACATTTCTAATATAAATCTGCGTTTGTAGTTTGTTTCATTGTTTAACACTGATGCATTTTCAAAATTTGGATAGTGATTTAGTTCATAACAATGATGAGATAATGCTGTTTTTTTTAGAGTTAATGTTTCTTTATTTCTGATCTGATATAATTCCTGCAACTCTAGTCTTGAATTTATTTTTCATTGTGCCTGTATAAACCTTGTCGCAATTCTCATTATTATTTCCATTACAAGGAATCTTGTCCTGCTATATAAACTATTCAATGTGTTGTAAGCCCTATATGCCACTCTATATTTGCCTGTGTCAAAGATCTTCGATCCTTTGATCCTTTCCGATAAGTTAGGTATAAACGTTAACGATTTGTATATTGATCAATTAATCTATAAATCAGTTTCCTTGGAAAATTGTTGTCCCTTAGTATATTCCTAATTTTAATTATGTTTCTCCTGTGAAAAGTTCTGTCACTCATCGTCAGCACTCTATTAATTAAATTTCTAGCAGTATTTATAATCACCTGTTTACTATGCTTAGAATAAAAATTTATAATTCTTCCCGATGCCGTTGGCTTTTGATACCAATCTAGTACTAAGTTGTTTCCTCTTCTTATTATCAATGTATCCAAAAAAGGTAATTCCGAATTGGACTCCATAACTAAAGTGAATTTAATATAACTGCTAAATTCATTAAATTTGTCCAAGAAGGCATTCACACCGCATTCATAAATAATGCAGAATATATCATCTACATATTTGATCATTATTTTCGGTTTTATATTTAATTTTTCAAAAGATACATCAAGTAATTTGTCAATAACTATATCAGCTATAATTGGAGATGCAGGAGATCCCATTGGAAGTCCTTTTTGTTGTGTATATATTTTTCCATTACATTGGAAGTATCTATTATCCTCTACACAAAATTTTAAAATTCAAAAAAAAAATCCCTTTTCAATCACCGTATGTTGCCTTATTATATCCCACTTTTCTTCTATTATTTGCAGAGCCAAATCAACTGGTACGCTAGAAAATACCGATACCACATCCAATGAAATTAATTTCTCATTCATTTGTATATAATGATTCCTTAATTTTTCTCGTAACTGCAACGAAAATAAATAATAAAATATTAAAAAGACCTAGAGCTTAATTAAAAAATAAAACAGTTATTAAATTTAACAAGGTCAAATAATAGCTAAATATTTGTTTTAGAGTTATATGCCATAAAAGTTAAAGATAAATTCTTAACCAATAACTCTTGAAGTATAAATTGGATCTCAGCAATATTAACCCATAAAGAACCAATTTCAAAACAGATTTTTATTTACCAATGTATTTTATCAAAATAGCGCTAATCTCAATATGTTGTCAAAAGGTAGTTTTTACATATAATATTTCAAAGAGAACTTTTATGAAACATAATGCATGGTAATAATTAATATACTTTATGTAATTAATTCAATGTTGGTATAATTCAACTCTATGGTATGGCAAACACCGGCTTTGCTTGAAAAAAATTTTCTTAATTGCCGGTCTTCGACTGGATATAAGGGTTCTTAATTTTATGTATATGTATCAAGCACCGGCTTTGCTTAATTTTATTCATTTAACCCAGAACATAAAAAATTGATATTGCTTTTAAAGAAACTAACAAAAATTTGTGACAGAATTAACCGATTGGTATTTAATTTTGCAAGAACTCGTTTTCTATGACTAGAAATTATTGAAATAAAAATAGCTGACTAGCAAGTTTTATAAAAATGTGTCTTTATTGACTGAATATAAATAACAAAGTGAAAGGCATTGAAAAAATATGAAACATATTAAACATATTTTTTCAATGAACTATTTCTTTATACTACAATTTATATTAAGGTACAAAACGGTAAAGTGTATTTCCAATACGCCTCCTCAACTGCAATCGGTTTTGGATAATAGTCCCATTCCATTAGCACATAATTGGTGTTTAGTTTTCGGAACTGGTTTGTCAATACATCAGCAATCATTTTATCTGTTGAAAGATATTCAAGTTTGACCTCACCGTTTTCTATTGCATCTCGTTTAAAATGATATCGATAATGTATATGTTTTGTTCTGGAATGATGGCTTCCGAAATTTGCAATACTTTGAGCATTTTGTGAGTCACACATAATTGAAGTAGAATCGTTAATAGGCCATCCAAGTTCTTCTAGTAGATATCTTAGATATATAGCCTCTTTTGCACATTCTGTTAAAGCCATTTATTCGGATTCAGCACTTGAAGTTGCAACCACACTTTGTTTTCTTGACTCCCAGGATATAACAGCACCTGCCAAAATAAAACAAAATCCAGATTGAGATTTACGATCATTTGTATCCTGTGCCCAATTAGCATCTACAAAACCAACTAAAGGTAAACTTGTTTTCTTGTACATTAGTACGTAATCTTTGGTTGTTTTTAGATATCTAATAACTGCTAAAGCTGCATTCCAATGTTGAATTCTTGGATCTTGACTAAATTGAGAAAGCTTATTTACACTGCAACAAATATCTGGTCGACTAAAAACTGTTAGATGTAACAAAGAACCAATAATTTCTTGAAAACTCTTATTATCTACTTTTTCCCTTTCTCCAGGAATTGTTGGCTCCTTTTCAAGTTTTATTTTTTATTGCATAGGAATTTTAGAAATTTTCGCATTTTTAAGACCATATTTTTCAATTAAATTTTCTATGTACCCTGGTTGAGAAATGGTCAAATATCCCGGCTTTTGATTGATTTCAAGTACAATGCAGTGTTTTGTTTCTTTCATATCTCGAATTTCAAAATTTCTTGCTAGTACCGTTATTAATTCGTCCGTATATTTTTCGGTATTACAGGCAATGATAATATCGTCCACATATAATGCTACTATAATAGTATCTGTGCCTTTTCTCATTGAATAAATACATTGATCATAATTTGATTTAACAAGATTATACTCTTTTAAAACTGTATCTATTCTTTTATACCATTGACGACTTGCTTTTTTTTTTAACAAACAAACTTTATTTCTGTTGTAGTTGTTTCTTTGGCCAGAGTGATGAACTTATGAATATTATTTTTGTCAAGCTAATATTTCTATTCTCTTCGTTTATAAAGCCTTCAGGTTGTGTCATAAAAATTTCTTCATCCAAATTTCCATTCAGAAATGCTGTAGAAACATCTTACTGTCGCAACTTAAGATCCTTTTCAACAGCAAGTGCATAAACTAAACGTAATGAATTTTGTCTTACAACTGGTTACAACAGTTGTAGTCAATACCGTACTCTTGGGAATACCCTTGGGCTACTAAACGAGCTTTTCGTTTAGCAATTATACCATCTGGTGCATATTTTGTTTTGAATACCCATTTGCATCCAATTGCTTTTCTACCTTCGGGTAAATCTACCAATTCCCAAGTTTTATTTCTATTCAAAGGTTCGTATTCCTGCTCAGTTGCATGCTTCCACTCAACTATATTCTCTGACTTCAGCATTTCTTTATACGATTTGGGATCACTTCCATCATTAAAGTCAACATTATTAGCTTCTGCTTAACTCTTAAATAACGACCAAGACCTTAAACGTTCTTTAATTGAAGATTCACAAGCTGCGCTTTCAGAAGTTTCTCTATCTTCATCTTCTGTCGAAACTGGATTGGAATCTATTTCTACTACTGGATTATTACTAGATGAACCTACAGGATTAGATTTATCTTGGACTGGGCATTGGTTGATAGAGTCAACAACTTCTAAGTCATTATGATTTGAATTCAGAGAGTTGTTTTGGTTACGTTTAATTGGATTGAAATTAAATTCATAAAATCCCACTTTTTCATCTGCTATCTCATCTATGTCAATATTAAAATAATTTTCTATAAATTTAACATCACGACTTTTGACTATCTCACGAGTTTTTGGATTCCATAAACGATATGCTTTTGCATCTATTGAGTAACCAATTAGTAACCAAAAGCTTTGCATCCTATTTGCCTTAAATGCCTAATATTTGGCTTCCTTTTAGTCCATAACTCTTCAGGAGTTTTGTCATTGTTCAGTTTTGTTGGACACCTATTTCTTATGTTGGACGCTGTCAATATTAACTCAGCCCATAAAAATTGTGGCAATTTAGCCTCTATCATCATCGTTCGAGCCATTTCTACTAACGTTCTATTCATACGTTCTGCTATGCCATTTTGTTCCGGTGTATATTCAACGCTCAACTGATGTGTTATACCACATTCTTTCAAAAAACGTTCAAATTCGCCACTTATCAGTTCCGCGGCATTATCAGATCTAACAGATTTGATCTTCCTACCTGTTTCCAACTCAACCTGTTCCTTAAAATCTTTAAATACATCAATGTATTCACTTTTTTTTTCTAAGAAAACAAACATGTACTTTTCTGGTGAAATCGTCATAAACGTTGCGAAATAAAGTTTTTTGCTAATTGACTCTACTCTCATTGGACCACATAAGTCCGTATGTATTAACTGTAATACTTCACTAGATGATTTTTCTTAGGAAAAGCTTGTCTAATCTGTTTACCACGAATGCAACTTATACACTGAAGATTCTTTATTCGAAATTTTGGTAAACCATTAACCATTTTATAAGATTGAAGCTTGGCTAAATCAACTTGGTTCAAATGACCATAACGTTTGTGCCATAAGTCTAAAATGCTCCCAGGATTTTCAATGACATTTGTGGCGACATCATTGCGCCTTCGAATGGAATTGATAGTGTAAATCCCATTATTCTTATAAGAAGATATTAATATCACTCCATTCTTATAAACCACTATCTTTTCTTTAGATACTTCTAAATTGCAACCATTATCTGTTGCCTTTCCTATTGAAAATAGATTACTTCTTAAATCTGGTATATACAGGGTTTCTAATAAATTAACGGTACTTATTCGTCCATTTATATTTACATCAATTTGAGCTGTACCAATTCCCTTAATTTCCAAAACTTTATCATCTGCCAATCTAACGGTTCCTTTAAACGTCTCATCTAAGTCAATAAATTGCGACTTTAGGTTTGTCATGTGGGAAGATGCCCCACTGTCAACTATCCAAACAAAACTATCTTTCGATGAACAAAAATTATTGCTAGCTTTTATAGTAGAAACTGCAAAACCAGACGTTACATATATTTCATTTGCTTTATTTATTTTGACTTGACAGTTTTTGGCCATGTGGCCCTTCTTTCCACAATTATGACAATTAAAAGGAAACATTTCATACCTTTATTTTCCGTTTTATTATAGCTACCATGCTTCTTCTTGTTATTATTTTGATAATTGTACACCTTGAGAGCGTTGTCTTGAGGACATTCTCCTTCAGACTTGTCACCAATTTCCAGAAGCCTTGAACGTAGAACGTTCAGAGAAGGAAACTCATTGGCAGTGTCAAATGCTGCTTTTACCTCTTTGTATTTAACTGATTAACCATCTAAAAGCATAACCGTTAAAAAATCTTCATCTATTTCAGCTACCATTTCACGAAGTTCCGAGACTGCAACATCAAATTCCACTAAATATTTTGAAATATTTTGATTTTCAGCCATCTTGAAGTTCAGCAATTACCGGTATAGTTCCGCCTTCTTTCTTGTAGATTTACGATCATAGGTGTTCTTGAGATAACACCAAACCTCACAAGATGTTTTAAAATTTTTTACCATGCGTACAATATCTGGTTCTAATGAAATTATAATTTCTGCTCTGGCATCTTGATCAATGTCTTCATAGCTTCGTTTCTTCTTAAAAAATCTTCATAGGCATTTCTTTCAGCAGGCGTAGCATTCTCGTGAAACACAACATCTTCTGGTTGAACTATTTCACCCCTTACCATTCGCAATAGACGATACTTATGCAATACTGCTTCCATTTGCGGCAACCATGTGGAAAAATTTTTCCCATTTAGCAAAGGTATTTTTCCTGGTACTATTGCCATTTCTTTTATCTTTACACGTTCAGATAATTCTTACAATTACAAATTCTTTATAAGGTTTGGGTTGCTGGGCCCATAACTTATTGAAATAAAAATAGCTGACTAGCAAGTTTTATAAAAATGTGTCTTTATTGACTACACATAAATAACAAAGTGAAAGGCATTGAAAAAATATGAAACATATTATTTTTTTCAATGAACTATTTCTTTATACTACAATTTATATTAAGGTACAAAACGATAAAGTGTATTTCCAATAGAAATTACGCTACGTGATGATCGGTCCATAATTTATAGTAGGCTTCATATAATGCACACTCTGGAAAATCTGGTAAAATATCCACATTGAAGTAAAGCTACGTTAATTTTTGCTTTAAATCTGTCTTTTTCACTAACAAAAAAATTTTTCGTATGTACAAAAATAACACTGAAACAGAATATGTACATAAGTACATACATACAGCGTTTAAAAAAACCGCAGTCAAAGTGGAAAAACTGCGATTTCTTTCACGTCTTCATTTGTCATTGGCAAAAAAAACTGTTGCTTTTACTTCTAATTCATTAAATGTAAACAGAGGCTGTCAAGCCAACTCAAAAACTAAAAGTTGTACACACATTTGTGTTTTTTGTTCGACAGTTTTTAGTTTCGATTGCAGTTTTTTAAACCCTGCATACATACAAACATACATAAATCTAACAACAGTTTCTATCGTTATTCCAGTTCAAACTGCAACAAAATAAAAATAAAAACATTTTATTTCTGTCCCAAGAAAAATTGAATGTCGAAGTTACAGCAAAATCCAAAAATCTAAGCACTGATTAAATACACAATAGGAGCAACAGTTTATTTTTGTCTCATGGAAAATGAAAAAGTCGAAGTTACAGCACAATCCTATGACTTTTACTATTTCAACTGCAGTCTTTTAAACACTTCGCCAAATTTTATATCAATACAAACATCTATAAGGAAATCATGGCATTGGTAATATTTTGAGGATTGGTAGTTGCATGGGAGCTATGGTCTAATTAAGACCGATTCTTAAAAAATTTAAATGTTTTTAGTCCAAATTTAGTCTAAATACTTAAATATAGGTCCCATACAAACCTATATGCAATTACAATTTTCAATAACAATGAAAACTGCAACGTGTAGGTTTACACGGACAGACAGCCAACTGGACGGACATAGTTAGAATTGACTCAGAAAGTGATGGAGTCGATCGATATTGGTAAAAATTACACAATAAAACATTCTGCTGGTCGGCCCATAATTTACCATAGGGGTAGACGTGCAACAAATTATAAAACTGTAAGGTGTAATTGATCATTTTTAAAACCCATCCTTAAATATTTTAACTATCTGCGGATTTGGCTCATACCATGTTCACACGGACAGCAATATTCGTGTTTCGCTCTCTTATTCCTGTTTCACGCCCCAAACATGATGAAAATGACTTGTTTCCCCATACAAAATTTTAAGAGCAAAACAGGTCGCGAAACAGGAAAAATGAACTATCATCTCCAATTTCGATAACATTTATCGTTATTTTATCTGAACTAGTTCTCAAAAAAAAATCAAAACAAAGAAAAAAACAATATAAAAATTGATGTTTAATAAAATAAAGTGATAAAATTATCAGTATAATATTAATAAAAGTATAAAATAATTTATTTTTAAGTTTTATTTACTTTTTTATCTTTTTAACAAAAAATCCCACTAACAACACAAAAAAAATGTCAAAATGAAATAAGAATGAATCGAATGAGCAGCATGTTTGGCAATCTAGTTTCAGAGAGCGAAACCAGTGGTTTATATCGTCGTATGAACATAGCATCAGCCAAATATAGCACTCAATATGATTATACACTACTGGCCATTTTCTCAATTTATCGACAAACTGTCTGTTTATCAATTTATCGATAAACTTCCGTTAAGTGCCGGTTCACACACGTCAAGTTTGTCTCGTCAAGTCTTGATCTTTTAGGACAGAAGGGAAAAGAGAAGGCCATTTCTTTTCCCCTCTATCCTAAAAACTCAAGACTTGACGAGCCAAACTTGACGTGTGTGAACCAGCACTAACGGTTTTAGGTTTCTCGATATACCCACAAAAAATATTGTTTTCAGTTGGCAGCACCTCTTAAAATACATGTAAAAGTTCGGAGTCAGCTGACTGAATTTATCTGTACGGCAAATAAAAAGAAGATAAATAATTGACAGATAAGTCCTGGTTAGCTATACGACAGAATAGAAGAAAATGAGACATTGAGAAAACCAAATTTCCTTTAGGTGCAGTTTTTCGTTGGGAAAAGAGATAATCGCGTAATGAGAAAACGGCCATAAAAATAGCATTGATTTTCATTAAAACCAATAACTTATAAATATTTCAAAAAATAATCAGTATTGTAGTTATTTTGTTGAACTATTAATGGTTTTTAATCCAAATTTTTTGTAATATTTTTAATTAGGCTAAAGTTCATTAAATTTAATTATAAAAATTCATGTTGAAGCTTCCTTAGAATTATCATCCGACCACACACCTACAATTGTTACTATATCGAACCCAAATATAATTGTATTTCCGTCAGGTTACTTAGCGACGCCAGCCACACAAATAAATTGGTTAAAATATAAAAAATTTCTCAGTGCCCATTGCACAGAAAATATTCCGCTTAGTACACCGGAGAATGTGGATCTCTCTCTTGTTAACTTTGACAGTTATCTTAAACTAGCTGTTCAACACTCCAGCGTTACCCCCAAAAAAATTAAAAATAATAAAATTGACTGAAAAAAGGAGAGTTCGAAGAGAGTGGCAACTTTACAGATCCCCGCAACTTAAGATTTTATTAAAAGAATGCACAAAAAGGCTAAGAAAGTTGCTACAGAATCAGAAAACGGCTTCTCTAGAAAAATATCTTAAGGAACTTGATGCAACTCCACAATCTGACTACTCATTATGGCGCGCAGCTAGAAATCTAAAAAGGCCAGTTATATCTAAGCCACCATTAAGAAACTTGAATGGTAGTTGGGCAAGAAATGATAATGAAAAAGGAAACCTGTTTGTTAATCATTTGAAAAACGTATTTACACCAAATATATCTCACAATATTGCGGTCGAGTTACCACCTGTTGATGCTAGAGCAGCTATTCCCCTCAGATTTGAGATAAGAGAAATCGAAAAGGCTATTTGTGACTTAAACACTAAGAAGGCACCTGGTATTGATAAAATCAGTAATAAAATGCTTTTGGAGCTACCTCGCATAGCAAAGAAAATTATTCTTTTTATTTTTAATGCTATTTTACGCCTTGAATACTATCCTGAAAAATGGAAGGTTTCCTTAGTTACCATGATACCAAAGCCAGGTAAAGATCATACAAAAGTTGAGTCTTATAGACCTATTAGCTTATTATCAAATATTTAAAAGCTGTTTGAGATATTATTAGTTTCAAAATTAACACCAATTTTAAGTGAAAATAGATGTATTCCAAACCATCAGTTCGGATTTAGAAGAAAACACAGCACAATCGAGCAGACTCATCGAATAGTAAATGTCATAAGAAAAGCATTTGAAGAAAAAAAATATTGCTCAGCACTCTTCATCGATGTTTCGCAAGCTTTTGACAAAGTCTGGCATGAAGGCTTATTACACAAATTGAAGCAAAATTTACCAGCAAACATACACAAGCTGCTAGAAAGCTACTTAGTCGGTCGTCAATTTATTATTAAAGAAGGAAATTTCTTAAGTTCACCTCAGCCCATTGCCGCTGGAGTCCCACAAGGCAGCATCCTGGGCCCCCTATTATACTTAATTTATACTTCGGACATGCCAACAAGCAACTACACACAAACTTCAACATTTGCAGACGATACAGCTTTTCTAAGCGTCCACGAAAATCGTTATGAAGCATCGCGTTACTTACAGCATCATATATTTCAACTAGAAATATGGTTAAGACAATGGAGGATAATGGTCAATGATCAAAAATGTGTACATATAACATTCACTTTGCGCCGGGAATCTTGCCCCCCTATTACAATCAATAATCAAATAATTCCTCAACATTCGCATGATAAATATCTCGGTATACATCTGGATCGGCGATTAACGTGGAAATGCCATATAGAGGCAAAATTAACTCAAATGAAACTAAAAGCCATTCAAATTCATTGGCTTATTGGAAGAAATTCTGTCCTTAGTCTCGATTGCAAGCTTCTACTTTACAACTCTATCTTAAAGCCTATCTGGTGCTACGGTATTCAACTATGGGGCACTGCCTCGGCCTCTAATATCGACAAAATTCAAAGGCGCCAAAATAAACTTCTTCGAATAATCACAGCCGCTCCCTGGTATGTTAAAAACTCAAACATTCATAAGGATCTCAATGTGCCATTAGTGAAATCTATGATTACAAAATATGCAATAAAATATTTAAAAAGGCTTGAACAACACCCAAATCAACTAGCTCGAAATATTTTAAATCATGGCGGCCACACTCGCTTAAGAAGAGACACTGCAGCACTTACCCAATTAGATGAGCGATAAACACCTATAAAAGTGAACATAACCCGTGATGAAGAAAATTTTGTCTGGCACTGGCAGGAGATAAAATAACGTATTAGGTTAAGATTTGATTAATTATTGTTAGTTCATATTTAATATATGAATATTCAATAAAAAATAATTAAAAAAAAAAAAAAAAAAAAAAAAAAATTTAATTATAATTATATTATAATTTTTTTGTTTTTGTTTTTCATTTCTTTGCCCTTCTTTTTCTTGTTGACCTTTTCCAGTACGAGCTCTATGTTTGAATTTGTCCTTTGAGTTGTACTGAAAAAGGTCAACAAGAAAAAGAAAGACAAAGAAATGAAAAACAAAAACAAAAAATGTACTTTGAACTTCAAGAAGAATTCTTGACAAAAAGTACGAAAAAACAGAAGTAAGGAAAAACATGTAAAAATAAATTAAAATAGATAATCATTCAGAAAAAAGAAAATTTCGATCTTAAACGGCAAGCCCTCTGAGGAGATTGAGTGGTTGCAATCGAAACATGTAAGGGTAACCTGTCCGTAAAAATGCCTGGGTTCGAGCCCAGCTTCAGTCAAGAATGAAAAATTATCAATAAATTTTAATTAATTTCATGTTGTAAAATTCCTTTCTTCATAAAAAAAATAATTTAATGAAAATTAAATTTGATGAACTTTAGCCTAATTAAAAATATTAAAAAAATTTTGGATTAAAAACCATAAATAGTTCAACAAAATAACCACAATACTGATTATTGTTAGAGCTAAGGCACGAGCTCTATGTTTGCATTTGTCCTTCAAGTTGTACTGAAAAAGGTCAACAAGAAAAAGAAATGAAAACCAAAAAAAAAAAAAAATTTACTTTGAACTTCAAGAAGAATTCTTAACAAAAAGTACGAAAAAAAAGAAGTAAGGAAAAACATGTAAAAATAAATTAAAATAGATAATCATTCACTCTGGACACTCGGTTTGTGCTTTGTTGTAATACAGACGTGTATTTTTAACCCCGCATACGATTTGAACTATTAATTAATCACATTTGATTTTACATATATCAGCAGCGAATGGACGCTTAAAATAAATAATATATTTTGTTATTTAAATTATTTAACATAATAGTGAACAATTAAAACGATAAAGTTAAATAAATTAAAAAAGTAAAAATATATACATACGTATGAATGTTCATACATGTATGTATGTATACATATTCTGAACTAAAACATTTAATAAATTGACTATTATTCGACCTTTACGATATTGTATTAGTATTATTATTTAAATAAGCTTGAGGTCTCTTTTTTTTATATGGAGTCCCAAAAATTCATAAAATTGATTTTCCATTAAGACCAATATGTTCATGTATAAATTCTCCATCATATGAACTTTGTTAATATGTTACAACAATTCTGAAAAATATAACTGAAAATTCAAAATATAACGTAAAGGACTCTCTTCAATTTAAAGATAAAATTAGGAAAATCAAGTTAAATGATGATGAGAAATTAATATCTCTAGACGTAGTTTCATTATTTCCAAGTATACCTATAGATCTTGCTATAGATATAATAGAGGAGCAATGGGATAAAATAGAAGAACACACTAATATAGAAAAGGACTTATTTTTACGTATTCTGAAATTTTGTATAATTGACAATAGATATTTTCAATTGGACAGTAATGTATATGTTCAACTAAGGGGACTTCCTAATGGATCACCAGCATCTCCAATTGTAGCAGATATTGTTATGGAGAGATTAATAGATAGATGTTTAGAACAGTTGACTATTAAACCTAAAATTATGACAAAATATGTGGATGATTTATTTTGCGTAATTAAGGAATCAGAGATAGTTAAAATTTTAGATACATTTAATTCCTTTCATGCGGATATAAAATTTACAATGGAAAAAGAGTTTGAATCTAAATTGTCTTATTTAGACACTTTGATAATACGAAAGGGGGAAAGTGTATTAATCGATTGGTATCAAAAACCAACATCATCCGGTAGGATAATTAATTATTTTTCAAAGCATCCTAAAAGGATTATAATTAACACAGCTAAAAATTTTATAGATAGGGTATTGAAAATAAGTGATTCTTGTTTCCATAAGAATAATAAGGAGAAAATTTCTAAAGCATTAAGAGAAAATAGTTTTCCAAAGGAAATTATATCTAATTTATTAATACAATTTAATAACCATAGAATAAATAACTCCAACGGTAGTACGGAACCAAAAATTTATAAATCGCTAACTTATGTACCAAAATTTTCGGAGAGGTTAAAAAAATCTAATATTTATGATACGGAAAAGTATAAAATTGCGCATAAATCTTATAATACAATAGGTAGATTATTCACTAAAATGAAAGACAAAATGAATAAGTTTGAAATGTCGAATGTAGTATATAAAATACCTTGTGGGGGAAATGTTAATGGACAATGCGGTAAAGTGTATGTTGGTACAACAAAAAATAAACTGAAAATTAGGTTAACAGGACATTAGTCAGATCAAAAATATAGAAATATTTCATCACAAAAAACAGCTTTATCAACTCATTGTGCTAATCTAAACCATTATCCAGATTTTGAAAATACAACAGTTTTAAATACGGAAAATAATTATAAACGTAGATTTATGTTAGAAATGTTGCAAATTATAAATGTACCGACAATATCGAGAATTAATTTTAAGTCAGATACTGAAAGTTTAGCACAAAATTATAGACATTTAATTTATAAAAATAGAAACGGAAGTTAAAAATTTATTTAAACTGTAATAGATTAGGTTTGAATTGGAAAACCTTTTTTGTATTTGAATTGGAAAACTTTTTTGTATTTAAATGAAAATTGTTATCAGAATTTTTGTTAAATTTGTTTAATTTGTTAAATTTGTTAAAATTTTTAATTTTTTGAAGAAGGCACACAACGGAGTGCCGAAATATTGGATTAAATAAATTTAATTTGTTTTTATAAAAAAAGAGACCTCAAGCTTATTTAAATAATAATACTAATACTAAAACATTTAAGTTTAAATTTCTTATTTTTTTGTTGTTGTAAAATACAATAAATAATAAAAATATTTAAAGCAAAGCAAAACGGTGAAAAACAAAAACAACTATTTGCATGAGTACGAACAGTGAAACAAAACTAAGACAAAATGAAAGAAACGTTTACGTTTTAGTTAATGCAAATTAAAATAATGCAGAAATAAATAAAACAAAACAAAACAATATAAACTATTTAACGGCTAAGCCAATTACTCGAACACATTCCCTATCACCCTCGGTGTTTACAAAAACAGTGGATAGTGACTCATTAAAAAAACTACAACTAGATTTTGTGACAAGTGTTGCCAGGCCAGCAAGTATTGCCGTGACGTCAAAAACAAATTTAGTGGGAAATGATACCATGAACTCAAACACAAATGCAATGGAAAACCCCCCTGTAAAAAGTTGTCAAAAGCCTACAGTACAAGTTGGTATGGACAGGTACATAACAGTGCTATAACG
Source organism: Pollenia angustigena (assembly GCA_930367215.1). Lineage (NCBI taxonomy): Eukaryota > Metazoa > Arthropoda > Insecta > Diptera > Polleniidae > Pollenia > Pollenia angustigena. Next base: position 88,876,324 of record OV884060.1, read on the forward strand.
GGGACGCAGCCCTACCTCTGCAGCAGTTGCTTCGGCCTCAAAAGTACCATCTTTTGATAAAATAAATACTCAAAATCGTTTTGCAATTCTGGAGGATGAATGAAGCACCAAACGTCATTAAACCATCCAAGCCTCCCCCGATATATCTAAGGGAGCAAAATTCAAATGAGCTCATAAAGAGTTTGATATCGGTGATAGGTGAAAATTCTTTTTACGTAGCGGCTATCAAGCATGGAAGTATAAACGAGACAAAAATACAAGTCAATCATGAGAATGATTTTCGCAAAATAGTAAACAGCTTTGAAACACTTAAAAAAAACTTTTATACCTACCAGGTAGTGATTAAGGGTATTGACTCATGTGTGGACCCAGAAGAGGTTCAAACATTCCTAGAAGAAAAAGGCTTCAAGGTAAAACATGTAGTAAATATTAAAAATAGAGAAAAAATTCCCCAACCACTTTTTCGAGTGGAGTTTGAACCCGGCGACGTAAAACTTAAAAAAAAACGATACACATCGTATTTACAATTTAAAATATATTCTCTACAGAAGAATAACTATAGAAGAGCCGCACAAAACGACCACAACGTAAAAAAATGTAGCAACTGTGGCGGTAACCACACTGCCAATTATAGAGGATGCCCTGTATATAATATCGTCAAGCAGACGGTTGGACCGAAAACAAATACCCCTCAAATGCAGGTTGCAAATCAAGTAAACACAAATGCAATTCAAGCCCCCCAGCCTAGTAATAACATAACCTCTTTCGCTAACGTCCTAAAATCTAACCATCAGCCAATGCAAGGTGCCTCGCCAAGTGAAGATGAAACTCCGGTTTCTAATTTAAGTCGTTTAGAAAAAACCATGGAAACATTAGTGCAAACAGTAAATAATTTTACGAACACAATGGGTAATATGATGCAGGAAATGCTTAGAATGCAATCGATGTTATTGCAAGCTGTACATAACAAACCATGAACTGCTTAAAAATTTGTTTTTGGAATGCAAACGGCATCCGCCAACATAAAAATGAATTAGAATACTTTCTTAAAAATAAACAAACTGATGTCATGATGATTTCTGAAACTCATTGACCTCAAGAAATACGTTTAAAATAAATGGTTATATACTATATGATACCAAGGACCCACGAGATAGAGCTTGTGGAGGTTAGGCCATTTTAATAAAAACCCGAGTCAAACACTACCTAATGTGTGATCATCGTGAAGATTATCTCCAAGCAACGAACATTTGCGTTGAGGAATTAAATAGAAACCTAGTAATTTCATCGTTATACTCCCCGCCTAGATTTTCAATATCGGAGGACCAATATTATAAATATTTTAAATCATTAGGACCGTGTTTCCTTGCCGCTGGCGATTATAACGCTAAACATACCTTCTGGGGATCGCGACTTATAACACCAAAGGGTCGTGTTTTATTTAACACAATTTCTAAAATGGCTTTAAATGTGGTAGCGAGCGGACAACCAACATATTGGCCCACTGATCATCAAAAAATTCCAGATGTCATCGATTTCGGCGTGGTTAAAAACATTCCCATAGAAACGATTCAGGTTGAAGCTTCCCTAGAATTATCTTCCGACCACACACCTACAATTGTTACTATAATGAACCCCAATAGAATTGTACCTCCGACTGGTTACTTAGCGACGACAGCTGCGCAAATTAATTGGTTAAAATATAAAAAATATCTCAGTACCCATTGCACAGAAAATATTCCGCTCAGTACACCGGATTATGTAGATCGCTCTATTGACAATTTTGACAGTTTTCTGAAACTAGCTGTTCAGCATTCCAATATTGCCACCAAAAAAACAAAAACTATTAAAATATATTCCACAGATGTCGAGCATCTTTTGTCTGAAAAAAGGAGGGGTCGAAGAGAGTGGCAATTGCACAGATCCCCTCAACTTAAGAACTTACTTAAAGAGTGTACAAAAAGACTAACAAAGTTACTGCAGGCTCAGAAAATGGCTTCTCTGGAAAAATATCTTAAGGAACTTGATGCAACCCCACAATCAGACTACTCATTATGGCGTGCAGCTAGAAACCTCAAAAGGCCAGTTGTCTCTAAACCACCATTAAGAAACTTGAATGGAAGTTGGGCAAGAAATGATGTTGAAAAAGGAAATCTGTTTGTCAATCATTTAAAAAACGTATTTACCACAAATATATCTCACAATATTGCGGTCGAGTTACCACCTGTTACTGCTAGAGCAGCTTTTCCCCTCAGATTTAAGATAAGAGAAATCGAAAAGGCTATTTCATTAAATTTAATTATAATTATATTATAATTTTTTGTTTTTGTTTTTCATTTCTTTGCCTTTCTTTTTCTTGTTGACCTTTTCCAGTACGAGCTCTATGTTTGAATTTGTCCTTTGAGTTGTACTGAAAAAGGTCAACAAGAAAAAGAAAGACAAAGAAATGAAAAACAAAAACAAAAAATGTACTTTGAACTTCAAGAAGAATTCTTGACAAAAAGTACGAAAAAACAGAAGTAAGGAAAAACATGTAAAAATAAATTAAAATAGATAATCATTCAGAAAAAAGAAAATTTCGATCTTAAACGGCAAGCCCTCTGAGGAGATTGAGTGGTTGCAATCGAAACATGTAAGGGTAACCTGTCCGTAAAAATGCCTGGGTTCGAGCCCAGCTTCAGTCAAGAATGAAAAATTATCAATAAATTTTAATTAATTTCATGTTGTAAAATTCCTTTCTTCATAAAAAAAAATAATTTAATGAAAATTAAATTTGATGAACTTTAGCCTAATTAAAAATATTAAAAAAATTTTGGATTAAAAACCATAAATAGTTCAACAAAATAACCACAATACTGATTATTGTTAGAGCTAAGGCACGAGCTCTATGTTTGCATTTGTCCTTCAAGTTGTACTGAAAAGGTCAACAAGAAAAAGAAATGAAAACCAAAAAAAAAAAAATGTACTTTGAACTTCAAGAAGAATTCTTAACAAAAAGTACGAAAAAAAAGAAGTAAGGAAAAACATGTAAAAATAAATTAAAATAGATAATCATTCACTCTGGACACTCGGTTTGTGCTTTGTTGTAATACAGACGTGTATTTTTAACCCCGCATACGATTTGAACTATTAATTAATCACATTTGATTTTACATATATCAGCAGCGAATGGACGCTTAAAATAAATAATATATTTTGTTATTTAAATTACACAGTACAACAGCCAATCTGGGGGGTGAGAAATTCCAAGTCAGGGTGATGGCACTAGGTCAGTATAGTAAAACTCTCAAAGGGTTTAGCGTTCGTATGTGTCAGTTTTTTTTTATGACATTTTAAATTTTTTCCTTATCTTGATGTTTTTTTTTTTAACATAACTCGAGAACCACTTGTCCGATTTTGCTAAAACAAACTCAAAAAAATTTAGAATTACAATTTCTTTAATCCGTTCATATAACGTTTTTCTTTATAATCAAAAGTTTTGCCGGTAAAAATAAATTTGTGGAGAATTATAATTGATAAGTGCAAAAAAAATGTTCAAGCCTGGATGTATGCAGCAGATTTTATCACAAACCTGCACTGCAATTTTTGTGACTTTTTTTAAGCGATCGGTGAAAATCGTCGGACTTTTGTTTGTTATTTGAAAGAATACACCCACATTCAGTGATGCCAACAGTAGGGGATTTCCCCTTTTCTAGGGATTTTTTTTCGGAAAATTTCAACCGTAGGGAAAAGAGGACACAATTTTTTATTTTAGGGCATATTTATTTATTAATTTTTTTTATCAATGGATATTATCCTTACTGACTAATAACAATATTGACTTAAAATTAATGAATAACAATATGCATTTTAAAATATACTACAAATTTACAGAATATATGTAGTACATAAAAATTTACGAATAAAGAAAAACAATAAGAAAAATCAACAAATTGTGACAGAGAATTAAATTGTCTACATAACCTCGAAAAAGGATCAGCAATAGCGTAATTTTCTCTAAAAAAATTTAACAAAAAGCAGATTATAATGACGCGTATTGCGACAAGGTATATTAAATTTAGCAGACTCTACAGAAAATCACAACAAACATTACCATTAATAAGATTAACCATAAAAGAAACATTTAACATTGTACGACGACTTTGAGCGATGGTAATTTTATTAATGCCAGTCTTCTAGCATAGGAAGGAAAGTTTGTCGAGTAACTCCAATGAAGATCACGTAAACAGAATAATAAAAATTGTTTTTGGACCGATTCAATACGAGAATTGTGAATGTTGTAAAATGGATCCCAAATGATTGACCCATATTCTAAGATTGGTCTAACGAGTGATACGCAAAGTTGCTTCGTTATGTATGGATCGGTGAATTTTTAACCCAGCGCTTAATAAAGCCAAGAACGCCTCGAGCTTTATTAACAGTTAATGTAATATGAGAAACAAAGTTTAATTTAGGATCCAGTAAGACTCCAATATCAAGAAACGAATCAACCAACTCCAGTTATTTCTATAAAAACGCATGCTTTTGCATTTCACAAGATTCAGCTCCATCATATTATGATTACACCATAAAAAGAAGTTATTAAAATCCGATTGAAGATAAAAATTATCCGAAAAAAAATCCCTAGAAAAGGGGAAATCCCCTACTGTTGGCATCACTGAATGTGGGTGTATTCTTTAAAATAACAAACAAAAGTCCGACGATTTTCACCGATCGCTTAAAAAAAGTCACAAAAATTGCAGTGCAGGTTTGTGATAAAATCTGCTGCATACATCCAGGCTTGAACATTTTTTTGCACTTATCAATTATAATTCTCCACAAATTTATTTTTACCGGCAAAACTGTTGATTATAAAGAAAAACGTTATATGAACGGATTAAAGAAATTGTAATTCTAAATTTTTTTGAGTTTGTTTTAGCAAAATCGGACAAGTGGTTCTCGAGTTATGTTAAACAAAAAAACATCAAGATAAGGAAAAAATTTAAAATGTCATAAAAAAAAAACTGACACATACGAACGCCAAACCCTTTGAGGGTTTTACTATACTGACCTAGTACCATCACCCTGACTTGGAATTTCTCACCCCCCAGACAATAATCCCAAAAATGTTCCATGGTGTAATTAGATCAGGGAAGCATTTCCATAAAATACGAAAGACTTTGTGGGATAGTGTGTAACGGGCTTAACCTAGGAACAAATAACACTTTTAGATTTAGTCCATTACAAAACTGGCTAGTGTTAAACTTAACGGAGAATTTAGGACCAGTTTTGAAATATATATACCCAACGATAGATATTGGAAGGATAGCAAGTGGCAGGCCTTTTTGAAGGCCTATATAGTTATAGGTCCGAAAAAAATCCCTAGCAAAGGGGAAATCCCCTACTGTTGGCATCACTGAATGTGGGTGTATTCTTTAAAATAACAAACAAAAGTCCGACGATTTTCACCGATCGCTTAAAAAAAGTCACAAAAATTGCAGTGCAGGTTTGTGATAAAATCTGCTGCATACATCCAGGCTTGAACATTTTTTTGCACTTATCAATTATAATTCTCCACAAATTTATTTTTACCGGCAAAACTGTTGATTATAAAGAAAAACGTTATGTGAACGGATTAAAGAAATTGTAATTCTAATTTGAGTTTGTTTTAGCAAAATCGGACAAGTGGTTCTCGAGTTATGTTAAACAAAAAAACATCAAGATAAGGAAAAAATTTAAAATGTCATAAAAAAAAACTGACACATACGAACGCCAAACCCTTTGAGGGTTTTACTATACTGACCTAGTACCATCACCCTGAATTTCTCACCCCCCAGACAATAATCCCAAAAATGTTCCATAGTGTTATTTAACATAATAGTGAACAATTAAAACGATAAAGTTAAATAAATTAAAAAAGTAAAAATATATACATACGTATGAATGTTCATACATGTATGTATGTATACATATTCTGAACTAAAACATTTAATAAATTGACTATTATTCGACCTTTACGATATTGTATTAGTATTATTATTTAAATAAGCTTGAGGTCTCTTTTTTTTTATATGGAGTCCCAAAAATTCATAAAATTGATTTTCCATTAAGACCAATATGTTCATGTATAAATTCTCCATCATATGAACTTTGTAAATATGTTACAACAATTCTGAAAAATATAACTGAAAATTCAAAATATAACGTAAAGGACTCTCTTCAATTTAAAGATAAAATTAGGAAAATCAAGTTAAATGATGATGAGAAATTAATATCTCTAGACGTAGTTTCATTATTTCCAAGTATACCTATAGATCTTGCTATAGATATAATAGAGGAGCAATGGGATAAAATAGAAGAACACACTAATATAGAAAAGGACTTATTTTTACGTATTCTGAAATTTTGTATAATTGACAATAGATATTTTCAATTGGACAGTAATGTATATGTTCAACTAAGGGGACTTCCTATGGGATCACCAGCATCTCCAATTGTAGCAGATATTGTTATGGAGAGATTAATAGATAGATGTTTAGAACAGTTGACTATTAAACCTAAAATTATGACAAAATATGTGGATGATTTATTTTGCGTAATTAAGGAATCAGAGATAGTTAAAATTTTAGATACATTTAATTCCTTTCATGCGGATATAAAATTTACAATGGAAAAAGAGTTTGAATCTAAATTGTCTTATTAAGACACTTTGATAATACGAAAGGGGGAAAGTGTATTAATCGATTGGTATCAAAAACCAACATCATCCGGTTCGGTTTGTGCTTTGTTGTGATACAGACGTGTATTTAAGCCCCGCATACAATTTAAACTATTAATTAATCACATTTGATTTTGTAATCTAAGCAGCGAATTAACGCTTAAAAAAAAAACAAAATAATATATTTTGTTAATTAAATTATTTAACATAATAGTGAACAATTTAAAACGATCAAATTAAATTAAATAAATCAGTAAAAATATATATGTACGTATGAATGTTCATACATGTGTATACATATTCTGAAAAAAAAACATTTAAATTCTGGTTTTTCTTTTGTTGTTGTAAAATACAATAAATAATAAAAATATTAAAGCAAAGCAAAACGGTGAAAAACAAAAACAACTCTTTGCATGAGTACAAACAGTGAAACAACACTAAGACAAAATGAAAGAAACGTTTACGTTTTAGTTAATGCAAATGAAAATAATGCAGAAATAAATAAAACAAAACAAAACAATATTAACTACCTAACGGCTAAGCCAATTACTCGAACACGTTCCCTCTCACCCTCGGTATTTACACAAACGGTGGATAGTGACTCATTAAAAAAACTACAACAAGATTTGGTGACAAGTGTTGCCAGGCCAGCAAGTATTGCCGTGACGTCAAAAACAAATTTAGTGGGCAATGATACCATGAACTTAAACACAAATGCAATGGAAAACCCCCCTGTAAAAAGTTGTCAAAAGCCTACAGTACAAGTTGGTATGGACAGGTACATAACAGTGCTTAAACGGGGACGCAGCCCTACCTCTGCAGCAGTTGCTTCGGCCTCAAAAGTACCATCTTTTGATAAAATAAATACACAAAATCGTTTCGCGATTCTGGAGGATGAATCCTCTGAAGCACCAAACGTCATTAAATCGTCTAAGCCACCCCCGATATACCTTAGAGAGCAAAACTCTAATGAGTTAATAAAAAGTTTAATTTCGGTGATTGGTGAAAATTCCTTTTATGTAGCTGCAATAAAGCGCGGTATCATTAACGAGACTAAAATACAGGTTAATCATGAGGATGATTTTCGAAAGGTAATTACAAGATTTGAGACTCTGAATAAAAACTTTTATACGTATCAACTGAAGAGCAGTAAAGGTCTTCAGGTAGTAATCAAGGGCATAGACTCATGCGTAGACCCAGGGGAAATTAAAGCTTTTTTGGAAGAGAAGGGCTTTAAAATCAAAAACGTAACAAATATCAAAAATAGGGATAAAAATCCCCAACCACTATTTCGAGTGGAGCTTGAACCCGGCGACGTTAAGCTCAAAAAAAATGAAACGCATCCAATTTATAATTTGAAATATATTCTGTACAGAAGGGTAACTATTGAGGAGCCGCACAAAAGAAATGGTCCTGTTCAATGTCTAAACTGCCAGGAATTTGGCCATACTAAGGCATACTGCTACTTACCCCCTGTTTGCGTAGTATGTGGTGAATTACATGGAACAGTTCTTTGCGACAAGTCTAAAACCGACCCCAACGTAAAAAAATGTAGCAACTGTGGCGGTAATCACACTGCCAATTATAGAGGATGCCCTGTATATATATACTATCGTCAAGCAGTCGGTCGGACCGAAAACTAATCCCCCTCAAATGCAGGTAACAAATCAGGTTAACACAAATGCAATTCACGCCCCCCAGCCTAGTAATAACAGAACCTCTTACGCTAACGTCCTAAAATCAAACCATGAGCCAATGCAAGGTGCCTCGCCAAGTAATGATGAAACTCAATTTTCTAATTTAAGTCGTTTAGAAAAAACCATGGAAACATTAGTGCAAACAGTAAATAATTTTACGAACACAATGGGTAATATGATGCAGGAAATGCTTAGAATGCAATCGATGTTATTGCAAGCTGTAATTAACAAACCATGAACTGTTTAAAAATTTGTTTTTGGAACGCAAACGGCATCCGCCAACATAAAAATGAATTAGAATACTTTCTTAAAAATAAACAAATTGATGTCATGATGATTTCTGAAACTCATTTGACCTCAAGAAGTACGTTTAAAATAAATGGTTATATACTATATGATACCAAGGACCCTCGAGATAGAGCTTGTGGAGGTTCTGCCATTTTAATAAAGGCCCGAGTCAAACACTACCTAATGTGTGATCATCGTGAAGATTATCTCCAGGCAACGAACATTTGCGTTGAGGAATTAAATAGAAACCTAATAATTTCATCGTTATACTCCCCGCCTAGATTTTCAATATCGGAGGACCAATATTGTAAATATTTTAAATCATTAGGACCGTGTTTCCTAGCCGCTGGCGATTATAACGCTAAACATACCCTCTGGGGGTCGCGACTTATAACACCAAAGGGTCGTGTTTTATTTAACATAATTTCTAAAATGGATTTAAATGTGGTAGCGAGCGGACAACCAACATATTGGCCCACTGATCTTCAAAAAATTCCAGATGTCATAGATTTCGGCGTGGTTAAAAACATTCCCATAGAAACGATTCAAGTTGAAGCCTCCCTAGATTTATCTTCCGACCACACACCTACAATCGTTACTATAATGAACCCCAATAGAATTGTTCCTCCGACGACAGCTACGCAAATTAATTGGTTGAAATATAAAAAATATCTCAGTACCCATTGCACAGAAAATATTCCGCTCAGTACACCGGATTATGTAGATCGCTCTATTGACAATTTTGACAGTTTTCTGAAACTAGCTTTCAACATTCCAATATTGCCCCCAAAAAAACAAAAACTATTAAAATATATTCCACAGATGTCGAGCATCTTTTGTCTGAAAAAAGGAGGGCTCGAAGAGAGTGGCAATTGCACAGATCCCCTCAACTTAAGAACTTACTTAAAGAGTGTACAAAAAGACTAAGAAAGTTACTGCAGACTAAGAAAACGGCTTCTCTGGAAAAATATCTTAAGGAACTTGATGCAACCCCACAATCAGACTACTCATTATGGCGTGCAGCTAGAAATCTCAAAAGGCCAGTTGTCTCTAAACCACCATTAAGAAACTTGAATGGAAGTTGGGCAAGAAATGATGTTGAAAAAGGAAATCTGTTTGTCAATCATTTAAAAAACGTATTTACCCCAAATATATCTCACGATATTGCGGTCGAGTTACCACCTGTTGCTGCTAGAGCAGCTGTTCCGCTAAGATTTGAGATAAGAGAAATCGAAAAGGCTATTTGTGATTTAAACCCCAAGAAGGCTCCTGGGTTTGACAAGATCAGCAACAAAATGCTTTTGGAGCTACCCAGCATAGCAAAGAAAATTATTCTTTTAATTTTTAATGCTATTTTACGCCTTGAATACTATCCTCAAAAGTGGAAGGTCTCCTTAGTCACCATGATACCTAAACCTGGAAAGGATCACACAAAAGTTGAGTCATATAGGCCTATAAGCTTACTTTCTAATATATCAAAGCTGTTTGAGAAGCTGTTAGCGTCAAAATTAACCCCAATTTTAAATGAAAATAGATGTATTCCTAACCACCAATTCGGCTTTAGAAGAGAACACAGCACAATTGAGCAAACCCATCGTATAGTAAACGCAATAAGAAAAGCCTTTGAAGAAAAAAAATATTGTTCCGCTCTCTTCATCGATGTTTCTCAAGCTTTCGATAAAGTCTGGCATGAAGGCTTATTACATAAATTGAAGCTAAACTTACCAGTAAACATACACAAGCTGTTAGAAAGCTACTTAGTCGGTCGAAAGTTTATTATTAAAGAAGGTGATTATTTAAGCTCTCCTCAGCAAATTGACGCTGGAGTCCCTCAGGGAAGCATCCTGGGCCCACTTTTATACTTAATATATACCTCGGATATGCCAACAAACAACTACACACAAACTTCAACATTTGCTGATGATACAGCTTTTTTGAGCGTGCACGAAAACAGTCAAGAAGCATCTCGATACCTACAGGATCATATATTTCAACTCGAACTATGGTTAAAGCAATGGAGGATAGAGGTCAATGAGCAAAAATGCGTACATATAACATTCACCTTGCGTCGGGAATCATGCCCCCCTATTAAAATCAATAATCAAATAATACCTCAAAATTCGCATGTAAAATACCTCGGTATTCATCTAGATCGCCGTTTAACGTGGAAAAGCCATATAGAGGCAAAATTAACTCAAATGAAACTAAAAGCCATCCAAATTCATTGGCTTATTGGAAGAAACTCTGTCCTTAGTCTCGACTGCAAACTTCTTCTTTACAACTCCATCTTAAAGCCAATCTGGTGCTATGGTATTCAGTTATGGGGCACTGCCTCGGCCTCTAATATCGAAAAAATTCAAAGGCGCCAAAATAAACTACTTCGAATAATCACAGCTGCCCCTTGGTATGTTAAAAACTCAAATATTCACAAGGATCTCAATGTTCCATTAGTTAAAACTATGAGTACGAAATATGCAGTAAAATACTTAAAAAGGCTCGAATTGCACCCGAACCCACTAGCACGAAATATTTTAAATGATAGCGGCCACACTCGCTTAAGAAGAAGAGACACTGCGGCACTTGTCCAATTAGATGAGCGATAAACACCTATAAAAGTGAACAGAACCCGCGATGAACAAAATTTTTGTCTGGCACTGGCAGGACAAAAAAATAATATTAGGTTAAGATTTGATTAATTATTGTTAGTTCATATTTAATATATGAAGATTCAATAAATAAATAATGAAGAAAAAAAAAAAAAAAAAAAAATCCGGTAGGATAATTAATTATTTTTCAAAGCATCCTAAAAGGATTATAATTAACACAGCTAAAAATTTTATAGATAGGGTATTGAAAATAAGTGATTCTTGTTTCCATAAGAATAATAAGGAGAAAATTTCTAAAGCATTAAGAGAAAATAGTTTTCCAAAGGAAATTATATCTAATTTATTAATACAATTTAATAACCATAGAATAAATAACTCCAACGGTAGTACGGAACCAAAAATTTATAAATCGCTAACTTATGTACCAAAATTTTCGGAGAGGTTAAAAAAATCTAATATTTATGATACGGAAAAGTATAAAATTGCGCATAAATCTTATAATACAATAGGTAGATTATTCACTAAAATGAAAGACAAAATGAATAAGTTTGAAATGTCGAATGTAGTATATAAAATACCTTGTGGGGGAAATGTTAATGGACAATGCGGTAAAGTGTATGTTGGTACAACAAAAAATAAACTGAAAATTAGGTTAACAGGACATTAGTCAGATCAAAAATATAGAAATATTTCATCACAAAAAACAGCTTTATCAACTCATTGTGCTAATCTAAACCATTATCCAGATTTTGAAAATACAACAGTTTTAAATACGGAAAATAATTATAAACGTAGATTTATGGTAGAAATGTTGCAAATTATAAATGTACCGACAATATCGAGAATTAATTTTAAGTCAGATACTGAAAGTTTAGCACAAAATTATAGACATTTAATTTATAAAAATAGAAACGGAAGTTAAAAATTTATTTAAACTGTAATAGATTAGGTTTGAATTGGAAAACCTTTTTTGTATTTGAATTGGAAAACTTTTTTGTATTTAAATGAAAATTGTTATCAGAATTTTTGTTAAATTTGTTTAATTTGTTAAATTTGTTAAAATTTTTAATTTTTTGAAGAAGGCACACAACGGAGTGCCGAAATATTGGATTAAATAAATTTAATTTGGTTTTATAAAAAAAGAGACCTCAAGCTTATTTAAATAATAATACTAATACTAAAACATTTAAGTTTAAATTTCTTATTTTTTTGTTGTTGTAAAATACAATAAATAATAAAAATATTTAAAGCAAAGCAAAACGGTGAAAAACAAAAACAACTCTTTGCATGAGTACGAACAGTGAAACAAAACTAAGACAAAATGAAAGAAACGTTTACGTTTTAGTTAATGCAAATTAAAATAATGCAGAAATAAATAAAACAAAACAAAACAATATAAACTATTCAACGGCTAAGCCAATTACTCGAACACATTCCCTATCACCCTCGGTGTTTACAAAAACAGTGGATAGTGACTCATTAAAAAAACTACAACTAGATTTTGTGACAAGTGTTGCCAGGCCAGCAAGTATTGCCGTGACGTCAAAAACAAATTTAGTGGGAAATGATACCATGAACTCAAACACAAATGCAATGGAAAACCCCCCTGTAAAAAGTTGTCAAAAGCCTACAGTACAAGTTGGTATGGACAGGTACATAACAGTGCTATAACGGGGACGCAGCCCTACCTCTGCAGCAGTTGCTTCGGCCTCAAAAGTACCATCTTTTGATAAAATAAATACTCAAAATCGTTTTGCAATTCTGGAGGATGAATGAAGCACCAAACGTCATTAAACCATCCAAGCCTCCCCCGATATATCTAAGGGAGCAAAATTCAAATGAGCTCATAAAGAGTTTGATATCGGTGATAGGTGAAAATTCGTTTTACGTAGCGGCTATCAAGCATGGAAGTATAAACGAGACAAAAATACAAGTCAATCATGAGAATGATTTTCGCAAAATAGTAAACAGCTTTGAAACACTTAAAAAAAACTTTTATACCTACCAGGTAGTGATTAAGGGTATTGACTCATGTGTGGAACCAGAAGAGGTTCAAACATTCCTAGAAGAAAAAGGCTTCAAGGTAAAACATGTAGTAAATATTAAAAATAGAGAAAAAATTCCCCAACCACTTTTTCGAGTGGAGTTTGAACCCGGCGACGTAAAACTTAAAAAAAAACGATACACATCGTATTTACAATTTAAAATATATTCTCTACAGAAGAATAACTATAGAAGAGCCGCACAAAACGACCCCAACGTAAAAAAATGTAGCAACTGTGGCGGTAACCACACTGCCAATTATAGAGGATGCCCTGCATATAATATCGTCAAGCAGACGGTTGGACCGAAAACAAATACCCCTCAAATGCAGGTTGCAAATCAAGTAAACACAAATGCAATTCAAGCCCCCCAGCCTAGTAATAACATAACCTCTTTCGCTAACGTCCTAAAATCTAACCATCAGCCAATGCAAGGTGCCTCGCCAAGTGAAGATGAAACTCCGGTTTCTAATTTAAGTCGTTTAGAAAAAACCATGGAAACATTAGTGCAAACAGTAAATAATTTTACGAACACAATGGGTAATATGATGCAGGAAATGCTTAGAATGCAATCGATGTTATTGCAAGCTGTACATAACAAACCATGAACTGCTTAAAAATTTGTTTTTGGAATGCAAACGGCATCCGCCAACATAAAAATGAATTAGAATACTTTCTTAAAAATAAACAAACTGATGTCATGATGATTTCTGAAACTCCTTGACCTCAAGAAATACGTTTAAAATAAATGGTTATATACTATATGATACCAAGGACCCACGAGATAGAGCTTGTGGAGGTTCTGCCATTTTAATAAAAACCCGAGTCAAACACTACCTAATGTGTGATCATCGTGAAGATTATCTCCAAGCAACGAACATTTGCGTTGAGGAATTAAATAGAAACCTAGTAATTTCATCGTTATACTCCCCGCCTAGATTTTCAATATCGGAGGACCAATATTATAAATATTTTAAATCATTAGGACCGTGTTTCCTTGCCGCTGGCGATTATAACGCTAAACATACCTTCTGGGGATCGCGACTTATAACACCAAAGGGTCGTGCTTTAAATGTGGTAGCGAGCGGACAACCAACATATTGGCCCACTGATCATCAAAAAATTCCAGATGTCATCGATTTCGGCGTGGTTAAAAACATTCCCATAGAAACGATTCAGGTTGAAGCTTCCCTAGAATTATCTTCCGACCACACACCTACAATTGTTACTATAATGAACCCCAATAGAATTGTACCTCCGACTGGTTACTTAGCGACGACAGCTGCGCAAATTAATTGGTTAAAATATAAAAAATATCTCAGTACCCATTGCACAGAAAATATTCCGCTCAGTACACCGGATTATGTAGATCGCTCTATTGACAATTTTGACAGTTTTCTGAAACTAGCTGTTCAGCATTCCAATATTGCCACCAAAAAAACAAAAACTATTAAAATATATTCCACAGATGTCGAGCATCTTTTGTCTGAAAAAAGGAGGGGTCGAAGAGAGTGGCAATTGCACAGATCCCCTCAACTTAAGAACTTACTTAAAGAGTGCACAAAAAGACTAATAAAGTTACTGCAGGCTCAGAAAACGGCTTCTCTAGAAAAATATCTTAAGGAACTTGATGCAACCCCACAATCAGACTACTCATTATGGCGTGCAGCTAGAAACCTCAAAAGGCCAGTTGTCTCTAAACCACCATTAAGAAACTTGAATGGAAGTTGGGCAAGAAATGATGTTGAAAAAGGAAATCTGTTTGTCAATCATTTAAAAAACGTATTTACCACAAATATATCTCACAATATTGCGGTCGAGTTACCACCTGTTGCTGCTAGAGCAGCTTTTCCCCTCAGATTTAAGATAAGAGAAATCGAAAAGGCTATTTCATTAAATTTAATTATAATTATATTATAATTTTTTGTTTTTGTTTTTCATTTCTTTGCCTTTCTTTTTCTTGTTGACCTTTTCCAGTACGAGCTCTATGTTTGAATTTGTCCTTTGAGTTGTACTGAAAAAGGTCAACAAGAAAAAGAAAGACAAAGAAATGAAAAACAAAAACAAAAAATGTACTTTGAACTTCAAGAAGAATTCTTGACAAAAAGTACGAAAAAACAGAAGTAAGGAAAAACATGTAAAAATAAATTAAAATAGATAATCATTCAGAAAAAAGAAAATTTCGATCTTAAACGGCAAGCCCTCTGAGGAGATTGAGTGGTTGCAATCGAAACATGTAAGGGTAACCTGTCCGTAAAAATGCCTGGGTTCGAGCCCAGCTTCAGTCAAGAATGAAAAATTATCAATAAATTTTAATTAATTTCATGTTGTAAAATTCCTTTCTTCATAAAAAAAATAATTTAATGAAAATTAAATTTGATGAACTTTAGCCTAATTAAAAATATTAAAAAAATTTTGGATTAAAAACCATAAATAGTTCAACAAAATAACCACAATACTGATTATTGTTAGAGCTAAGGCACGAGCTCTATGTTTGCATTTGTCCTTCAAGTTGTACTCAAAAAGGTCAACAAGAAAAAGAAATGAAAACCAAAAAAAAAAAAAAATGTACTTTGAACTTCAAGAAGAATTCTTAACAAAAAGTACGAAAAAAAAGAAGTAAGGAAAAACATGTAAAAATAAATTAAAATAGATAATCATTCACTCTGGACACTCGGTTTGTGCTTTGTTGTAATACAGACGTGTATTTTTAACCCCGCATACGATTTGAACTATTAATTAATCACATTTGATTTTGACATATATCAGCAGCGAATGGACGCTTAAAATAAATAATATATTTTGTTATTTAAATTATTTAACATAATAGTGAACAATTAAAACGATAAAGTTAAATAAATTAAAAAAGTAAAAATATATACATACGTATGAATGTTCATACATGTATGTATGTATACATATTCTGAACTAAAACATTTAATAAATTGACTATTATTCGACCTTTACGATATTGTATTAGTATTATTATTTAAATAAGCTTGAGGTCTCTTTTTTTATATGGAGTCCCAAAAATTCATAAAATTGATTTTCCATTAAGACCAATATGTTCATGTATAAATTCTCCATCATATGAACTTTGTAAATATGTTACAACAATTCTGAAAAATATAACTGAAAATTCAAAATATAACGTAAAGGACTCTCTTCAATTTAAAGATAAAATTAGGAAAATCAAGTTAAATGATGATGAGAAATTAATATCTCTAGACGTAGTTTCATTATTTCCAAGTATACCTATAGATCTTGCTATAGATATAATAGAGGAGCAATGGGATAAAATAGAAGAACACACTAATATAGAAAAGGACTTATTTTTACGTATTCTGAAATTTTGTATAATTGACAATAGATATTTTCAATTGGACAGTAATGTATATGTTCAACTAAGGGGACTTCCTATGGGATCACCAGCATCTCCAATTGTAGCAGATATTGTTATGGAGAGATTAATAGATAGATGTTTAGAACAGTTGACTATTAAACCTAAAATTATGACAAAATATGTGGATGATTTATTTTGCGTAATTAAGGAATCAGAGATAGTTAAAATTTTAGATACATTTAATTCCTTTCATGCGGATATAAAATTTACAATGGAAAAAGAGTTTGAATCTAAATTGTCTTATTTAGACACTTTGATAATACGAAAGGGGGAAAGTGTATTAATCGATTGGTATCAAAAACCAACATCATCCGGTAGGATAATTAATTATTTTTCAAAGCATCCTAAAAGGATTATAATTAACACAGCTAAAAATTTTATAGATAGGGTATTGAAAATAAGTGATTCTTGTTTCCATAAGAATAATAAGGAGAAAATTTCTAAAGCATTAAGAGAAAATAGTTTTCCAAAGGAAATTATATCTAATTTATTAATACAATTTAATAACCATAGAATAAATAACTCCAACGGTAGTACGGAACCAAAAATTTATAAATCGCTAACTTATGTACCAAAATTTTCGGAGAGGTTAAAAAAATCTAATATTTATGATACGGAAAAGTATAAAATTGCGCATAAATCTTATAATACAATAGGTAGATTATTCACTAAAATGAAAGACAAAATGAATAAGTTTGAAATGTCGAATGTAGTATATAAAATACCTTGTGGGGGAAATGTTAATGGACAATGCGGTAAAGTGTATGTTGGTACAACAAAAAATAAACTGAAAATTAGGTTAACAGGACATTAGTCAGATCAAAAATATAGAAATATTTCATCACAAAAAACAGCTTTATCCACTCATTGTGCTAATCTAAACCATTATCCAGATTTTGAAAATACAACAGTTTTAAATACGGAAAATAATTATAAACGTAGATTTATGTTAGAAATGTTGCAAATTATAAATGTACCGACAATATCGAGAATTAATTTTAAGTCAGATACTGAAAGTTTAGCACAAAATTATAGACATTTAATTTATAAAAATAGAAACGGAAGTTAAAAATTTATTTAAACTGTAATAGATTAGGTTTGAATTGGAAAACCTTTTTTGTATTTGAATTGGAAAACTTTTTTGTATTTAAATGAAAATTGTTATCAGAATTTTTGTTAAATTTGTTTAATTTGTTAAATTTGTTAAAATTTTTAATTTTTTGAAGAAGGCACACAACGGAGTGCCGAAATATTGGATTAAATAAATTTAATTTGTTTTTATAAAAAAAGAGACCTCAAGCTTATTTAAATAATAATACTAATACTAAAACATTTAAGTTTAAATTTCTTATTTTTTTGTTGTTGTAAAATACAATAAATAATAAAAATATTTAAAGCAAAGCAAAACGGTGAAAAACAAAAACAACTCTTTGCATGAGTACGAACAGTGAAACAAAACTAAGACAAAATGAAAGAAACGTTTACGTTTTAGTTAATGCAAATTAAAATAATGCAGAAATAAATAAAACAAAACAAAACAATATAAACTATTTAACGGCTAAGCCAATTACTCGAACACATTCCCTATCACCCTCGGTGTTTACAAAAACAGTGGATAGTGACTCATTAAAAAAACTACAACTAGATTTTGTGACAAGTGTTGCCAGGCCAGCAAGTATTGCCGTGACGTCAAAAACAAATTTAGTGGGAAATGATACCATGAACTCAAACACAAATGCAATGGAAAACCCCCCTGTAAAAAGTTGTCAAAAGCCTACAGTACAAGTTGGTATGGACAGGTACATAACAGTGCTATAACGGGGACGCAGCCCTACCTCTGCAGCAGTTGCTTCGGCCTCAAAAGTACCATCTTTTGATAAAATAAATACTCAAAATCGTTTTGCAATTCTGGAGGATGAATGAAGCACCAAACGTCATTAAACCATCCAAGCCTCCCCCGATATGTCTAAGGGAGCAAAATTCAAATGAGCTCATAAAGAGTTTGATATCGGTGATAGGTGAAAATTCGTTTTACGTAGCGGCTATCAAGCATGGAAGTATAAACGAGACAAAAATACAAGTCAATCATGAGAATGATTTTCGCAAAATAGTAAACAGCTTTGAAACACTTAAAAAAAACTTTTATACCTACCAGGTAGTGATTAAGGGTATTGACTCATGTGTGGACCCAGAAGAGGTTCAAACATTCCTAGAAGAAAAAGGCTTCAAGGTAAAACATGTAGTAAATATTAAAAATAGAGAAAAAATTCCCCAACCACTTTTTCGAGTGGAGTTTGAACCCGGCGACGTAAAACTTAAAAAAAAACGATACACATCGTATTTACAATTTAAAATATATTCTCTACAGAAGAATAACTATAGAAGAGCCGCACAAAACGACCCCAACGTAAAAAAATGTAGCAACTGTGGCGGTAACCACACTGCCAATTATAGAGGATGCCCTGTATATAATATCGTCAAGCAGACGGTTGGACCGAAAACAAATACCCCTCAAATGCAGGTTGCAAATCAAGTAAACACAAATGCAATTCAAGCCCCCCAGCCTAGTAATAACATAACCTCTTTCGCTAACGTCCTAAAATCTAACCATCAGCCAATGCAAGGTGCCTCGCCAAGTGAAGATGAAACTCCGGTTTCTAATTTAAGTCGTTTAGAAAAAACCATGGAAACATTAGTGCAAACAGTAAATAATTTTACGAACACAATGGGTAATATGATGCAGGAAATGCTTAGAATGCAATCGATGTTATTGCAAGCTGTACATAACAAACCATGAACTGCTTAAAAATTTGTTTTTGGAATGCAAACGGCATCCGCCAACATAAAAATGAATTAGAATACTTTCTTAAAAATAAACAAACTGATGTCATGATGATTTCTGAAACTCATTTGACCTCAAGAAATACGTTTAAAATAAATGGTTATATACTATATGATACCAAGGACCCACGAGATAGAGCTTGTGGAGGTTCTGCCATTTTAATAAAAACCCGAGTCAAACACTACCTAATGTGTGATCATCGTGAAGATTATCTCCAAGCAACGAACATTTGCGTTGAGGAATTAAATAGAAACCTAGTAATTTCATCGTTATACTCCCCGCCTAGATTTTCAATATCGGAGGACCAATATTATAAATATTTTAAATCATTAGGACCGTGTTTCCTTGCCGCTGGCGATTATAACGCTAAACATACCTTCTGGGGATCGCGACTTATAACACCAAAGGGTCGTGTTTTATTTAACACAATATCTAAAATGGCTTTAAATGTGGTAGCGAGCGGACAACCAACATATTGGCCCACTGATCATCAAAAAATTCCAGATGTCATCGATTTCGGCGTGGTTAAAAACATTCCCATAGAAACGATTCAGGTTGAAGCTTCCCTAGAATTATCTTCCGACCACACACCTACAATTGTTACTATAATGAACCCCAATAGAATTGTACCTCCGACTGGTTACTTAGCGACGACAGCTGCGCAAATTAATTGGTTAAAATATAAAAAATATCTCAGTACCCATTGCACAGAAAATATTCCGCTCAGTACACCGGATTATGTAGATCGCTCTATTGACAATTTTGACAGTTTTCTGAAACTAGCTGTTCAGCATTCCAATATTGCCACCAAAAAAACAAAAACTATTAAAATATATTCCACAGATGTCGAGCATCTTTTGTCTGAAAAAAGGAGGGGTCGAAGAGAGTGGCAATTGCACAGATCCCCTCAACTTAAGAACTTACTTAAAGAGTGTACAAAAAGACTAACAAAGTTACTGCAGGCTCAGAAAACGGCTTCTCTGGAAAAATATCTTAAGGAACTTGATGCAACCCCACAATCAGACTACTCATTATGGCGTGCAGCTAGAAACCTCAAAAGGCCAGTTGTCTCTAAACCACCATTAAGAAACTTGAATGGAAGTTGGGCAAGAAATGATGTTGAAAAAGGAAATCTGTTTGTCAATCATTTAAAAAACGTATTTACCACAAATATATCTCACAATATTGCGGTCGAGTTACCACCTGTTGCTGCTAGAGCAGCTTTTCCCCTCAGATTTAAGATAAGAGAAATCGAAAAGGCTATTTCATTAAATTTAATTATAATTATATTATAATTTTTTGTTTTTGTTTTTCATTTCTTTGCCTTTCTTTTTCTTGTTGACCTTTTCCAGTACGAGCTCTATGTTTGAATTTGTCCTTTGAGTTGTACTGAAAAAGGTCAACAAGAAAAAGAAAGACAAAGAAATGAAAAACAAAAACAAAAAATGTACTTTGAACTTCAAGAAGAATTCTTGACAAAAAGTACGAAAAAACAGAAGTAAGGAAAAACATGTAAAAATAAATTAAAATAGATAATCATTCAGAAAAAAGAAAATTTCGATCTTAAACGGCAAGCCCTCTGAGGAGATTGAGTGGTTGCAATCGAAACATGTAAGGGTAACCTGTCCGTAAAAATGCCTGGGTTCGAGCCCAGCTTCAGTCAAGAATGAAAAATTATCAATAAATTTTAATTAATTTCATGTTGTAAAATTCCTTTCTTCATAAAAAAAATAATTTAATGAAAATTAAATTTGATGAACTTTAGCCTAATTAAAAATATTAAAAAAATTTTGGATTAAAAACCATAAATAGTTCAACAAAATAACCACAATACTGATTATTGTTAGAGCTAAGGCACGAGCTCTATGTTTGCATTTGTCCTTCAAGTTGTACTCAAAAAGGTCAACAAGAAAAAGAAATGAAAACCAAAAAAAAAAAAAAATGTACTTTGAACTTCAAGAAGAATTCTTAACAAAAAGTACGAAAAAAAAGAAGTAAGGAAAAACATGTAAAAATAAATTAAAATAGATAATCATTCACTCTGGACACTCGGTTTGTGCTTTGTTGTAATACAGACGTGTATTTTTAACCCCGCATACGATTTGAACTATTAATTAATCACATTTGATTTTGACATATATCAGCAGCGAATGGACGCTTAAAATAAATAATATATTTTGTTATTTAAATTATTTAACATAATAGTGAACAATTAAAACGATAAAGTTAAATAAATTAAAAAAGTAAAAATATATACATACGTATGAATGTTCATACATGTATGTATGTATACATATTCTGAACTAAAACATTTAATAAATTGACTATTATTCGACCTTTACGATATTGTATTAGTATTATTATTTAAATAAGCTTGAGGTCTCTTTTTTTATATGGAGTCCCAAAAATTCATAAAATTGATTTTCCATTAAGACCAATATGTTCATGTATAAATTCTCCATCATATGAACTTTGTAAATATGTTACAACAATTCTGAAAAATATAACTGAAAATTCAAAATATAACGTAAAGGACTCTCTTCAATTTAAAGATAAAATTAGGAAAATCAAGTTAAATGATGATGAGAAATTAATATCTCTAGACGTAGTTTCATTATTTCCAAGTATACCTATAGATCTTGCTATAGATATAATAGAGGAGCAATGGGATAAAATAGAAGAACACACTAATATAGAAAAGGACTTATTTTTACGTATTCTGAAATTTTGTATAATTGACAATAGATATTTTCAATTGGACAGTAAGGGGACTTCCTATGGGATCACCAGCATCTCCAATTGTAGCAGATATTGTTATGGAGAGATTAATAGATAGATGTTTACAACAGTTGACTATTAAACCTAAAATTATGACAAAATATGTGGATGATTTATTTTGCGTAATTAAGGAATCAGAGATAGTTAAAATTTTAGATACATTTAATTCCTTTCATGCGGATATAAAATTTACAATGGAAAAAGAGTTTGAATCTAAATTGTCTTATTTAGACACTTTGATAATACGAAAGGGGGAAAGTGTATTAATCGATTGGTATCAAAAACCAACATCATCCGGTAGGATAATTAATTATTTTTCAAAGCATCCTAAAAGGATTATAATTAACACAGCTAAAAATTTTATAGATAGGGTATTGAAAATAAGTGATTCTTGTTTCCATAAGAATAATAAGGAGAAAATTTCTAAAGCATTAAGAGAAAATAGTTTTCCAAAGGAAATTATATCTAATTTATTAATACAATTTAATAACCATAGAATAAATAACTCCAACGGTAGTACGGAACCAAAAATTTATAAATCGCTAACTTATGTACCAAAATTTTCGGAGAGGTTAAAAAAATCTAATATTTATGATACGGAAAAGTATAAAATTGCGCATAAATCTTATAATACAATAGGTAGATTATTCACTAAAATGAAAGACAAAATGAATAAGTTTGAAATGTCGAATGTAGTATATAAAATACCTTGTGGGGGAAATGTTAATGGACAATGCGGTAAAGTGTATGTTGGTACAACAAAAAATAAACTGAAAATTAGGTTAACAGGACATTAGTCAGATCAAAAATATAGAAATATTTCATCACAAAAAACAGCTTTATCAACTCATTGTGCTAATCTAAACCATTATCCAGATTTTGAAAATACAACAGTTTTAAATACGGAAAATAATTATAAACGTAGATTTATGTTAGAAATGTTGCAAATTATAAATGTACCGACAATATCGAGAATTAATTTTAAGTCAGATACTGAAAGTTTAGCACAAAATTATAGACATTTAATTTATAAAAATAGAAACGGAAGTTAAAAATTTATTTAAACTGTAATAGATTAGGTTTGAATTGGAAAACCTTTTTTGTATTTGAATTGGAAAACTTTTTTGTATTTAAATGAAAATTGTTATCAGAATTTTTGTTAAATTTGTTTAATTTGCTAAATTTGTTAAAATTTTTAATTTTTTGTCAAACATTAAAGAAAAAAACCCTGAAGAAGGCACACAACGGAGTGCCGAAATATTGGATTAAATAAATTTAATTTGTTTTTATAAAAAAAGAGACCTCAAGCTTATTTAAATAATAATACTAATACTAAAACATTTAAGTTTAAATTTCTTATTTTTTTGTTGTTGTAAAATACAATAAATAATAAAAATATTTAAAGCAAAGCAAAACGGTGAAAAACAAAAACAACTCTTTGCATGAGTACGAACAGTGAAACAAAACTAAGACAAAATGAAAGAAACGTTTACGTTTTAGTTAATGCAAATTAAAATAATGCAGAAATAAATAAAACAAAACAAAACAATATAAACTATTTAACGGCTAAGCCAATTACTCGAACACATTCCCTATCACCCTCGGTGTTTACAAAAACAGTGGATAGTGACTCATTAAAAAAACTACAACTAGATTTTGTGACAAGTGTTGCCAGGCCAGCAAGTATTGCCGTGACGTCAAAAACAAATTTAGTGGGAAATGATACCATGAACTCAAACACAAATGCAATGGAAAACCCCCCTGTAAAAAGTTGTCAAAAGCCTACAGTACAAGTTGGTATGGACAGGTACATAACAGTGCTATAACGGGGACGCAGCCCTACCTCTGCAGCAGTTGCTTCGGCCTCAAAAGTACCATCTTTTGATAAAATAAATACTCAAAATCGTTTTGCAATTCTGGAGGATGAATGAAGCACCAAACGTCATTAAACCATCCAAGCCTCCCCCGATATATCTAACGGAGCAAAATTCAAATGAGCTCATAAAGAGTTTGATATCGGTGATAGGTGAAAATTCGTTTTACGTAGCGGCTATCAAGCATGGAAGTATAAACGAGACAAAAATACAAGTCAATCATGAGAATGATTTTCGCAAAATAGTAAACAGCTTTGAAACACTTAAAAAAAATTTATACCTACCAGGTAGTGATTAAGGGTATTGACTCATGTGTGGACCCAGAAGAGGTTCAAACATTCCTAGAAGAAAAAGGCTTCAAGGTAAAACATGTAGTAAATATTAAAAATAGAGAAAAAATTCCCCAACCACTTTTTCGAGTGGAGTTTGAACCCGGCGACGTAAAACTTAAAAAAAACGATACACATCGTATTTACAATTTAAAATATATTCTCTACAGAAGAATAACTATAGAAGAGCCGCACAAAAAAAATGGACCTGTTCAGTGCTTAAACTGCCAAGAATTTGGCCATACCAAGGCATACTGCTACTTACCCCCTGTCTGCGTAGTATGTGGTGAACTACACGGTACAGTTTCTTGCGATAAGTCTAAAACCGACCCCAACGTAAAAAAATGTAGCAACTGTGGCGGTAATCACACTGCCAATTATAGAGGATGCCCTGTATATAATATCGTCAAGCAGACGGTTGGACCGAAAACAAATACCCCTGAAATGCAGGTTGCAAATCAAGTAAACACAAATGCAATTCAAGCCCCCCAGCCTAGTAATAACATAACCTCTTTCGCTAACGTCCTAAAATCTAACCATCAGCCAATGCAAGGTGCCTCGCCAAGTGAAGATGAAACTCCGGTTTCTAATTTAAGTCGTTTAGAAAAAACCATGGAAACATTAGTGCAAACAGTAAATAATTTTACGAACACAATGGGTAATATGATGCAGGAAATGCTTAGAACGGCATCCGCCAACATAAAAATGAATTAGAATACTTTCTTAAAAATAAACAATCTGATGTCATGATGATTTCTGAAACTCATTTGACCTCAAGAAATACGTTTAAAATAAATGGTTATATACTATATGATACCAAGGACCCACGAGATAGAGCTTGTGGAGGTTCTGCCATTTTAATAAAAACCCGAGTCAAACACTACCTAATGTGTGATCATCGTGAAGATTATCTCCAAGCAACGAACATTTGCGTTGAGGAATTAAATAGAAACCTAGTAATTTCATCGTTATACTCCCCGCCTAGATTTTCAATATCGAAGGACCAATATTATAAATATTTTAAATCATTAGGACCGTGTTTCCTTGCCGCTGGCGATTATAACGCTAAACATACCTTCTGGGGATCGCGACTTATAACACCAAAGGGTCGTGTTTTAGTTAACACAATATCTAAAATGGCTTTAAATGTGGTAGCGAGCGGACAACCAACATATTGGCCCACTGATCATCAAAAAATTCCAGATGTCATCGATTTCGGCGTGGTTAAAAACATTCCCATAGAAACGATTCAGGTTGAAGCTTCCCTAGAATTATCTTCCGACCACACACCTACAATTGTTACTATAATGAACCCCAATAGAATTGTACCTCCGACTGGTTACTTAGCGACGACAGCTGCGCAAATTAATTGGTTAAAATATAAAAAATATCTCAGTACCCATTGCACAGAAAATATTCCGCTCAGTACACCGGATTATGTAGATCGCTCTATTGACAATTTTGACAGTTTTCTGAAACTAGCTGTTCAGCATTCCAATATTGCCACCAACAAAACAAAAACTATTAAAATATATTCCACAGATGTCGAGCATCTTTTGTCTGAAAAAAGGAGGGGTCGAAGAGAGTGGCAATTGCACAGATCCCCTCAACTTAAGAACTTACTTAAAGAGTGTACAAAAAGACTAACAAAGTTACTGCAGGCTCAGAAAACGGCTTCTCTGGAAAAATATCTTAAGGAACTTGATGCAACCCCACAATCAGACTACTCATTATGGCGTGCAGCTAGAAACCTCAAAAGGCCAGTTGTCTCTAAACCACCATTAAGAAACTTGAATGGAAGTTGGGCAAGAAATGATGTTGAAAAAGGAAATCTGTTTGTCAATCATTTAAAAAACGTATTTACCACAAATATATCTCACAATATTGCGGTCGAGTTACCACCTGTTGCTGCTAGAGCAGCTTTCCCCCTCAGATTTAAGATAAGAGAAATCGAAAAGGCTATTTGCGACTTTAACACTAAGAAGGCACCTGGTATTGATAAAATCAGTAATAAAATGCTTTTGGAGCTACCTCGCATAGCAAAGAAAATTATTCTTTTTATTTTTAATGCTATTTTACGCCTTGAATACTATCCTCAAAAATGGAAGGATTCTTTAGTTACCATGATACCAAAGCCAGGTAAAGATCATACAAAAGTTCAGTCTTATAGGCCTATTAGCTTATTATCAAATATGTCAAAGCTGTTTCAGAAATTATTAGTTTCAAAATTAACACCGATTTTAAGTGAAAATAGATGTATTCCAAACCATCAGTTCGGATTTAGAAGAAAACACAGCACAATTGAACAGACTCATCGAATAGTAAATGTCATAAGAAAAGCATTTGAAGAAAAGAAATATTGCTCAGCACTCTTCATCGATGTTTCGCAAGCTTTTGATAAAGTCTGGCATGAAGGCTTATTACATAAATTGAAGCAAAATTTACCAGCAAACACACACAAGCTGCTAGAAAGTTACTTAGTCGGTCGTCAATTTATTATTAAAGAAGGAAATTTCTTAAGTTCACCTCAGCCCATTGCCACTGGAGTCCCACAAGGCAGCATCCTGGGACCCCTATTATACTTAATTTATACTTCGGACATGCCAACAAGCAACTATACACAAACTTCAACATTTGCAGACGATACAGCTTTTCTAAAGCCTAGTACTCTGTTCAAATTTGTGAAAAATGTTGAGCAACATTTATTATTTCACATGAAAACATTGGCATGTATCAATGTTACCTATCTTGCGAGTTTGTACAATTTGACGTTTTTATTCTTGAAAAGTATGCGACATTGTTCTGCGTATGTAAACAAAACAAAAAATTAAAATAAAAAATTAAATAAAATAGAAAGTGATTTTTCAAATACATTGTTGTGAAAAAACGAAAAAAATTAATCAACAAATAGTTTTTACAGCTTGTGTTGCGGCACAAGAATTAGTTAAAATTATAACTGCCGCAGAAGAGCTTCTGGATGACACTCGTTCCTCAACAAGTTCATACCTCAGAGAAAGAAACGAAAAAGGGAGATTTTCATCAGATGTAAGTTCCCAATATCCATCAAATAAGTATGTTTATGAATATATGTAGAACATTTTAAATACATAGTACTTATGAGTGTAAAGCCAGCAAAAAGATATTGGAAATGTTTTTACACGATTGAGAGCCATGGAAATGTTGTTCAGTTAGCTATATATATATTTTTCTTTTCGCTGGGTATGCATGTAAGTATGTATTAATTTAATGCACACATTTATATTAAAGCATTACATGTTTTTAGTTTGAGGATATGCTTAAAAATAGGAAAGTTTTTCTAGAAAACTTCCATATGGACAGCTCAACGTTTTTTGACTTGCTAAATAAAGTGGAGCTAAATATTATTGACACCAAAAAGAAACACCCATCCTAATGATGGAATTTCTGCTGTACATAAATTGGCAGTTGTATTAGAGTAAGGATATTTCAGAATTAATTTTTTTATTGTTAATTATACTTAGCGTAAACAAATACATATGTATGTATTTGTATTTTACAGATACTTAGCATGTGGGACATTACAACGTCATGTTGCGAGCTGCTATAGAATTAGCAAACAAAAGTTTGGTGTGATCATTGATGAAGTTTGCAATTCCATTTGTATTGCATTAACAAATGAGATACCTCCACTGACAGAAGAAGAACTGAAACGCATAGCGAATACCTATAAAAAGTGGGATTTTCCCAACTGCGTTGGAGCGATTGATGGGAAACATGTCGCAGTAAAATGTCCTCCAAAATCTGGGAGCCTATTTTATAATTACAAGGTACTTATACAGACATACATATCGCCCTTGATCACAATGAGGATATTAACTCAAAATTTTTAATTGTTCACCTTTTGCAAGAAATCGACACGTTAATTTTAAAGTTAATGTTTTTTTCAATTTTATATTGAATAAGTTTTGATTTGTTCTGTGTAAACATGTCTTTGTTAATAGTAGACTTCAACCATATCTTTGAAAAGTTGCAAACAAATCCTCTTAGCCAGGATTATATACATGCATATTTAAAAAAATTTTGTTCAGCATTATAAAAACGAAAATTACATTTAATAAACATTATCCTGATTAAAATATTAAAACTTTGATTGAAACCCATAAACAGTTTAATAAAACAATTACAATACTAATTATTACAAATAAAACTTTAATAACGGGTACATTTACAACAAAATTACGGAAAACTTATGTACATAAAATTCACATTACTGAAACAACTGGTTCATTTTACCAAAATAACCGGTTTATTCGATATTCGAAAAAACTGGCTGTAGCTAAACTAAAAAAAACGGTTTAAACCGGTCGAATTATAACCCTTCGTTAATACCCTTTTGTTGATTTAGTGCGATATATGTACATTAGAGTGGCCATAGTGGACATTTTTTTGAAAAGTTAAATTTTTCGCACTGAAAAATATGAGGTTGGGGATAAAAATAATTATGCATATTTTATTTATTTTTTTTTTAATTCCGAGTACCTCCGGGTTGAGCCCAAACTTTTATTACATTACCCATTTGTCACTATTTTTGTTCCTGTTTGTATTTAAATAACAAAAAAATCTGACTTTATGTTCCCAACTGAATTTCTTCGATACCTTTAATTATTACCTTTCCAACGAGCCGCAATAGTCTGCTGATAAACTACGGATAATCTTGCCCGGAATACCCAAAAACCAAAGTCCAAAAAAATAGGTGAATTTTTAAAATTTTTTTCATTGTTGATAACTTACTAATGAAGCCTTTTTGTTGGCTTATCATCTTCGTCGTCGTCGAAATCTGTAATTAGTTTTTAGTAATTGCTCTTTCTGCCGGATAATTTACAACGGTTAAGTGTTGCCATATTCGTTTTGCGGTGCAGTATTCTTCTTGGTCCTTCCAAATTGCAGCTCATACGCTATAATTTGTGCTCATACGCATAAATATTTTTAATAGAAGGTATGAAAAACCACAAGCTCCAATTTTTAGGCAAATTTTGTGCTAGATCGTTTTCGTGAATTGGTAGTAAAAACCTAATGGAATTTTTGGTTTTATGTTTTTGTAAACATTTTACTAAAAGATCCAAAGCAGGTAGACCATTTTGTCTTATGTCGAAAAATACTTGCCAGTTTTTACATGTAAAAAAATAAGTTTGGTTGTTACCATTGAAGGAAATTAATAAAAACGCTTAACCTTGAAGTAATTTTTTATGATCAGTTGTTGCATCAGATTATGTCAATGCATTGGTCGAAGGGTTATGGAAATTTCCAACCATTCTGATAAAAAAAAACACATGCAATAACTGTTTAAAAATGTAACGGAATTTTGTGGTTTTATGACTTTTTACTAGAACATTCAAAACAGGTAGACTATTTTGTCTTTTTTCTACAAAAATGTGAAAAATTTGCAGTTTTAAAGTAAAAGTGATAAGAGAAACAAGTGGGCAGTGAATAATAAGTTAAAACAAATTAAATAAAACAAAACAATATAAAGTTATAATGGCAAGCTCATCTAAGAAACTACGATCCGATAATGATATATTTTTGGTGGGAAAATGCGAAAGTGAACTGAAAGGCGCAAAGTTGCCTAATATGAAGCAAGTTCTTCAATTATTTTTTTATAAAACCCGAGTGCAAAAACTCCCTGTGAAGGTAAGCATAAAAAATACAATGCATTCAACTCTTGAATTTTGGCAAAAAGCAAATATTCCCACAATAACCGAAATCAACTGCATGAAAAAATTTAAATTACTTTATGCCGAATGGAAAAATTTGTCCAAGAACAGATTTGGCAAATATGAAAAATATAGAAACGTTGAGAACGAATTCTGTGAAAAGATAGAAAATTATATATTTGATATCGCAGCTGCAGATGCACTTGAAACGATGACTATTGAAGAGGACAAAGATTTCCTTCTGTTGCAAAGAGAAAAGGGTCGGCCAGGTTGTATGTCAGGCCAGGATTTGAAGCTGTCACGAAAACAAGAACGCAAAGCGAAGCTACTGAAAGAATCAGAAAAGCGCAAGCGAAAATATGAAGAAGAGTTACAAGAAGTTCTAGGTATTGGTCAATTAATGCCTTTTTTTATTGTTATTTTTAATTATTCCTTTTGTTCAAAGATGAGGCTGCGTCTGATACAGATTCCTCAGAAATTATTATATACGAAGGTGTAGAAATGAACAATTCAGCTCCGGAAGTTGATTTTATGAAGGACCAACATCAAGGAATCCATCGATCCCGCGGAAAAATCCATTTCGTTGATGATCGAATGTTAGCAAGCATGGATAAATGCCTCATCAGTGATCGCGATGCAATGCATTTAACATCTGCTACAATTACAGCCGTCTTGCGGAAGTTGCAGGAAATGCAACCTGACTTAAACGACATAAAAGTGGAAGATTTCGTCTTTAACCGAACATCGTTTCAAACAATGCGAAAGGAATATCGGCGCAGACAAGCGAAACAGATCATAGATGAATTCAAGGTACATATTTAATAATTAAATATAAATAAATATCTTGAAGGAAATTAACATAATATTTAATTTCAACATAGATTCCTGTACTGAAAGTCTCTAACTTTTTAACGACTAAAAATTGTCGTTAAGTAGTCAAAATTCGTAAGCTAACGAAAGTAGTCGTTCAGAGCTATTCTGTAATGAAATTTTAACAATTTTTAACGGCAAAAAATGTCGGTAGCTAACGACACAAGAAAGTTCTTGTTAAATAATAACGACAATAAATGTACTGTTAACAGATTAAAAATATAGAGAAAGTAGCCAATTTTTAACACAAAAAAATATAAGAAAGTATAGTCGATCAAGTCCGACTCTACATTGCAGTATTTGGGCGATCATGTTTCCGCCAAAAAGAGTATGTTGTGAGGTTAATATTCACATAAGACATTTTCGTGCCAAATATTATTAGTGTATTTGTATGGGAGCTGTGGTCAAATATGGACCGATTCTAAAAAAAATTTGTTCTGGTGATTTATGTTTGTTGCGACAAAATATTTTTGGGTCTTATTCAACTCAAATGTCTATAAAACAAGATGGCTATTAATAGGCACAAAACCCTATTCCCGAAAGAAGTTTTTATGTGGGCTATAAAATTCTCACCATTATAAAAAGGCTTCGACCTTGTGACAATAAATGCATATGTGCCAAATTTTATAAAATTCTTTTTAAAATTGCTTCCTGTAAACCAGCCATCCTGATAGAAGGTCGGGCTTCGTTAAATGGATTCTGAAATTGATTCTGAGTTAATCGGTATACTAAAAGGCAGGCCCAGAACCTTTATTTAAATGTGTTACACACATTTGTACAAACACATAATATCCTCTTCACATACAGTAGTGTAGGTATAAAAAGTAAGAGCAGATGTTGTGCTAGAGTGGCTCAGTCACCTGGAAATTTTTCCCTATGTATAAAAGGATTTAACACCAACATATTTGTTTAGAAATATAATCAATATTTACACGTTTTCATTCATGTTTTGTTAAAAAAAATGCAATAAAGCAAATTTATTTTGTATTTTTTTATTAATTTTAAAATATTTTTACTTTGACGTTCTTATATTTTTACCGATATTTGTCGTCAATATTTCTAAATAAAAATATTTGTTTATTTAAAATACAGAATAACAAATTCGTTAAAGTAACCGAGATTTCTCGTTAATTAACGATATCGGTAGTTAAATTCAAAAAGTTACAGAATTGAGGTACTGAAGTATTTGTCTTGCACTGGGACGGAAAAATGCTTCCAGATATGAAAGGCAAGGACAAAGTTGATCGATTGGCTCTCGTTATAACCGCAAAGAACGAAGAAAAACTCCTTGGCATTGCAAAACTTGAAGAATCTTGTGGTGAAAATATTGCTGAAGGCATTGAAAAATTCCTACGCAAATGGAAGATTGATAATTTAGTGCAAATTGTGGCTTTTGACACAACATCTACAAACACTGGTATTGAAAAAGGCTCAGCATATTTGCTTGAAAGTAAATTGGGTCGCGATTTACTTTTTCTACCGTGTCGCCATCATATCAGCGAATTGCTTATTAAAGCTGTGTTTGATTTAAATTTCGGAAAAACATCAGCACCAGAAGTCACTATCTTTAATCGTTTTTCAAAAGACTGGAAAAATGTGAATATCAATACTTTCAAGAGTGGAGTATTGGATGAAGCAGTGCAAAAAAACTTAACAACTTTCGCTAATTTTTCTTGGTAAGGAAGTACCAAATTTTACGCAGTTGCGTTTGCCTGGCGCAACAATTCATGCAAGGTTTATGTCCAAAGCTATATACTGCTATAAGATTTTTTTGCTTCGCGAACAATTCAAGATGACATCCTCCGAGCTGAAAGGCATTCGAAACATTTGCATTTTCTTGACGCGAATTTATGTTTCGTATTGGTTCGGATGCGTTAACGCTGTATCTGCACCGCGTCAAGATTTACAATTTATTAAAGACGTTATTTCATATTTCGATCTAAATGTTTCAAATGCCTTATTGTCAAAATTCAAAAACCATTTATGGTATTTATCGGAAGAGGCGGTGGCTCTTGGATTTTTCGATGAAACTATATCTATTGAAGTGAAGCGGAAAATGGTTGAAGCTCTTGGCAATCATGTTGACGAAAATGACAAAATGAAAAGATTAAACTTAACGCTGGAACAAGTGAAATCGTTTGAAAATAAGGATTTAAGTTCTTTCGTTACTCCTCGCACCAAGCGTTTTTTTCATCGTTTAGAAATCGATGTGACATTTTATGAATTGGATCCATCGATTTGGAAGGACCAAGAAGAATACTGCACCGCAAAACGAATATGCCAACACTTAACCGTTGTAAATGACCCGGCAGAAAGAGCAATAAAACTAATAACAGATTTCAATCGGGCATTGACATACGACGAAGAGGATAAGCAGTATTTGCTTCAAGTTGTGGAGCACTACAGAAAAACTTTTCATCCCACAATAAATCTTCATTAGTATAATATTATCAGCAATAAAAAAAAAAATTAAAAAATAAATAAAAAAAAATATTAAAAAATAAAATTTTTTTTTGGACCTTGGTTTTTGGGTATTCCGGGCAAGATTATCTGTAGTTTATCAGCAGATTTTTTTTGTTATTTAAATACAAACAGGAACAAAAATAGTGACAAATGGGTGATGTAATAAAAGTTTGGGCTCAACCCGGAGGTACTCGGAATTAAAAAAAAAAAATATGCATAATTATTGTTATCTCCAACCTCATATTTTTCAGTGCGAAAACTTTTGGATTTAACATTTTTAATTTTTTCTATATAACGCTATGGCCAGTCTAATGTACATATATATTTTGAATCTCTTTATCAAAAAATTATACTAAAATAATATAAATTTCAATTTTTAGCACTGTGCTAATGGCTGCAGCGGATGGCGATTACCGTTTTATATATGTTGATATTGGTGCCTATGGTAGCGAGAGTGACGCAAATATATTTGAAAAATGCACCCTTGGACAAGCTATTAGGGATAATAAAATAGTTTTTCCAGATGAATCATCCATTCAAACGCCATATGTGTTTGTAGCAGATGATGCTTTTCCACTACATCGTCGTATTTTAAGCCGAAAAGTGGCAAGCGTCTAGAAGATGCTGAAAATATATTCAATTATAGACTCAGTAGAGCCAGACGATGTGTAGAGAACGCTTTTGGATTAATGTGTTCAAAATTTTACTGTCTCGCACGAAAAATGTTTTGTGGCCCCGATCGTGCTAACCTTATTATGAAAACTTGCGTATACTTACACAATTATTTAATTAGGACACAACGAGAACAATACTCACCTTCGAATTTCTCAGATTATATCACCGACTCTGGAGTTTTAGTTAATGGAGATTTTCGAAATCATATCCCTGCTGATTCTCTGTTTTCTTCGGATTTAAACAGAGGATATCACGGCAGGCAAGATGGGTTAGGACGAAGTGTTCGTAATAAGCTCGTCAGCTATTTTAATTCGGAGGAGGGTTCAGTGCCTTGGCAAAGGAAATATTAATTTTTAAGTTGAAATCGAAAATGGTTAGCGATATGTAAAATTCATGGCTGTTTCTAATATTTAAATTACATTTATTGAACAGGCCCGTAATTGAACGAGGTAAATAAAAATAAAAAGACTTGATAAAGAACATTTTGTATTTTAAATAAATTTATTAATAAAAACAAAAAAATTTTATAAATTTCACTTCTATAACTAAAAAACAAAAAAATTGTATCTGCTAAATAAAAATCTACATATCGTCACCTAAAATGCAAAATGGCGTAACAACCAAAAAATTCAAAATCAAGTTTTGGTTGATTATGTTGCACTACATAGACTAAAATTATGATTATGATGCACTATCAAATTAAAAAAATATGTTGTTACGCCCTTTTGTATTTTAGGTGACGATGTATACATATCTGTGGCATTTTGACCAAACATCTGAAGTTAAATTTAAAAAGTTAGAAAAATGTTGTTTGCCATACGAATTTTTCTTTCAAAAAATATTTTTGCTAATTACTTAACAGAAATTAATTTTTCATCGAGTTTTTTAACTTATTGGCTATTTTATTTCGGCTTTAGATGTTTTGTTAAAATGCCACAGATATATCAAGGACCGAAAATAAGAGTTATTAATACT
Organism: Pollenia angustigena; assembly: GCA_930367215.1. Classification (NCBI taxonomy): domain Eukaryota; kingdom Metazoa; phylum Arthropoda; class Insecta; order Diptera; family Polleniidae; genus Pollenia; species Pollenia angustigena. The sequence goes on from OV884060.1 coordinate 88,911,553, forward strand.
CTTTGATTTTATTTGCTTGAACAAAACAAAATAACAGTTATTTTCTTATTTTTATTTTTCGAGCAAACATTTTTTTTTTTATTCTCTAAAAAATGTATGTGTTACAATAATTAAGTTGACTTAAAATGTTTATTTTAATGTGTGGCCATTAAATAAATAAATAATTAAAATTAATGTGTGATCATCATTGGGATTTCTTATGTACATACATTAAAATAAATATTTTAAGTCAACTAGATTATTAGAAAAATAAAAATAAGAAAAACACTGTTATTTTGTTTTGTTCAAGCAAATAAAAATCAGCGAATAACTGTTATTTTTGTTCAAAAAAAAAAAATAAAAATTAAAGAATAACTATTGCTTTTATTCAAAAAAAATTAAAGTCACAAAAAATAAATAAAAATGTTATATTTGTTTAAGAAAAATAAAAAATAACGGGTTAAATCTGACTTTTATGAAAAGGGGACTTACTGTTACGATCCCTGATATATGTATATAAGTATGTACTACATATAGGAATACAAAATGAGTTAAATTAATTTAAAATGAGAATTGAATTAAAAAATAATTCATAGGTACATAAAGATTTAATAATTTATAGGCAAGAAATATCACTTTACTTTGCAATTTTTGTACGTAGGGTTGGAACACACAGGTATGTGGAGGATGAAATCTTAGACGTGTTTTTTTTTAGTTCAGTACTTTTCAACACAGCTTTTTCCGTCACATACCTTATGTTATATTTGGAAGATTAAAATTGCTATTCTAACGAATCAACGCGTCTGTGGATGGTAATTTCTTCATGGAGCATTAAAATAAACTTAGATTGCATATCTTCAGCCACATCTACAGGCAATTTTAACAGCAAAGAGTCCATATACTTTAGAAAAGAACTGTTTTCACTTTCTTTGCAGTTCTCTTTAGCAATATGGGCTAATGTTGTCATAATATCGGTGACCTTGGAAACACCAGCCCTCATTTCGTTAAGGCACACATTTTTTGTTGAAACTGTTGTATTTTTCTGAAATAATCATACAATAAGTACTTCACCATAAATGTGTATGTATTATTTTTATCGAAATACTTACGTAGGAATATTTTGGTATGCTTGAGTCAGCTGACGGACTCTTTGTATTATCTGAAGACTGTGCACCTGCAATATCGGGAGAACACAACAATTGGGTCGAGCTTGTTCTAAAATTATAATGATGAAAATATTTAATACACGCATGTTTATTAGACTGGCCATAGCGTTATATAGAAAAAATTAAAAATGTTAAATCCAAAAGTTTTCGCACTGAAAAATATGAGGTTGGAGATAACAATAATTATGCATATTTTTTTTTTTTTTTTTTTTTTTAATTCCGAGTACCTCCGGGTTGAGCCCAAACTTTTATTACATTACCCATTTGTCACTATTTTTGTTCCTGTTTGTATTTAAATAACAAAAAAAATCTGACTTTATGTTCCCAACTGAATTTTTTTGATACCTTTAATTATTACCTTTCCAACGAGCCGCAATAGTCTGCTGATAAACTACAGATAATCTTGCCCGGAATACCCAAAAACCAAGGTCCAAAAAAAAAAAAATTTTTTTTTTTAATTTTTTATTTTATTTATTTTTTAATTTTTTTTTATTGCTGATAATATTATACTAATGAAGATTTATTGTGGGATGAAAAGTTTTTTCTGTAGTGCTCCACAACTTGAAGCAAATACTGCTTATCCTCTTCGTCGTATGTCAATGCCCGATTGAAATCTGTTATTAGTTTTATTGCTCTTTCTGCCGGGTCATTTACAACGATTAAGTGTTGGCATATTCGTTTTGCGGTGCAGTATTCTTCTTGGTCCTTTCAAATCGATGGATCCAATTCAAAAAATGTCACATCGATTTCTAAACGATGAAAAAAACGCTTGGTGCGAGGAGTAACGAAAGAACTTAAATCCTTATTTTCAAACGATTTCACTTGTTCCAGCGTTGAGTTTAATCTTTTTGGAATAACTTTGTCATTTTCGTCAACATGATTGCCAAGAGCTTCAACCATTTTCCGCTTCACTTCAATAGATATAGTTTCATCGAAAAATCCAAGAGCCACCGCCTCTTCCGATAAATACCATAAATGGTTTTTGAATTTTGACAATAAGGCATTTGAAACATTTAGATCGAAATATGAAATAACGTCTTTAATAAATTGTAAATCTTGACGCGGTGCAGATACAGCGTTAACGCATCCGAACCAATACGAAACATAAATTCGCGTCAAGAAAATGCAAATGTTTCGAATGCCTTTCAGCTCGGAGGATGTCATCTTGAATTGTTCGCGAAGCTTTGGACATAAACCTTGCATGAATTGTTGCGCCAGGCAAACGCAACTGCGTAAAATTTGGTACTTCCTTACCAAGAAAAATTAGCGAAAGTTGCAACAACTCCTTATAATCGGCTCGCACATAATGAGATTTCAACGCCTCAAGACAAAAGTTCTTGTGCGTCTCTATTTCGGCTGCTGTTAAGTTTTTTTGCACTGCTTCATCCAATACTCCACTCTTGAAAGTATTGATATTCATATTTTTCCAGTATTTTGAAAAACGATTAAAGAGAGTGACTTCTGGTGCTGATGTTTTTCCGAAATTTAAATCAAACACAGCTTTAATAAGCAATTCGCTGATATGATGGCGACACGGTAGAAAAAGTAAATCGCGATCCAATTTACTTTCAAGCAAATATGCTGAGCCTTTTTCAATACCAGTGTTTGTAGATGTTGTGTCAAAAGCCACAATTTGCACTAAATTATCAATCTTCCATTTGCGTAGGAATTTTTCAATGCCTTCAGCAATATTTTCACCACAAGATTCTTCAAGTTTTGCAATGCCAATGAGTTTTTCTTCATTCTCTGCGGTTATAACGAGAGCTAATCGATCAACTTTGTCCTTGCCTTTCATATCTGGAAGCATTTTTCCGTCCCAGTGCAAGACAAATACTTCAGGAATCTATGTTGAAATTAAATATTATGTTAATTTCCTTCAAGATATTTATTTATATTTAATTATTAAATATGTACCTTGAATTCATCTATGATCTGTTTCGCTTGTCTGCGCCGATATTCCTTTCGCATTGTTTGAAACGATGTTCGGTTAAAGACGAAATCTTCCACTTTTATGTCGTTTAAGTCAGGTTGCATTTCCTGCAACTTCCGCAAGACGGCTGTAATTGTAGCAGATGTTAAATGCATTGCATCGCGATCACTGATGCGGCATTTATCCATGCTTGCTAACATTCGATCATCAACGAAATGGATTTTTCCGCGGGATCGATGGATTCCTTGATGTTGGTCCTTCATAAAATCAACTTCCGGAGCTGAATTGTTCATTTCTACACCTTCGTATATAATAATTTCTGAGGAATCTGTATCAGACGCAGCCTCATCTTTGAACAAAAGGAATAATTAAAAATAACAATAAATAATAAATATTGACCAATACCTAGGACTTCTTGTAACTCTTCTTCATATTTTCGCTTGCGCTTTTCTGATTCTTTCAGTAGCTTCGCTTTGCGTTCTTGTTTTCGTGACAGCTTCAAATCCTGGCCTGACATACAACCTGGCCGACCCTTTTCTCTTTGCAACAGAAGGAAATCTTTGTCCTCTTCAATAGTCATCGTTTCAAGTGCATCTGCAGCTGCGATATCAAATATATAATTTTCTATCTTTTCACAGAATTCGTTCTCAACGTTTCTATATTTTTCATATTTGCCAAATCTGTTCTTGGACAAATTTTTCCATTCGGCATAAAGTAATTTAAATTTTTTCATGCAGTTGATTTCGGTTATTGTGGGAATATTTGCTTTTTGCCAAAATTCAAGAGTTGAATGCATTGTATTTTTTATGCTTACCTTCACAGGGAGTTTTTGCACTCGGGTTTTATAAAAAAATAATTGAAGAACTTGCTTCATATTAGGCAACTTTGCGCCTTTCAGTTCACTTTCGCATTTTCCCACCAAAAATATATCATTATCGGATCGTAGTTTCTTAGATGAGCTTGCCATTATAACTTTATATTGTTTTGTTTTATTTAATTTGTTTTAACTTATTATTCACTGCCCACTTGTTTCTCTTATCACTTTTACTTTTACAAATTTTTCACATTTTTGTAGAAAAAAGACAAAATAGTCTACCTGTTTTGAATGTTCTAGTAAAAAGTCATAAAACCACAAAATTCCGTTACATTTTTAAACATTTATTGCATGTGTTTTTTTTTTAATCAGAATGGTTGGAAATTTCCATAACCCTTTGACAAATGCTTAGACGTAATCTGATGCAACAACAAAATTATGTATTCGAAATTTTTTACTGATCATAAAAAATTATTTGAAGGTTAAGTTTTTCTTAGCAATTTTCTTTAAATGAAGAATGGCAACAACAAAATGTATGTATATTTTTATGTTTGTAGAAAAAGACAAAATAGTCTACCTGTTTTGAATGTTCTAGTAAAAAGTCATAAAACCACTAAATTCCGTTACATTTTTAAACAGTTATTGCATGTGTTTTTTTTATCAGAATGGTTGGAAATTTCCATAACCCTTCGACCAATGCATTGACATAATCTGATGCAACAACTGATCATAAAAAATTACTTCAAGGTTAAGCGTTTTTATTAATTTCCTTCAATGGTAACAACCAAACTTATTTTTTTACATGTAAAAACTGGCAAGTATTTTTCGACATAAGACAAAATGGTCTACCTGTAAAATGTTTACAAAAACATAAAACCAAAAATTCCATTAGGTTTTTACTAACAATTCACGAAAACGATCTAGCACAAAATTTGCCTAAAAATTGGAGCTTGTGGTTTTTCATACCTTCTATTAAAACTATTTATGCGTATGAGCACAAATTATAGCGTATGAGCTGCAATTTGGAAGGACCAAGAAGAATACTGCACCGCAAAACGAATATGGCAACACTTAACCGTTGTAAATGATCCGGCAGAAAGAGCAATTACTAAAAACTAATTACAGATTTCGACGACGACGAAGATGATAAGCCAACAAAAAGGCTTCATTAGTAAGTTATCAACAATGAAAAAAATTTTAAAAATTCACCTATTTTTTTGGACTTTGGTTTTTGGGTATTCCGGGCAAGATTATCCGTAGTTTATCAGCAGACTATTGCGGCTCGTTGGAAAGGTAATAATTAAAGGTATCGAAGAAATTCAGTTGGGAACATAAAGTCAGATTTTTTTGTTATTTAAATACAAACAGGAACAAAAATAGTGACAAATGGGTAATGTAATAAAAGTTTGGGCTCAACCCGGAGGTACTCGGAATTAAAAAAAAAAATAAATAAAATATGCATAATTATTTTTATCCCCAACCTCATATTTTTCAGTGCGAAAAATTTAACTTTTCAAAAAAATTTCCACTATGGCCACTCTAATGTTTATGCATTACAATAATACATACGTTCTTAAGTCGTATGTTTCAGTCAAAAAAGTATGATCTTCCGAAAATTCCCATTCGGATTCATTTTCCAAAAGCTCCAAATCGCATCCGCTTCCTGATTTTTTTCCTACTTTGCGTCTTTGACAATAATACCTTTTGCTATCAAGGATACTTTTCCAATTCTGCCGACATGCTTCGTCTGCAAAAACGTATGTTTAATAAAATATTAAGAGTACTCAATACATCTGTTTGGTTATGGGAATTATTCTGCTGTAGGAGCTGCCTGTAATGTGTACATAAATGTAATATGTATATATTTTTTCTTACCAGGTTTGTCGATTTCTTTGGAAATTTCTTGCCAAGAAGCTTTCATGGCATTCCTATTGCAATGCATCTTTTGGGCTTTATCCCAGATGATATTTCTTTTTTTGACGGCTGAAATAAGTTGCATCTTCTCCACTTCACTAAACTTAATTTTTTCATTATTCATTATTTCTTTTTTTATTATTTTAACACTTTTAAGTTTATTTTTAATTTTTATATCTTTTAAATTAGTTTATGCAGCTGTCAAAATTCCGTATAAAATAAAGGCCATTTGCTTTATTTCACAGCTGAAAAAAAATGTTGCCAGAAACATTTCGTAACTTTTTCACAAATTAAACAGAGTACAACTTTATCAACATTATTTCGTAGATATTCCGTACAAGTTTTTTTCATATGCGTTTTGACAGCATTTCACGTGAAATTTGGAACAGAGTATCAGGCTTAAGCGTCCACGAAAATCGTTATGAAGCATCACGTTACTTACAGCATCATATATTTCAACTAGAAATATGGTTAAGACAATGGAGGATAATGGTCAATGAGCAAAAATGCGTACATATAACATTCACTTTGCGCCGGGAATCTTGCCCCCTATTACAATCAATAATCAAATAATTCCTCAACATTCGCATGTAAAATATCTCGGTATACATCTGGATCGTCGATTAACGTGGAAATGCCATATAGAGGCAAAATTAACTCAAATGAAACTAAAAGCCATTCAAATTCACTGGCTTATTGGAAGAAATTCTGTCCTTAGTCTCGATTGCAAGCTTCTACTTAACAACTCTATCTTAAAGCCTATCTGGTGCTACGGTATTCAACTATGGGGCACTGCATCGGCCTCTAATATCGACAAAATTCAAAGGCGCCAAAATAAACTTCTTCGAATAATCACAGCCGCTCCCTGGTATGTTAAAAACTCAAACATTCATAAGGATCTCAATGTGCCATTAGTTAAAACTATGATTAAAAAATATGCAATAAAATATTTAAAAAGGCTTGAACAACACCCAAATCCACTAGCTCGAAATATTTTAAATCATGGCGGCCACACTCGCTTAAGAAGAAGAGACACTGCAGCACTTACCCAATTACATTAGCGATAAACACCTATATAAGTGAATAAAAACCGTGATGAAGAAAATTTTGTCTGGCACTGGCAGGACATAAAATAACGTATTAGGTTAAGATTTGATTAATTATTGTTAGTTCATATTTAATATATGAAGATTCAATAAATAAATAATGAAAAAAAAAAAAAAAAAAAGATAATCATTCAGAAAAAAGCAAATTTCGATCTACCAAAGGTTAAATAAAATTTGGTTTAAGGATTGATGTTTGACTATTGACGTCAGCAGTCATCGATGGCTGCGAGTGTTAAACGGCAAGCCCTCTGAGGAGATTGAGTGGTTGCAATCGAAACATGTAAGGTACCCTGTCCGTAAAACCGCCTGAGTTCGAGCCCAGGATCAGTCAAGAATGAAAAATTATCAATAAATTTTAATTAATTTAATGTTGTAAAATTCCTTTCTTCATAAAAAATAATTTAATGAAAATTAAATTGGATGAACTTTAGGCTAATTAAAATATTAAAAAAAATTTGGATTAAAAACCATAAATAGTTCAACAAAGTAACCACAATACTGATTATTGTTAAAGCTAAGCCACGAGCTCTATGTTTGCATTTGTCCTTCAAGTTGTACTGAAAAAGGTCATCAAGAAAAAGAAAGACAAAGAAATGAAAAACAAAAACAAAAAATTAACTTTGAACTTCAAGAAAAATTCTTGACAAAAAGTACGAAAAAACAGAAGTAAGAAAAAACATGTAAAAATAAATTAAAATAGATAATCATTCAGAAAAAAGCAAATTTCGATCTACCAAAGGTTAAATACAATTTGGTTTAAGGATTGATGTTTGACTATTGACGTCAGCAGTCGTCGATGGCTGCGAGTGTTAAACGGCATGCCCTCTGAGGAGATTGAGTGGTTGCAATCGAAACATGTAAGGGTAACCTGTCCGTAAAAACGCCTGGGTTCGAGCCCAGCTTCAGTCAAGAAAGAAAAATTATCAATAAATTTTAATTAATTTCATGTTGTAAAATTCCTTTATTCATAAAAAAATAATTTAATGAAAATAAAATTTGATGAACTTTAGCCTAATTAAAAATATTAAAAAAATTTGGATTAAAAACCATAAATAGTTCAACAAAATAACCACAATACTAATTATTGTTAAAGCTAAGGCACGAGCTCTATGTTTGCATTTGTCCTTCAAGTTGTACTGAAAAAGGTCAACAAGAAAAAGAAATGAAAAACAAAAAATGTACTTTGAACTTCAAAAAGAATTCTTGACAAAAAGTACGAAAAAACAGAAGTAAGGACAAACATGTAAAAATAAATTAAAATAAATAATCATTCAGAAAAAAGCAAATTTCGATCTACCAAAGGTTAAATACAATTTGGTTTAAGGATTGATGTTTGACTATTGACGTCAGCAGTCGTCGATGGCTGCGAGTGTTAAACGGCAAGCCCTCTGAGGAGATTGAGTGGTTGCAATCGAAACATGTAAGGGTAACCTGTCCGTAAAAACGCCTGGGTTCGAGCCCAGCTTCAGTCAAGAATGAAAAATTATCAATAAATTTTAATTAATTTCATGTTGTAAAATTCCTTTCTTCATAAAAAATAATTTAATGAAAATTAAATTTGATGAACTTAAGCCTAATTAAAAATATTAAAAATTTGGATTAAAAACCATAAATAGTTCAACAAAGTAACCACAATACTGATTATTGTTAAAGCTAAGCCACGAGCTCTATGTTTGCATTTGTCCTTCAAGTTGTACTGAAAAAGGTCATCAAGAAAAAGAAGGACAAAGAAATGAAAAACAAAAACAAAAAATTAACTTTGAACTTCAAGAAAAATTCTTGACAAAAAGTACGAAAAAACAGAAGTAAGGAAAAACATGTAAAAATAAATTAAAATAGATAATCATTCAGAAAAAAGAAAATTTCGATCTTAAACGGCAAGCCCTCTGAGGAGATTGAGTGGTTGCAATCGAAACATGTAAGGGTAACCTGTCCGTAAAAATGCCTGGGTTCGAGCCCAGCTTCAGTCAAGAATGAAAAATTATCAATAAATTTTAATTAATTTCATGTTGTAAAATTCCTTTCTTCATAAAAAATAATTTAATGAAAATTAAATTTGATGAACTTTAGCCTTATTAAAAATATTAAAAAAAAATTTGGATTAAAAACCATAAATAGTTCAACAAAATAACCACAATACTGATTATTGTTAAAGCTAAGGCACGAGCTCTATGTTTGCATTTGTCCTTCAAGTTGTACTGAAAAAGGTCATCAAGAAAAAGAAAGACAAAGAAATGAAAAACAAAAACAAAAAATGTACTTTGAACTTCAAGAAGAATTCTTGACAAAAAGTACGAAAAAACAGAAGTAAGGAAAAACATGTAAAAATAAATTAAAATAGATAATCATTCAGAAAAAAGCAAATTTCGATCTACCAAAGGTTAAATACAATTTGGTTTAAGGATTGATGTTAGACTATTGACGTCAGCAGTCGTCGATGGCTGCGAGTGTTAAACGGCATGCCCTCTGAGGAGATTGAGTGGTTGCAATCGAAACATGTAAGGGTAACCTGTCCGTAAAAACGCCTGGGTTCGAGCCCAGCTTCAGTCAAGAAAGAAAAATTATCAATAAATTTTAATTAATTTCATGTTGTAAAATTCCTTTCTTCATAAAAAAATAATTTAATGAAAATAAAATTTGATGAACTTTAGCCTAATTAAAAATATTAAAAAAATTTGGATTAAAAACCATAAATAGTTCAACAAAATAACCACAATACTAATTATTGTTAAAGCTAAGGCACGAGCTCTATGTTTGCATTTGTCCTTCAAGTTGTACTGAAAAAGGTCAACAAGAAAAAGAAATGAAAAACAAAAAATGTACTTTGAACTTCAAAAAGAATTCTTGACAAAAAGTACGAAAAAACAGAAGTAAGGAAAAACATGTAAAAATAAATTAAAATATATAATCATTCAGAAAAAAGCAAATTTCGATCTACCAAAGGTTAAATACAATTTGGTTTAAGGATTGATGTTTGACTATTGACGCCAGCAGTCGTCGATGGCTGCGAGTGTTAAACGGCAAGCCCTCTGAGGAGATTGAGTGGTTGCAATCGAAACATGTAAGGGTAACCCGTCCGTAAAACGCCTGGGTTCGAGCCCAGGTTCAGTCAAGAATGAAAAATTATCAATAAATTTTAATTAATTTCATGTTGTAAAATTTCTTTCTTCATAAAAAATAATTTAATGAAAATTAAATTTGATGAACTTTAGCCTTATTAAAAATATTAAAAAAAATTTGGATTAAAAACCATAAATAGTTCAACAAAATAACCACAATACTGATTATTGTTAAAGCTAAGGCACGAGCTCTATGTTTGCATTTGTCCTTCAAGTTGTACTGAAAAAGGTCATCAAGAAAAAGAAAGACAAAGAAATGAAAAACAAAAACAAAAAATGTACTTTGAACTTCAAGAAGAATTCTTGACAAAAAGTTCGAAAAAACAGAAGTAAGAAAAAACATGTAAAAATAAATTAAAATAGATAATCATTCAGAAAAAAGCAAATTTCGATCTACCAAAGGTTAAATACAATTTGGTTTAAGGATTGATGTTAGACTATTGACGTCAGCAGTCGTCGATGGCTGCGAGTGTTAAACGGCATGCCCTCTGAGGAGATTGAGTGGTTGCAATCGAAACATGTAAGGGTAACCTGTCCGTAAAAACGCCTGGGTTCGAGCCCAGCTTCAGTCAAGAAAGAAAAATTATCAATAAATTTTAATTAATTTCATGTTGTAAAATTCCTTTCTTCATAAAAAAATAATTTAATGAAAATAAAATTTGATGAACTTTAGCCTAATTAAAAATATTAAAAAAATTTGGATTAAAAACCATAAATAGTTCAACAAAATAACCACAATACTAATTATTGTTAAAGCTAAGGCACGAGCTCTATGTTTGCATTTGTCCTTCAAGTTGTACTGAAAAAGGTCAACAAGAAAAAGAAATGAAAAACAAAAAATGTACTTTGAACTTCAAAAAGAATTCTTGACAAAAAGTACGAAAAAACAGAAGTAAGGACAAACATGTAAAAATAAATTAAAATAAATAATCATTCAGAAAAAAGCAAATTTCGATCTACCAAAGGTTAAATACAATTTGGTTTAAGGATTGATGTTTGACTATTGACGTCAGCAGTCGTCGATGGCTGCGAGTGTTAAACGGCAAGCCCTCTGAGGAGATTGAGTGGTTGCAATCGAAACATGTAAGGGTAACCTGTCCGTAAAAACGCCTGGGTTCGAGCCCAGCTTCAGTCAAGAATGAAAAATTATCAATAAATTTTAATTAATTTCATGTTGTAAAATTCCTTTCTTCATAAAAAATAATTTAATGAAAATTAAATTTGATGAACTTAAGCCTAATTAAAAATATTAAAAATTTGGATTAAAAACCATAAATAGTTTAACAAAGTAACCACAATACTGATTATTGTTAAAGCTAAGGCACGAGCTCTATGTGTACATTTGTCCTTCAAGTTGTGCTGAAAAAGGTCAACAGAAAAGAGAAAGACAAAGTGAAAAAACAAAAAATGTACTTGGACTTCAAGAAAAATTCTTGACCAAAGTACGAAAAAACAGAAGTAAAGGAAAAAACATGTAAAATCAATTAAAATGGATAATCATTCAGGAAAGCAAATTTCGATCTACCAAATGTTAAAATACAATTTGGTTTAAGGATTGATGTTTGACTAGTGACGTCAGCAGTCGTCGATGGCTGCGAGTGTAAGACGGCAAATCCATCTGAGGAGATCGAGTGGTTGCGATCGAAACATGTCATGGTAACCTGCCGGCCAGGGTTCGAGCCCGAGCCACGTCAAGAATGAAAGATTATCAATAACAATTTTAATTAATTTTCATGTTGTAAAATTCCTTTCTTCACAAAAATAATTTAATAAAAATTAAATTTCATGAACTTAAGCCTAATTAAAAATATTAAAAATTTGGATTAAAAACCATAAATAGTTCAACAAAATAACCACAATACTAATTATTGTTAAAGCTAAGGCACGAGCTCTATGTGTACATTTGTCCTTCAAGTTGTGCTGAAAAAGGTCAACAGAAAAGAGAAAGACAAAGTGAAAAAACAAAAAATGTACTTGGACTTCAAGAAAAATTCTTGACGAAAGTACGAAAAAACAGAAGTAAAGGAAAAAACATGTAAAATCAATTAAAATGGATAATCATTCAGGAAAGCAAATTTCGATCTACCAAATGTTAAAATACAATTTGGTTTAAGGATTGATGTTTGACTATTGACGTCAGCAGTCGTCGATGGCTGCGAGTGTAAGACGGCAAATCCATCTGAGGAGATCGAGTGGTTGCGATCGAAACATGTCATGGTAACCTGCCGGCCAGGGTTCGAGCCCGAGCCACGTCAAGAATGAAAGATTATCAATAACAATTTTAATTAATTTTCATGTTGTAAAATTCCTTTCTTCACAAAAATAATTTAATAAAAATTAAATTTCATGAACTTAAGCCTAATTAAAAATATTTAAAATTTGGATTAAAAACCATAAATAGTTCAACAAAATAACCACAATACTAATTATTGTTAAAGCTAAGGCACGAGCTCTATGTGTACATTTGTCCTTCAAGTTGTGCTGAAAAAGGTCAACAGAAAAGAGAAAGACAAAGTGAAAAAACAAAAAATGTACTTGGACTTCAAGAAAAATTCTTGACGAAAGTACGAAAAAACAGAAGTAAAGGAAAAAACATGTAAAATCAATTAAAATGGATAATCATTCAGGAATGCAAATTTCGATCTACCAAATGTTAAAATACAATTTGGTTTAAGGATTGATGTTTGACTAGTGACGTCAGCAGTCGTCGATGGCTGCGAGTGTAAGACGGCAAATCCATCTGAGGAGATCGAGTGGTTGCGATCGAAACATGTCATGGTAACCTGCCGGCCAGGGTTCGAGCCCGAGCCACGTCAAGAATGAAAGATTATCAATAACAATTTTAATTAATTTTCATGTTGTAAAATTCCTTTCTTCACAAAAATAATTTAATAAAAATTAAATTTCATGAACTTAAGCCTAATTAAAAATATTAAAAATTTGGATTAAAAACCATAAATAGTTCAACAAAATAACCACAATACCAATTATTGTTAAAGCTAAGGCACGAGCTCTATGTGTACATTTGTCCTTCAAGTTGTGCTGAAAAAGGTCAACAGAAAAGAGAAAGACAAAGTGAAAAAACAAAAAATGTACTTGGACTTCAAGAAAAATTCTTGACGAAAGTACGAAAAAACAGAAGTAAAGGAAAAAACATGTAAAATCAATTAAAATGGATAATCATTCAGGAAAGCAAATTTCGATCTACCAAATGTTAAAATACAATTTGGTTTAAGGATTGATGTTTGACTAGTGACGTCAGCAGTCGTCGATGGCTGCGAGTGTAAGACGGCAAATCCATCTGAGGAGATCGAGTGGTTGCGATCGAAACATGTCATGGTAACCTGCCGGCCAGGGTTCGAGCCCGAGCCACGTCAAGAATGAAAGATTATCAATAACAATTTTAATTAATTTTCATGTTGTAAAATTCCTTTCTTCACAAAAATAATTTAATAAAAATTAAATTTCATGAACTTAAGCCTAATTAAAAATATTAAAAATTTGGATTAAAAACCATAAATAGTTCAACAAAATAACCACAATACTAATTACTAATTAAAAATATTAAAAAAAAAAAACATTTCAAAAAAAATTTAAACAAATTCAACATATCGTGTAGACACAAAATGCCCCATCTAGAGGCATCCTAAGCGCTGCAAGGGCCAAATTTAAGAATTTTATTTAACCGCCATATATGTTTGGTTGAAATTCTTAAATGAGGCTAGTGCAGCGCCTAGGATGCCCCTAGATGGGTCAAAAATGTATGACCACCCCACTTTATTTTTCATCTCAATCATTTATTTCTAACATACCTACCCGCTATCTCCATTCCTTAAGGGGGCTTCCATACAAAATAGTCAATACAGATTAGAAATATATTGAAGAAAAAGCCCCATATTTCTATGAATTTTTAAAAAACAAAAATTTCGAAAGTATTAAAAATTGCACGAAAAATGGCAAAGATGGAGAAAGGTTGTCAATAATTCATTCGTCTCACTTTCATTATGATATGAGAAGTCCACTTGCAAACACCGCTAAGTAAAAACAAAATTCTGAGAAAATCGATTAAAACAGAGAGTTTTGCAGGAGTATTGCAGGAGTCAAATTCGGGATGGGATGAAACCAAGGGGAAATGTTATATCGTTAAAAAAAAGTTATACTTGTCCCGGCGTTTCGCTGGGTCACGTCTAGGAATCGAGATATATCGATTTGAAGTAAGTAACTATCATTTAGGGGAAATTGTGACCTTTGGTGGTCTTTTTTTTCACATAACTCGAGAACCACCAGTCCGATTTTGCAACGTTTCGCTACATAAGCAGCAGTTTTGCTGTTATAAATAAATGTATGAAGAAAAAAACTATTTTTTGCCTAAAAAATTAAATTTTTTTATTTTTAATTTATAAAAAATCCAAAACGGTAAAAAGTTGTGTGGGTCCCAGACATAATTTGTAAAACGTGCTACAATAGTCTTGACATGTGGATCCAGGGGAAACGCAGTTCACTTCGTTTTGGTGTACCAATGATTTGGACTTATTTCTATTGAAACAATGGATTAATCGGATTTCACCTATAAACCAACACCAGAAGCCGGCCCATCGAACAAAATAATTCCAACATCACAAGCAAGAATGGACAAGATTGTTGCAGAATTAAACCTTTCTCAACGTGAAGCAGAAAAACTTGCCCAGCTTTTGAAAGAAGGCAACAACTTGAAGCCCGATGTCAAAGTCACCGGATATCGAAGACGACAATTGCTATTCCAACGGTACTACACACTCAACGAAGGGAACACATTTGTTTACTGCCACGATATAAAGGGACTGATGGAGGCGATGGCCATTTAAAATGTCGCAGCTGATTGGCGAATGTTCATCGATTCTTCGAAATCAAGCCAGAAAGTCGTTTTGCTACATAAATATAATAAAAAAACCAAGCATTCCCATTGGCTAAAGCACAGACATGAGCGAAACATACGATTCCAAGAAAATAATTTTGGATAAAGTTTGCTACACTGATCACATGTCGGATCTGAAAGTCGTGGCGATGCTAAGAGGTCTCCAAGGAGGCTATACGAAAAACATGTGTTTCTTGTGTCTTTGGGATGCCCAATTTAAAGGAAACCAATACGAAACGCATGAGTGGCTTGCTCGAGATTCAACGGAGAAAGGACACAACAGCGTAAATGATCCACTGGTGCCAATGGAGAACGTCCTTATGCCCCCTCTCCATATCAAACTGGGAATCGTAAAAAATATAATCATGGCCATTGTGAAGCAACCGAAAATTCTTGATTGCTTGGAAAATATTTTCCCACGAATCAGCGAAGCAAAATTGAAGGAAGGTGTTCGAATGGGCCGGATATACGAAAGCTCATGAAATGAAAGGAATTTGAAGGTGCTTTAGACGGTAATGATTACTTTGCGTAGAGGGCAGTGAAGAAAGTCATACGATATTTTTGGGAAGTACGCGAGCACACAATTACCCCGCTCTTGTGACCAAGACGTTGCACTACTTCCAGAAAATTGGAGTGAATATGTTTCCCAAAATTCACTTCTTGCATCACCATCTCGAATACTTCAGCAAGCAGCTAGCCTCAGAGTCGGATGAACATGGCGAGCGCTTCCATCAAGTGGCAATGCCAATGGAAACGCGACATAAAGGCAAAAGGCTCGATTCGCTGGTGGCTGAAATTTGTTGGTGGTCGCAAAAGACGTATGCAGATCCCGACAATGAAGATGAAGAAGAATATACAATGGGAGTTTCCTCCGAGGGTAAGTCACAAAAATGAAGTTAACTGACTGATTAAAAACAATTGATTTTTTCCAGATGAAGACAGATCCTCATCCGATACAGACTCTAAACAAGTGGGTGAACCACCACGCAAGAAAGTAAAGGGCGCAAACAAACGAAAATAAGTTTTGCGTTCATCGATTTTTATAACCTATGTATCTGTGTAATAACCTAATAATAACCTGTTATAATTTTTAATTTTACGTGTTAATAGTTATAATAAATAACACAGTACAACAGCCAATCTGGGGGGTGAGAAATTCCAAGTCAAGGTGATGGTACTAGGTCAGTATAGTAAAACCCTCAAAGGGTTTGGCGTTCGTACGTGTCAGTTTTTTTTAAGACATTTTAAATTTTTTCGTTATCTTGATGTTTTTTCGCTTAGTTGTAACATTTTGGCAAAAACGTAGTTTAACATAACTCGAGAACCACTTGTCTGATTTTGATGAAACAAATTTAGAAAAATTAAATATTACAATTTCTCTCTGTCTGTTTCTATACCGTTTTCCTATATGTGCAACACTTTCGAAGTTAAAAATGAATGTATGAAGAAAAAAAATATTTTTTGCCCAAAAAATTTAAATTTTTTATTTTTAATTCATAAAAAATCCAAAACAGTAAAAAAAAGTTTCAAGTCCTATTACTTTCACGTGAAGTCGCATAACCTATGAAATAAATGAGACATAAATCATGAAAATCGATGAACGCGTTTCGCTTTTATTAACAATTAAGTGAAGGTATGCATTTCAAAAATTTGTCCAAGATATGCACAAAATTCTTTGCAAAAACATTTGACTTTTTTTATGATTCTTAGAATTCCAAAAAAAAAGTAATAAACAAAAGGTTATTTGATTTTTATGATTGCGGTAGCAAAGTAATAAGCGGTAATAAATGTGCGTGGACAATTGAAAGGAAAAAAGGAAAGTGCACTTTTTTAATTATTTGGGGTTTTCCGTTGGCTACCTGTATGATTTTTTTACAGAAATTCCACCCACATCTATTAGTGCTCATGTTTTGGAACGTACCTGTCAGTAAGATATTGAAAAATACGTAGTATTTATAGGTGTTCATTTATCGATTTTTGTCATTCAACAAGTGCCGACGAACGCGAACAGTAAAAGTGATTTTTCTCCAGTTTTTTAAAAGAGAACAGAATATGGAACTGTGCAAGCCAGATATAAATAGCTTTTGCTACTGCTGTGGTCAATATGTCTCAACACATAAAAAAAGGGGAAATTTCAGTACTGATTTGTTCAAACATACGAGATGTACTTCAACCAAAATGTTATAGTGAACGAAAATTGGGTACCAAATATAGTGTGTAAAAGCTGCTACAACCGTCTAATGGATTGGAAAAATAGAAGACGTGAAAGTATGCTATTCGGTATCCCAATGACTTGGACTAATCCTGGCGAAGGTCACAATCCATTGAATTGCTATGCATGTGCGAATAAAGGAGCCGCAAAAAGGATAAGAAAATCGTATAATTACGTTGGTGTTGCAAGTGCCGCAACACCATTGCCTCATTCGGACCACATTCCTGTGCCAAAAGCTTCTAGCCCAGATATTTTTTCTTCTACGACTGCTCCGACATATCATGCACGTGATGATCCCCCATATGAGCCATCAGTATCCAATGAGCCAATTTTAATAAATCAAAATAAGCTTGATTCAATTGTTGCCAAGTTGGAATTAACACAGCATAAATCGGAAGAGCTGGCTTTCATTTTGAAATCAAACAATTTGTTGGCACCCGATGTGAAAGTCACAGCTTATCGAAGTCGTCAGGTAACACTCCAAAGTTTATTCCTTGTGAATGATGAAAAAACTTCTGCATATTGGCCGGATGTAGGAAAATTGATGGACGCAATGGAAATAAAATATGAAGCAGATGACTGGAGATTATTTATTGACAGTTCAAAACTCAGCTTGAAGGCGGTTTTACTGCATAAGACCAATAAAAAACCTTCAGTTCCAATCGCCTATAGTACAGAAACGAAAGAAACATATGATGCACTGGAAAATATTTTAAAAATGGTTAACTACGCCAAACATATGTGGCGCATATGCTGCGATTTTAAAGTTGTAGCAATGCTTTGCAGTCTTCAAAGCGGCTATATAAAATATATGTCCTTTTTGTGCGATTGGGACACACGATTTTCCGGTGACCAATATGCATGCCACGGATGGAAACTACGAGAGCACAGCAGGTTACAAACGGCCAATATTATTCGTGAGCCTCTAGTGCCGAAGGAGAAGATATTGCTGCCTCCACTGCATATTAAACTTGGAATTGTTTAGAATTTTATCAAAACTGTCGCCAAAAGACATGAAGTTTTCTTGTGTTTGAAACTAATTTACGAGACTCAGCGAAAGTAAAATTAAAGAAGGTAAGTTATAATATCACATTCATTTCCCATGATTTTCCATCTTAACAAATTAATTTTTTCCAATCAGGCGTACTAAATGGTCCAGATATACGAAAGCTGATTAAAAGTGACGCATTCAACAATATTTTAATTGACGCTGAATTGAATGCATGGCAAGCAATCAAAGAAGTAATAGAAGGCTTGTTGGAAAAGCATCGTTCTAACAACTACGATGTTTCTGTCGCAAGGATGTTAAGAGCATTCTCGGAAATTGGTGTCCACATGTCCTTGAAAATCCATTATTTACATCATCATCTGGACTACTTCAGCAAACAATTGGCTACCGAATCTGATGAATAGGGGTGCGATTTTCATGCAAATGCATGTTTTTTGTCGATAGTCTGAGATCGATGTCGACCAATTATCTTTCCGAATCATTAAATTTGCGTTAAAATGGCATCGATTTGTTTTTGCAAATTGTTGCATATTTTAGTTTTAAATGCATATTTTAGTTTAAAATGCATATTTTTGCATATTTTAATATTTTTAAGTGATATATTTTTTTAATTTACATATTAAAAAAAAAAATTCTTCAAAAAATTTCTGGTAAACAAAAAAAATATTCCAAAAATAAATTTAAATCAATAAATAAATTTTTTTGGAGCTTTGCCTAAAATACAAGATTTTCAAGATTTGGACAAAAGGGCTTCTATTTTTAACCAATGTAGCTCCATATATTGCTAAGGCTGTCAAGAGGCTTAAAATATTTTACCCAAAGCTGTCACATGTTACTTGTTTGGCACATGACATGAGTTACACCGAGTTTCAGCGGAAATTAGAAACTTATTCAATAATATTGATTCATTGGGAAAGTAAAATTAACAATGTGGAATCCAAATGTTTTGTAAAAAAATATAGGTTTTCAAAAAATAAAACAAATTTCAACAATTTTAAATCTGGAATTAAATGTGGGATCTAAATTAGAACATATATATTCTCTAAATGAATTGGCATCCTTCAAGTATGCTCCTATAACTTCGGTTGACGTTGAGAGGTTATTTTCTATGTACAAATGTTTTTTGCCACCGGGCAGGTTTACTTTTGATTTTTTAAATAAAATTAAAAAACCGCTTTTTTATTGAACATTTTCAATTTTTAGTGCATATATTTTATTCTTTTATTCTTTTATGCGCATATTTTCGATTTTTTAGTGCATTAAAATCTCATCCCTACTGATGAACAAGGTGAACGCTATCCTCAAGTTGCTATGCCATTTGAAATGAGGTAATACTGATTTTTTATTTTTTCAAACTCATTTTAATAAAACAAAAACTTACAGATATAGAGGCAAAAAGTCCCCGAGTGCAATAATTGCGGAAATTTGCTGGTGGAGTAAGCTTGTGTGGCAAGACAAGGATGATCTTGATGATAAAGAATTTTAAGGAGATGCAGAAGGGCCAACAGTGGAGTCACACATTGACATTATGTGTGGTTCAGAAACTGATGATAGCGACGAATGCGATGCCACTAGTCCCGAACAACCACCATCGAAAAAGTCTGGGCAATATTTATTAAAATAAATAAAAATAAATAAATAAAATAAAAATAAAAAATTATAAAAATGTTTACTTAATTTTTTTAGTAGTTTATGGCCAGAAGTCTGGAGTTATTGGGGAAAATTTATAAAAAAGGCGATAAATGACACTTTTTTGAATAAAAACAAATATCAATATTCTTGTCAAAATGGGATACCTTCACTTAATTGTAAATAAAAGCAGAACGCGTTAATCGATTTCTATGATCTATGTCGCATTTTGTTTATAGGTTATGTGACTTTACATGAAATTAATAACACTTGATCCTTTTTTCCGTTTTGGATTTTTTATGAATTTAAAAAAAAAAATTTTAATTTTTAGGCAAAAAATATTTTTTTTTCTCCACAAATTTATTTTTACCGGCAAAACTGTTGATTATAAAGAAAAACGTTATATGAACGGATTAAAGAAATTGTAATTCGAAATTTTTTTGAGTTTGTTTTAGCAAAATGGGACAGGTGGTGCTCGAGTTATGTTAAACTACGTTTTTGCCAAAATGTTACAACTAAGCGAAAAAACATCAAGATAAGGAAAAAATTTCAAATGTCATAAAAAAACTGACACATACGAACGCCAAACCCTTTGAGGGTTTTACTATACTGACCTAGTACCATCACCCTGACTTGGAATTTCTCACCCCCCAGACAATAATCCCAAAAATTTTCCATAGTGTAATAAGGGTCTTCATTATATCGCTTAAAATTGCCATTTGTGCAAATGGGTAAACTTGCGAGACTCGTTTCATGAAGATCCTTTTTAATTTTTGTGTAATTTTAAGAATTAATGTCATTTCAAACTGAAACGTCAATAAAAAAATATATTAAAAAAAATAATCAAAAATATAATAAAAAAAGTTGCAATTTTATAAAAAATTAGATTTGTTTTTAAACATGCATAAAGAAAGACTAATTTGCTTATATTATTGCAAGAATTTATTGTTTGTGATTTATTAACACTTGAAGTTTTCTTTGAAAACGGCGGTAAGCATTTGTTTCGCCAGAACAACTTTTTTAATTTAATTTTTCATTTTTTTATTATTTTTATTATTTATTTAATTTTTCTTGAATTTTGAATTTTTTAATGAATTAATCATTTTCAATTACTGGTAACTTTAAATTCTAAATCTTAACGTCAAACAGCTTGGGAAATTGTTTTCCAACTGTTATACTGTTTTTAATTATTAAGAATTCCATTAAAGAGAAGACAATTTCGTTTAATCAGAATGAGTTGCAAAGTAGGTTGGAAATTTTAAATTCATATATTGAGGACGCAATGGATATTCAGCCAGAGATAGACATTTTAGATCAGTGAAGGGCACCATATAATATCACATTTATGCTTGTGTTGACAAAATAACAACAAAGCAACAGCCGAACGTACATTGTCACAGGCACACAAAGAAGTTTATAGTGTACATGTGTCGACGTCGCACAAGCAGCATTTTTATTCCTATGCAAGCGTACATAGGATTTGCAAATGTGCCCGTCACTGTTTTAGATCCATCAAATGATGAAAGGTCTGATTTGGAAAATTTATGCGTTTCCACTAAAAGTATGCTTCTGGGGTATTTAACTCCAAGGCAAAACAGTTTTGCAGAAACCACTTTAGGTTTCCAGCCTCATCATAACCGACTTCCAAATATGAAGTTGCCGAAATTCAGCGGAAAATATTCCGAATATAAAAACTTTATAAGTTTATTCGAGAGTTAAATTGATAGTGATACCACTCTGACTGAAATTGAAAAAAGTTTGAAAAGAGTTTATGACAAGCCCTGTCTGATATTTTTCGAAAATATCACTAAATTATTTGAGTTGCCGGAAATGTCTAAGCCATCGGCAACAGCTTTGAGGTGCATGATCGATACGGTTTCGGCCATATATGGGTCACTTTTGTCAATTGGCGACGACAAAGCAATTACTAACGCGATAATAATTCACTTAGTAATGACAAAAGAAGATCCGAGCACTAGATCAAAATGGGAAGAGCAACTTGATTACGAAAAGTTGCCCCTATGGAGTGATTGCGAGGCAGCTTTGAACAAAAGGTATCAACACACTTCAGCTGAAGAAGCTTCAAGGTTAAGGCCTACTGCCAATTTTCCAAAGAAAAATGAAACGTTTTCTAAAAAGAAATCAAAATCTTCATTTGTAAGCCAACCCAATCCACAACAAGAGGCAGTGAAATGTTTGTTTTGTATATCTGCTCAACATTATGTATCTAATTGGCCTTCGTTCTCAGCATTGCCTGTACAACATAGATTCGACTTTGTTAAGGGCGTTCCTGCCTGTATTAATTGTTTAAAGAAAGGTCATTCTGTGACGAAATGTTAATCGTCCAAATGTCGAGTTTGTAGTCGCTCACATCACACTTTACTACACATACAAATATGCTGCAAATAATGCACAACCAGTAAATTAAAGTAGTTCTGATCCTAATATAGCTTCAACTTCGAGTGCTTCTGTTAATCATTCGTCTTCAAGCCAAGACAATGTTATATTGGCGACCGCATTGGCTAATATTAGAAATAGATCTGGTCAATATGTTTTGGATAGAGCGTTATTGGACTCCGGTTCACAAATTAACTTTGTAACTGAGGAACTATCTCAGCGACTACAACTCCGAAAAGAAGAAAGAAATCTCAGTTTACTTGGTATAGGTAGAACTAATTCTTCCGCCAAATTTAAGCTACAGGCAACAATAAGATCTCGAATGAATTCACATGAATTTTCGTCAGAATTCTGGATTCTTCGATCGATCTCAAACTATCAACCAGATCATAAAATTTCGACACATGGTTGGAATTTGCCTTCTAATATAGAATTAGCCGATCCATATTTTAATAAACCTCAAAAAATAGATATGTTGATCGGCGCTGAGATTTTCTTTGAATTATTATGCGTTGGTCAAATTAAACAAAATCCTAACAGTCCAACACTCTAGAAAACACTTCTAGGATGGATTGTTTCGGGAAAATATAGGGAGCCAAAAAATACTGATAAGAATGTATGCCATTTAAGTACACTGAAAGAAAACGAGGAAACTTGACTTAGTTGTCCGTAGATTCTGGGAGTTAGAAGAAATGCCTAAAGGGGTAAATATTCTTTCGTTAGAGCATCAAAAATGCGAGGAAAGTTTTTTGAATTCTATTCAACGACTACCCGCGAATCCTAATACTTTGGGTCTTTCTTTTGAAACAGCAAAAAGACGATTTCTATCATTAGAACGTCGACTGTCGAAAGAACCACAAATGAAAGAGATGTATAACTCCTTTATGAAGGCATACATTAACTTGCGACATATGTCTATTACAGACAACGAAATTCCCAATACGCCACATTATTTTATCCCGCATCAATGTGTATTACGTCCACAGAGTTCTACTACAAAATTAAGGGTAGTTTTTGACGCTTCTTGTAAAACGTCAACTCAAATTTCTCTTTATGATCTACTTATGATCGGTCCCACAATTAAGAGGAATTATATTCTACGCTAATTCGTTTTCGAATGCATAAATACGCCATCACGGCTGACATTGAAAAAATGTACCGTCAAGTAATAATTGATGAGGCCGACAGAAATTTTCAATTAATATTATGGCGAGAAAGTCAAACGAAAAATATTGAAATTTTTAAATTGAACACAGTGACTTATGGCACCTCATCTGCTCCGTTTCTGGCAATACGATGCCTTTCTTATTTGAGTGAATTGTTTGAAAAAACTTTACATATCGGGTCTAAAGTAATAAAAACAGACTTCTACGTCGATGATTTGTTAACTGGCGCCGTTTTAATAGAAGAGCTTGATGTAATTAGATCTCAAGTCACTGAAATACTATAATCGGCAGGTTTTAATTTAACTAAGTGGTTTTCAAATCATTTTGGTCAAACCGATCACGGAATGATAGAAAAGTCTGTTTAAATAGATCCGGATCTCACGAAGACATTAGGCACTTATTGGCGTCCGAAGAGTGATGTATTTAAATAACACTTGGATGATTCATTTCTGAATTTAAGGGCAACAAAACGGAATATATTATCCGTTTCGGCTAGGCTATTTGATCCGCTCGGACTTTTGTGCCCATTGGTTATAAAGGCGAAGATTCTTCTGCAAGAACTATGGCTAATAAAGCTAGATTGGGATGAATCAATCCCTACACGTCTTGATACGTCTTAGTTGAATTTCAAGTCCAATTTTTTGAAAATTGATACTTTACAGATCCCGAGATATGTTTTAACCAATACTAGAACTAAATGTCAAATTCATGGGTTTTCTGATGCTTCTATGCGCGCTCATGGCTGTTGCATTTACATCCGGAGTAGAGCTTCTGCTAAAATTGCATGTCGATTGCTAACGGCTAAATCAAAAGTTGCTCCTCTGAAGACAAAGTCACTTCCTCGACTTGAATTATGTACAGCGCATTTACTGGCCAAGTTATGGTCGAAAATAAAACCTATGATTTCGTTTGAGATAGAAAGCATAACATTTTGGATGGATTCAGAAATAACGTTGCACTGGATTCAAACTCATCCATCGACTCTAGCGACATTTGTGTCAAATCGAGTGTCAGAAATTCAGGATTTATCTACAAATATCACTTGGCGTCATGTTCCAACTAAGAAAAATCCTGCTGATATTGTTTCTAGAGGTCGTAATGTTGATGAGTTAGGTGATTCTATTTGGTTCGACGGCCCAAGATTTTTACTTAATGAAAGTGACAAGTGGCCCGTTAACACACATTTTGAATTGTCAATCGAAGAAGAATCGCTTAAGAAAAGGAAAACTAACGTGTTTTTTGCTGTTGAGGAAAATGAAGACAACTATGTGATTGAAAAATATTAATCATATACTAAAATGATTCGAATATTCACTTATGTTTTTCGTCTTCACGATATTGCTCGTGGAAGTAAATGCCGCAATTTAGGTATACATAATTGGACTTTCCTTCAGCTTATTAAATTTTACCAAAAATTGGAATATACCGAAGAGCTGAGAAAGTTAAGTAAGTCACAAGTTTTGCCTTCTAATTTACAAAAATTGAATCCATTTGTCCATCAATTTAAAGACGGACATCGTTCATTATCACTACTTAGGGTCGGCGGGAGGTTGCTAAATGCACCAATTGCATATGATGCAAAATTTCCCCTTTTAATGAAAAGGAAATCCCATTTTATGGCACTTTATTTGCGACACTTACATTTAGAAAACTGTCTTGCTGGTGCTAAAGCGCTAGTAGCCATTTTGCGAGACAGATTTTGGCTAATAAATGCCCGCGCAAAATGTTCAAAAGTAGTCCGCAAGTGCCTTCATAGCTTTTTGTATAAACCAAAGTTAATGAGTTAGATAATGGGAAATTTGCCCGCCAATAGGGTGAGAGCTCTACGTCCATTCAAAGTGTGTGGTGTAGATTTTTGCGGCTCAGTTAATATAACGCTTAAAATTCGTGGCCGTTCACCCGTTAAAATGTATATAGCTATATTTGTGTGTTTTACGTCAAAGGCTGTACATATTGAAATGGTTTCTGATCTCTCTTCCAATTCTTTCATTCTCTGTCTTCAAGGTTCATCGGCAGACGTGGGCTCCCAGAGCGTGTTTATTGCGACAACGCAATCAACTTTGTCGGTGCCAGCAGAGAGCTGCAGCAGCTACGAGAGGCGATGGACACCAATGACAGAGAGCTACAAGCGTATGCTGCCAACAGAGGGGTCAACTTTGTTTTCATTCCGCCGCGAGCTCCACATTTCGGCGGCCTATGGGAAGCGGCCGTCAAATCTGCGAAAGGACTGCTCGTCAAAACCGTGAGCACGGTGGTACTTAGCCAAGAATAAATTCAGACGGTCCTGGTTCAAGTAGAGGCAGTGTTGAACTCCAGGCCAATCGCTCCAGACAGCAACGACCCGAACGACGGCGAGGCGTTAACTCCGGGGCACCTGTTAATCGGCGAGAGCCTACTAGCGCTGCCGCTAGAATTGCCTCGAGAAGAAGTGGACAGGCTCAGGTTCTGCAAGAGATGGAGGCTTACCTGCGCTATCAAGCAGACGTTTTGGCAGTCTTAGGAGAAAGACTACGTCCGCAGCCTACAAGCCAAAACCAAGTGGGCAGAAGAAGAGCCAGATCTCGCCGTCGGCAAGCTCGTCGTCGCACATAGGGGTTTTTTTGCCAATCTAGCCGGACATTACTTTTTGTTTTAGCTTATATAGCTTCTTAAAAGTTATTGAGTGCCCCTAGACCGATGAAACTTGGCAGAATTGTGATATTGTCAAAGGCAGGTAAACCTCAAAAATAAATAAAATCGGACTAAGGAGGAAAAGGTTCCCCCTTGAAGAACTAATCCAACCTCTGAAAAATGCAATTTTTTTTAAAGTTTTCCCATACTTTTGTTTGGCAAATGCAACTTTTAACGTCGGCAAAAGTGAAAAAACCTAAAATTAGACCCATGAGATCGTAAAATTACACTTTTCGCCCCCGCCCTTTTGAGGGCGGTTACTAAAAATAATATTTAAAAAAAAAATTTTAATATTAAAAGAAATAGATTACTAACGCCTTAATTAAAATTTAAATTTTTGAACTTTTATGGGTAGGGGAATTTATTATCCCCCGGAACGACCCTGTAAAAAAATTTTTTTTTTTGCTAATTTCCAAAACATATTAGTTTTTAAGATTTTATGTATTTTATAGTATTTAATTTATCTGAAAATAATTAATGTATTCATAATTATAACTTATTTATAATAGTTACAGCAAATTTTATTTAAAATAACTTCTCTTTTGCACTAAGATGATGATGAGTGCCATGGTTCTTCTTCGTCTGCTTCTTCAAAATCCCCTTCTGAATCTGAATTCTCTTCAGAGCCAAGTACAGTTGGAAGCATAAAAGAAATTGCTTCTTTCGTAAAGGGTAATGACTTTTTTTTTGGAGTTGGTGTTATACTAGTAATCAGTGGGTCAGAACTGAGCAAAAGTCTATTTATAATATCTTTGAACCTTCGTAAACTTTCTAGCAAAATTCTGCCTGTAAAGCCGAAAATGTTTATTTCGTGCCTCAGACGCTTCTTCTGATAATAGCCCGATAGGCAACAATGCCACTTTTTCCATTTTACACTCAAAGCTTCAAAATGGTTCTGATAACAATTAGCATAACCACAATATATATTAAAAAAAAACTAAGAACCTAGAGCCCAGATTTGATTTTTTATTATATATTATTTCTGTTGTTCATGATTTTAAAAGTTATGCAAAACAGGTACATTTATTTTGCTCCATAAAATAACGTCATTTAGCGGCCGCACAGGTGGTTAAAACCCGTTCGCACATCCCTTTTTTACACAGGTAATATTAGTCTTAGATGTAATAATTTAAATAAAAAACATCTACGTACAACTAAAACATTTTATGACTGACGAAAGGGTTTCTATCATATCGAGTCATAACCGCAAAAAAAGCTTAAGTAACACCATTTTCCATTTTCGTTTTTTTTAATAAACGACTTTATTGGCAACACTTTCATCATCTCCTAAAATGTCATGGTCACATTAGGCACCGTTACGATTTTAAAGCAAAAACAATTTTATCTCAAGCGACAATATTCATACAAAATTTTTATGAAATAAAATAAAAAAAACCTTCTCCTGTAAAATTTTTTTTTGTCACTTAAGCTTTTTTTGCGGTTATGACTCGATATGTACCTATGCAAGATGAGCAAAAACAGAAAAAAGGTGAAATTTTCAAAAAATCATAAAAAAATGCCGCAACAACGCGCAACGTTTTTTTTTTTAATTTAAAAGTAGAGATTTCAAATTTTATCGTGATGTATAACATTTTTAAGAACTCGGCGGGCTTCACCTTCAAAAACCTTTTAATTTTTTTTTACAAAAAAGTGAACAAAAAAATCGTTTTTTTTAATTTCGAACTAATTTTTTTATCATAAAACCTTCTAATAAAATTTTTGTAAAAATTTTCATAATTAGCTGTTTATATAGTCTTTCACAGAAAAAAAAATTCAATGTAAAATCTTTATTCGTTTATCTACAAAAAAATATATTGTAAACCTCCCAAAACCGTAAAAAGTCAATGAACACGCATGCAATTTAATCAACTTTCCTGGTTTTAACAGTGTCCCAAAAGACTTGAAAATTCACTATACGATGCAGAACTTTGTTGTCTGTCGAGGTGCGTACTTAATTTGTTGCTTAATGTCCGGCTAGATTGGCAAAAAACCCCTATGTGCGTCGTTCATCATAATCATTTTCAGTAACTGGTAACTTTAAATTCTAAATCTTAACGTCAAACAGCTTGGGAAATTGTTTTCCAACTGTTATACTGTTTTTAATTATTAAGAACCATTTTTAAAACAAAGTTTAATTCTAAATTGTAAACGAAAGCAACCGGTCTTGTATTCATTTCCGAGTGTGATTTTTAATTTTTAAAAGAAGTTTTAAAACAGCCCTAAAAAATATTATTTAATTTCTATTAAATATTCTTAAAAAATATTAAGGAAAACCAGCATTAAAAAATTTGTCTGTATAAATGCACAATTGAACAGCGCAAGTTTACGAGTCAAAATTGTTGGGCAAACTTAAGCATTTTGTGTAAATGAATTCTCATACAATTTTTTACAGTTCATTTACGAGGGCGTAAGAATGCACAGTTTGCACAGATTACTAGACTTATAAACGATATCATGAGGACCCTTAATATATAATAAATATTATCCAAATTCATTGAAACATAAAATCGATATTCTTGTCAAAATTAGATACCTTCACTTAATTGTGAATAAAAGCGAAACGCGTCCATCGATTTTCATGATCTATGCCTCATTTTTCTCTTCATACATTTATTTATAACTGCGAAACTGCTGCTTATGTAGCGAAACGTGGTATGAACAGATTAAAGGAATTGTAATTTTAAACTTGTTTCAGCAAAATCGGACTGGTGGTTTTCGTGTTATGTCAAGAAAAAGAACACCAAAGGTCACAATTTCCCCTATATGATAGTTACTAACTTCAAATCGATATACATATCTCGATTCCTAGACATGACCCAGCGAAACGCCGGGACACGTATAAATTCTTTTTTACCGATATAACTTTCCCCGGTAATTTGAACATTTCCCGACCACTGACCCCTACCATATGTCGCACAGTGTAATTAACCAGAAATTGTGCATAACTTACGAAGTTATGTACGAGATTAATAATTTAGCGGTGTTTGCAAGTGGACTATTCACACATATGTACTATTTCTTATTTTCATTAATCTTGTAATCCTGTATAACGATCTAAAACTTTTCAACAAAATCTTTTTTACTGACATCTTAAATATTTTCCTTAGTACTGTCAATTAAGTTTAATTTTTAATGTAATTTATTAAGCATTTCCAATAGATTCTGCCTCATATTCGCTAAGATTCTTAAAAATTTCATCTATGTTGCAAAAAAAGCTATTTTTTGGCAAGCTGGACTAAAAATGGCTTTTTTACAAAATAATCGAAGAAATGCCAAAAATGTCATATAAGCATTTCCATGTCATCATACGTGATATTTGTACGCCTTCAGAGCGATAGATATTTTGTAAAAAAAGTAGTAACTGGAAAATTTTTTTTATCATTATGTTTCATTTGGAGGGAACTTTATATGAAAAAAAAAAATTTCAAATTCGGCACCTTGTTGTCCGAAATATCGGGCAAAATAGGTGCATATCGTACGTGACGTAAAACGGAAGTGATATTTGGGTAAATGTAAAATAATACGAAAATCTGCGAATTATGGGAGGTTTTTCTCCTTTTTTAATTTCATACATAAAACCACATATTTTTTCTTTATAATCCGTAATTGGAAAAAAAATTTTTTTTGGATGGTTTTACAATGAACCAAATGTAATATCGTTCGTGACATACCGTACGTGATAGATTTTTCTCTTATAGTATTTACAAGGTATGAAATATTTTTTTTGTAAATATATGTATATTAAAACTTAAAACAAACAAGTTGGAAAGTATAGTCGGGCCAGCCCGAACAGATGATACCCTACACCAGTGATGCAAAATGTGGCACAATTGGGCCATTTGTGGCACTTTGCAATATTCGATGGCCCTGTGGTACCCCCTTATCTATTTTGGCCCTTTCATGTCAACTAACTACTTTAAATGTACTTTTTCATGTAATTTTTCCCCTGTGTCAAATACTACTTTAATATACAACATTGTTTTGTTTGACAAAGAAAAAACTCTTACTTTTTTTTGCAAAAAATTTAAGTACGGAAGTCAATTCGCCTTGACTACATATATGAAGCACTGTTGGGATCTGACAATCTATAAATTGTACCGTCTCAATGACAAAATTGTACCAAATTGGCATAAATTGTACCAAGACTTCGCTGTTAAATAAAATAGCAAACAAAGTAATTCATAACACTTTTATTTAATAAAATTAAAAACAAAACAAGTAAAAAACTATAATCGGTCAAGCCCGACCATTTGATACCCCACAGCACAGTATTTAAAGGCTCTATTTCGGACCCATGGGCAAATATGGACCAGCCAGAACAATATTATGTTAGGAGTCTAAGATTCATGTGAAAGTTCTTTTTTTTGAAGATTATTTAGATGTCTTCCTTCATCTATATGAGAATTGTTTGCACTTACGTATTTTAGGAAGGGCGCTTATATGGGACCAATGGTTAATATTAAAACTACCAGCACAACATTTTTTAAGACAGAGCTATCTTAAAAGTTATTGTAGCCCATTTTTATGGCAATACCATCATTTATAATGAAATTACGGTATTAAAAGATTTCCACGAGTAGTATTGTCAAATATGGACCAATTTCAATAAAATTTTGTTAGATGATTTGGACTGCAATAAAATAAGTTTTGCTAAAATTAATTCAAAATACCAACATTGTCACAAACACTATTCCGGAAAGTAGTTTGTATGGCGGCTATGTGAAATTACGAGCCGTTTCTCACCATTTTCAGTAGGCTTCGTACTTATAAATTGAAAGCAATGTACAAAATTTCATCAAATTACCTTCAAAATTGCGACTTTTACTTTCGTTAATTCGGCTCAGACAGTGATATTGAGCCGATCGGTATACTTAAAGGTGCGTCTAGGCCAGTGTTGCCACTTTGTGGGTAATTACCCAAATTTGGTATAATTTTTACTGTCGTGGGTAGAGCGTGGGTTATTTCTCTTAGGTGTAATTCAGGTGTTATTTGAAATTCTTAAATCCAGATTCGATTTCAGTGATGACAAACCTTAGTTCTAATATGTTTGCTATCGAATGGCATAAACATTTTTTAAATCGGCGATGACAAAAAATTGGACTTTTGGCCGATGAAATTCAATTTTCAGCCACAGTGCGGCGCTACCATTTGCAACTGATTTAAACAAATAGGCATCACCGCGCCTGTCCTTGGCGAAACGCATTGCAGACGTTAAATTTTGTTCCTCTTGTTCGAGCATTGCAGCCAGCCGAATAAATCACGAATAAATTAACAGTTTTTTTTTTGTAACAGCTCTACTCGTAAAGATGATTTTACCGAATTTCAAAAATATTTTAATTCAGATGAACATGCCATACTAAAAAATGTGCTCCAACTAGATGGTTGTCACGTCAAGCTGCGGTTGATAGAATAATAGAGCAATGGACTCCTTTAACATATTTTTTTACATTGACTAATTTCGAGTCAACAGATAAGGAAAAAACGACGTTTATACTAAAAAGTTTACAGAACAACATAGTTGAATTGTACTTTTTATTTCTGTCATATGTATTAAAGATTATTAATGATATAAACATCGAAATGCAAAGTCAGGATACAAGAGTGCATATTTTAATGAACAGACTGTCAGTTTTGTTTCGCCAATTGGCTAAAAAATTTTTGAACAAAAAAGCTATTAATGACGTTTGCTTAGAAAATGTTGATTTAAACATCAACCATCTACCAACCATGGAAATTTATTGTGGAGCAGCAGTTGAAATATTAATCACTTCAAAGTGCATACCAGAGCATGAAGTGGTAATTTTCAAAAATAATGCCATGCTTTTTTACATAACATTCTTGGAAAATATGAGAAAAAATATGATTTTGGAGATTTTTATTTAAATTGGTTTCCAAAATTTGCGCCAGATCATGTTTTAAGTGGGGAAACCAATAGCATTGTACCACTTGTTCTTAAACTTTTTCCAAACGAAACAGACAAACTTGAACAAATAAATAGTGAATATAGGGCTCTATCGGAAGTTCAAGAATTTAAAAAGTTTAAAGATTTAAGTATAAGTAAATTTTGGAAAAAGATTTCTATGATCAAAAATTGCTTATATGAACCTTTATATATGAATTTATATAGAATTGTTCAAGGAATTCTTTCTATTCCACATCCCTCAGCATGTGTAGAAAGAATTTTTTCATCCCAAAATTTAATTAAAACTAATTTGAGGAATCGTCTTCATGTAAAAACAGTTTCTTCGCTAATACAATCAAAAGATTTAATAAAATCTAACTCTGGTAATTATTATGATAAAGATATTTTAAAACTTATAACGCAAAAAAATTTTACAAACCGTGTAGTCACAATTGAGGAACTGCTGGACTAAGCACTTGGGGTCAATATACAAATAAATTAGAATTACATACCTATGTATAAAATATGTTCTTTTGACTTTAATTTTATTATTTTTAAATTTAATTTTATTTTATTAATTTAATATGAAATATGTAAATATTACTTAAATATAACTTTAAAAAAAAAAATACTTTTAAACATTCTGAATTTTTGATGTTGATTATAAGTTTTGTTCCAAATGAAATAAAACATTTACATATCGTTACTTTAATATAGAAAAGCCCTAACTAACATTTTCCTTACTTTAAAGGAGAAGGAAAAAACGTAATAAAAATTATAGTCTTGTCGAGATTTTTTTAAACGCAGTTTTTTATTAAATTGCTTAGAGAATTTAATGAAAAACTGCGTTAAAAAAAATCGCGACTACAAGACTATAATTTTTATCAAGTTTTTTCCTTCTCCTGTAAAGTAAGGAAAACGTTAGTTAGGGCTTTTCTTTATTAAAGTAACGATATGTACTATATTACGATTGTTTTTATTTAAATAACGAGCTTATACTCAAATACATATGTTGGTACATACTAAAATTTTTTTTGGCCCTATCAAATTCATTTTGGCCCTTTTAAATCTTCAATATGGCCCAAAACAAAAAAACCCAAAATGCATCACTGCCCTACACCATTATATATAAAAAAATTTTTTTGAGAAGGTACCCTATTTGGGACCCATGGCCAATCAAGGTCGCCAAAACAGAATTATGCTATGACGTTAAGAATTATATAAAAGTTATTTGTGCCGAATATTATTAAGTTGTCTTCATCTATATGAGATCGGTTTGCCCCTAACCGATTTAAGGATGGGGGTTTATTTGGGACGTATGGTTAATTTTGGATCTAACAGTACAACATTTTGTCATGACATAGTACCTATGGGAGCTATGGTCAAATATGGATTCCAATAAAATTTGGTAAGATGATATTGATTGTAATAAAATAAGGTTTGACCAAATTTTAACTAAATACCAACATATGTAATAAGCTGCCGCATTTAGTTGCATTTTAGTACTTACAATATCGTACGTGACGAACTTTAAAAGCTTATAAAATGTTTATTATACCAATTAAAAAAAAAAATTTCGACCAATATTTTTTTGCAACAAATATCGTGCTTTGAACTTTTATTTTGAAACTCCTAAGACTGATCAATTTCAAATGATAAAGACAAATGATGTTTTTCCACCACGTACGTGACTTTAGAATAGCATCCAAAACAAACACAAAAATATACCGCTAATCGAACTATATATTTGGTCTTTCCTCGTGGATCTTGTTCATTGTTGTTGTAACATTAATTTCAAAGCATAATTATAGGGTGGCCAGTATCTGTATTTATTCGGCAGAATATTGAAAATTGTCAATTGCAGTAACTAAAAATTAATTAATGAGAAAGTGAGTTAAAACTTTTATTTTTTGCTTTTTAAAAATTGTAATAAGCTATAAGTACCTCGGCATAGTAAAGTTTTGGTGTTTTTTTCCTTTCTCCTATATTTGAAAAAAATTTTAAAGCGTTTTAATTTTTTGAGTCGTGGTTGACATTCTCATGGAAATGCCCATATGCCATAAAAAACTTGCCTTGATTATTATATTTAGTCCACATCAAAAAATCTTAATATATTCCCGCGAAGCCATTCGGCTTGTCTGCAGTGAATGTAATAATGTATATAAATAATAAAAAATAGATAATATTTGGTGTACAGTTTAATTATTAGATTTTTCCTTGAGTGCTAATAAAATATTCTTTTAAATAAGTTTTTCTTCTGTATGGATTGGTAATATTTAATAGTTATATTGGTATACTGTTAAAGATATTTGGTAGCGTTGTTTTAAATTAATTTATTAATTAATTAATTGAAGACATGGCCAAC
This sequence comes from Pollenia angustigena, assembly GCA_930367215.1. Classification (NCBI taxonomy): domain Eukaryota; kingdom Metazoa; phylum Arthropoda; class Insecta; order Diptera; family Polleniidae; genus Pollenia; species Pollenia angustigena. The sequence goes on from OV884060.1 coordinate 88,945,825, forward strand.
TGGGGTATTACAAACGATACCACACACATCAACAACACAGCAACCCAGTTGGCCATGTCTTCAAGACAACGTCGAGGAAGCGTACAAGATCCATAGTAAATCCCTGATGACATTTTGGCGACAGCCCATGCAAATCGTCGACGACTTTTTCGAACAAAGGGCACTTAAGTCGTAAACGACAATGTGAGCGACATTATTATGCATATTGTCGTTAATGATCATATGGGTAACAATGTGGTTAAAGTTGTCACTGGCGACTATGTAAACGACATTTTTCTCATAAAGTCGTTAATGCCCGAGTAGCGACATTACCTTAATGGTGTCGTTGATGACAATATTGTTGACACTATCTACGATTTAGTCGCCGATATGTAAGTGACAACTAGGGATTTAACGAACACCAGCCGCGGATCCAGTTTGAGCCTTATGGGGGGGGGGGGGGGGGGGGGGTATTTTGTATGATACAAAAAAGTAAAAAATTTGTTTTTCAAAGTTTATTAAAAACAATATGTGTATTAGGGTGAGTACTTTTTGCAATTTTTGCGAATATCAAATTCTTCATCGCATAGCCGTATAGACCGTTAAAACATATTAAGAAATGATGTGTTACTTTTTCGCGATCGTGAAGAAAGTTTTCGCGCCAAACGCGGTATAGTTTTGAATTTCAATTTTTATCCTTACTAAACAAAATTAACATTTAATTACAAAATTTTAGGTATTTTCTAATAATTTCATGAATATAACAAGATCTGACCATTTGTACGGAAGAGCGCAAAAAAAATCGAGACTCTATTTCGCGGTTTTTTTTTAATAAACTAAATTTTAATGGCAAATGATAGATGTTGTGATAGATGTGTTTTTTGGCGGATATTATATGAAGCAGAAAAAATACGTTTGCAGGTAAAAGTTGCACAAGATATTTTTCCATTATGTAAATCAACTCGCACCTTAAACTTAAAATTTATTTCATTAAACCCAAAAAAAGCTTTACATTTTTGTTATTTTTGTTATGTATTTATGCCTGTATTCATAAAAATATTTTAAATTTAAAAAAAGCTTGAAAACCAAATTTTCTATGAAAATTTTCCTAAATAAACGTTTATTAACCCAATAAAAATTTTTATCATATTGCGAAGCACTAATGGTACATTTAAAAAAATAAGCGCAGAATTATGCGCTACGCAATAAGACATACAGAAATGCAGTAAAGTAAGTGATAAAACTCTCAACAACTTTTATAAAAAAAAATAACATTTCAAGTGCTACGGCATTCCCTTACTTAGAAGCAGGTTTGTAAGGGAGAATACTAAAAAATAACTGTATCAAAACATTCAGTGTGTAAAGCTGATCGTTACATCCAACATTTTTTTATGCGCTGAATAATGCGCTTCATGTGTCAAAAATGTATTGCTTTAAAGTGGGAACTCGCCATATAAAATTCATGTCTTCCGTATGCGCAATGGTAAGCGCAACTCTTATGTTTCTCCCTTACAAACCTGCTTCGTTGGAAGCTCCATTTTTTATTGGAAAATTTTACAATCATTTATGAATATGGGTGCTTAAAGATCCCAGTTGGCCGTGTCTTCAAGACAACGTCGAGGACGCGTACAAGACCCATAGTAAATCCCTGACGACATGTTGGCGACATCCCATGCAAATCGTCGACGACTTTTTCGAGCAAAGGGCACTTAAGTCGTAAACGACAATGTGAGCGACATTGTTATGCATATTGTCGTTAATGATCATATGGGTAACAATGTGGTTAAAGTTGTCACTGGCGACTATATAAACGACTTTTTTCTCATAAAGTCGTTAATGCCCGATTAGCGACATTTCCTTACGACGCTACCCAGTTGGCCACGTCTTTAAGGCAACGTCGAGGACGCGTACAAGACCCATAGTAAATCCCTGACGACATGTTGGCGACAGCCCATGCAAATCGTCGACGACTTTTTCGAACAAAGGGCACTTAAGTCGTAAACGACAATGTGAACGACATTATTATGCATATTGTCGTTAATGATCATATGGGTAGCAATGTGGCTAAAGTTGTCACTGGTGACTATATAAACGACTTTTATCTCATAAAGTCGTTAATACCCGATTAGCGACTGGGTCTTGATGGGCTGTGAATTCCAACTATTGAATTCCAGGGCCTTCATGGGCTGTGAATTCCAACTAGTGAATTCCAAACTAATGAAATGGCCGATGAGTTTGAGAGACTGGGCTCGAAAATAGTGGATACTGGATGTGTGGAGACAGTCAGACCTCCAATAGGCTTTTGATTAATAAGGGAATGGGTTCTGAACTTAACATATCGTCGACATAATATGCAAACCTGTTAACGTAAAATAACTTTTAATGGAAACAACAACCTTTTTTTATTTCATATGCTTGAGAGAAAACCTAAAAATATAGTTGGTTTAAGACACTTTGAAGAAAAACTACATGCTGGTCGACGAAGTGTATCATTCTCTTCCACACGGCATTAAAATCTCAATTTAGTTAAAAAGTGGATTTAGCACGTTTGCATACTAAGCCTACGTTATGGCAATGTAGTCAACAGGAACATTTATTTTTAGTGTTTCTTGTCCTATCAATTCACGTTTTCCAATTGCAACACAGCCGAGAATAACGTTATAAGTTACAAAATAATTATATTTAACAGGCAGGATTATTTATTTTTTAATTTTTTTATTATCAAAAATATTGATAATAAAAGCAAAACATCAAGAAATACAAATTAAAAAGCTCTTGTTAATTGTGTAAATTTTAAAAAGTTAATTTAGCGAAAAACTAATAATAATACAAATTGTGATTGTTTATTTAATAATATTTCAACACAAGAAGAAGCATAATACAAAATCGCTCTTGTATTATAGAAAGTTAAAAGAAAACCTTTGAAACAAAAGTAGCAACAAAATATTCAATACAAAATAAAATACAACAACATGAATAACGAAAACTTAGAACAATCAGTAAACAAAAATTCAAATAATGAAAATAAGAGTCCTGAGTTTAGCAACCAAGCTAAACGATTAAGAGAACTACTACAATATTCTCCAGTAAGTAATAGTAAATGTGTCCGTTTCTCACAAACACCAAGAAGTTTACATTTTGACTCAAATAACCGTATCAGTATTTTACAATTACTTGATAAGAGATGAGCATATTCAACAAATAAGAGTGTTATGGGAAGAGCGCCAAAATAAACTCTTAAATATTATAGATAATTTACAAAAAGAAGTTGCTTGTGTTAATCAGCGCATTGAAACTATTGAATCATCTGCGATTGAAATAACAGATATGAAAGCACAAATAGAAGAATTAAAGTTGCAAGCTATGAAGCAAGAAAATTTATTTGTGACTTGTGATCTACGAATAAATGCCGTACCATTTACGCAAAATGAAGATGTTTATGGTATTTTTGATAGCATATGCCAAGCAATAAATACACAAACTCCATCCGTGAAATGTATCTATAGATTGGGCAATAAAAACAACAAAAATAAAGAAAATTCTCCAGAAGTTGCAATCATTGTTAACTTGTTTTCTCCCTACGATAAAAACTTTGTTTTAAAATCCATTGCTATGTTCAAAAAACAAACCGGATGTAAGCAGCTTAAATTGGATCTTATTGGCTTTGATTCCCGTAATTATTTTTTTGTAAATGAAAGTCTCACCATTAAAAACTATAAAATACTTTTGGAAGCGACGAAACTAAAAAAAGAAAAACATCTTCATTCTGCGTATTCTTTTCGTGGTCTAATTTATGTTAAACGTACATTTACAGATAAATGATTTTTTTCCTGGATCCAATGGAAACCGCGAGTAGCCTAATATTATATCAAACGTCAATGATGCTATTAATTAAACTTTTATATTTACCAAATTGTAATTTTTTCTTAAATTTATTAAAAACCCAGTTTTTTCCTATATCGATAATATTCAATGCGTTACTATTAGGTCTGTTCTTTATTTATATTTAAACAATGTCAGACTTAAATAGTGTGAATAGTAGTTCCAAGGATATGACAATGAATATGGTTTGAATATTTGCTAATCAAAGTAATGGTGTCAAAATTTGTCATATTAATGCACAGAGCTTAAATAATAAGATGGATGAGTTTCGATATACTTTTGAAAACTCTGGAATAGATGTTGTATGCGTATCTGAAACATGGCTAGATGAAAAAATACCGGACAGTCTTATTTCACTCACGGGATACAATACTTTCCGAGCAGATAAAAAGACTCGAGCTGGTGGCGTTGCCATCTTTGTCAGGAACAATATTCCTTGTAACTTTCATTGTAAGTCTGGTGATAATGATGAAGAAAATGATGACAATGATGATAAAGAGGATGGAGAAGTTGAGAATGATAAGAAAAATTTGGTTAAATATATTTTTGTGGAGGTTTTATCACTTGGTAAAAAATGCTTATTGGTTGTGTTTATATACCTAATCGTAACGTTGATATAACTAAGTTTATGAAAAAATTAGAAACGACGATTACTTTGCCATTTACTGACATTTTTATTTCTGGAGATTTCAACTCAGATTTGCTAACTCAAACCTTTTTAGCTGATAATATGATGTCAGTTGGACTAACTCCCATAAATAACTGCCTCCCAACGCACTTCACATCAACAAGAAATAGCCTTCTTGATATATTTTTCGTTGGAAATGTTACGTCTGTTCTTTTCTATGATCAAATTGCAGCGCCAGGGTTTTCTAAACATGACTTGATATTTGCATCCTATGATTTTATATTGATACGGGAAGAAGAACTGCACACTTATCGTGATTTTAAGAACTTAAATATGCAGCTTTTAATCAACAAGTTTTTAAGTATTGACTGGAATGAGATTTACACCATTCCTTCAGTTGACTCTGTATGACTTATTTGTTCCAATAAAAACAAAACGTATTTCAAACAACTCTAAACCTTGGTTCAATCAAACAATTAGGCATCTCATTGAGCAAAGAGATATTGCATACAAAAGGTGGAAACGTTATAAAACCACGGAGTTACATGATGAGTATCGTCGATTAAGAAGGGATACCACTAGTCTAATTAGAGCAACAATATCTGAATACTATTCTCAACGTTTTTCCAGTGCGCTTAATTCCAAAAAAACATGGCAAACTATAAAAGAAATCGGTATAGGGATAAGAGAAAATAACAGAAATTTATCGGCTGACTTGAACGAAATTAGTAACACTTTTATGAATATACCTTTGGTTGATTCTAACCCTGAATACTACAATTTCAACAATTCCTCACCAATAAATTTACAAACCACAAATACAATCCATAATTCAACAGAATTTGCACACTGATATAGGTGATATATTTGAATTTGAATGTGTCAATCAATTTGATATCGTATTGTGCTGTTCAAGAATCAAGTCAAATGCCGTTGGATTTGATAATATACACCCAAAATTTATAAAAATACTTTTGCCATTTCTTTTACCTTATATAACATATCTTTTCAACAACATCATTACAAAAAGTTCTTACCCACTTAAATGGAAATATGAAAAGATTATACCAATACCTAAATCAAACAAGGAGTTAAGGCCAATTGTAATCCTTCCATTTCTTTCTAAAGTCTTTGAAAAGTTGTTACATTCTCAAGTAAGCGATTTTGTCAAAAGATATAACTTACTTACAAAACGGCAATCAGGATTTCGTCCAAAGCATAGCTGCGTCACAACTCTGTTGAGTGCTTCTGAAGAAATAAGGCAACAAATTGATAATGGAAAAGTGGTTATCTTGGTACTACTCGATCACTCAAAACATTTTCTTTATGTGAAAAGCTGAAACATATGTTTAATTTAAGTTACACCTCAGCTAAACTTATGCCTTCGTACCTATCTGATCGTTCACAATCAGTAGTTTTATATAACCGCATATCTGCCACAGTCTCTGTAACAAGAGGTGTGCCTCAGGGATCGATTTTGGGTCCGCTTTTATTTTCCATATATGCTAATGATCTACCGGTTCAACTCAAATATTGTAAAATACATATGTATGCTGACGACGTCCAGGTATATCTCAGTAGCACAGTCAAAATGCTGAATGCATCGATCTCAAAGCTTAATTATGATTTAAGTAACATACATAAATGGGCAGCTGCAAATGGGCTTTGTCTCAACCCGAAAAAATCGAAATGCATCGTTATTCATAAGCGATTACTTAATCTTGATCGTTTTTTTGACGCTAAACTTAACAACAAGCAAATCGAAATCGTACCTCTGTCAAAAACCTGGGAATTATATTTAACGACATTCTCTCCTGGACAAATCACGTCAACAGTGCTGTGGGACGAACATATGGAATGTTAAGGACAATCTGGGCCACTCAACATTGCACCCCTTTAAATATTAGAATGCTTCTTGCTAAAGCTTATTTAATACCACCTTTGCTCTATGGGTGTGAAATTTTCTCAAATTGCGATGCTGTTAGTAAGCGTAAACTAAAATCCATCTACGGGAATATTGTGAGATATGTTTTTGGTATAAGAAGATATGGCTCAGTCTCCATGATTAACACAAAACTTTTTGGTATCTCATTTGAAAACCTTCTTAAACTACGAACTCTTTTGTGTTTGCACAAGATTGTCTATGAGAAAACACCAAAGTATCTACATGATTTACTTAGATTTGGGAGATCCAGTAGGAGTAAAAGAATTATCGCCATAAGATATAGAACGCTTGTATCTGAATGGCAATTTTTTATCAATGCCATACGCCTCTGGAACGAACTACCATATCACATCCAGCTAAATAGTAACGCATCAAAATTTAAAATTGAAGTTCTAAAACTATACGCTTAACGTCTCAAATTATTGTTTAATGATTTGGTGTTTATGATTTTGTTTTTATGATTTAAAATTGTTCAATAACTTTTTATATTATTTTTATGATAATAAATTTATAATTTTTGTTAAAATGTTTAAATTAGATATTTTTACTATTTATTATATGTAATTCTTTAAGTTAATTCTTATAAACAAATTAACCTGTTTAGCTTTATAAAATCCTATGCTGTAATTATAAGATTTAATCTTGTAGCATAGGAAAGTCAATGAAATAAATAAATAAATTAATTAATTTTAAATTACATAAAAATTTAAATTTTTGAATTTTTTTTTAGTAGAGGATAACGTAAGCGACCATTGCATGCCTTTTGTCGTCAAAGGGGTTCGAAACACGACAAAATGCATGCAATGGTCGCCTAAGTTGTCCTCAATAAAGTCTAATTGAAGACAAGATGAGCGACAATTGCATGCATTTTGTCGACAGTTTGGTTTGAAACACGACAAAATGCATGCAATGGTTACTTACGTTGTCCTCAATAAATTATTATTCAAGACAAATTTAAAATAATGTCTCCAAAAAAGTCGTAAACACGATTTTTAACACGACAATATACACGTTTTCTTACTTAAGTTGTCGCCATCAATGTTATATAGGCGACAAATTCAAAGATGTTCGGAAGACATCGTTGACGACATTTGCGTCTATGACCATTTGGCCAACTGGGCAAACACGATTTTACGTGTTGTGTGTTGGTCTACGTGTTGTTGGTATACCCATATATATATCCCAGTTGGCCAAATGGTCATAGACGCAAATGTCGTCAACAATGTCTTCCGAACATTTTTGAATTTGTCGCCTATATAACATTGATGGCGACAACTTAAGTAAGAAAACGTGTATATTGTCGTGTTAAAAATCGTATTTACGACTTTTTTGGACACATTTTTTTAAATTTGTCTTCAATTAGACTTTATTGAGGACAACTTAGGCGACTATTGCATGCATTTTGTCGTGTTTCGAACCACTTTGACGACGAAATGCATGCAATGGTCGCTTACGTTGTCCTCTACTAAAAAAAAAATCAAAACTTTAAATTTGTATGTAATTTAAAATTAATATACATATCTTGATGTTTTGCTTTTATTATCAATATTTTTGATAATAAAAAAAAAATTAAATAAATAAATAATTATGCCTGTTAAATATGTATACATAATTATTTTGTATTTTATAACTTATTGTGCAATTGGAATACGTGAATTGATAGGACAAGAAACACAAAAAATAAATGTTCCTGCCATATCGTAGGCTCAATATTCAAACCTGCTAAATCCACTTTTTAAGTAAATTGAGATTTTAATGCCGTGTGGAAGGGAAAGATACACCTCGTCGACCAGCATGTAGTTTTTCTTCAAATTGAGTCTTAAAGTGTGTTAAACCAACTATATTTTTAGGTTTTCTCTCAAGCTGCGCATATGAAATATAAAAAATTTGTGGTTTCCATTAAAAGTTATTGGAAGTTAGCAGGTTTGCATATTATGTCGACGATATGTTAAGTGCAGAACCCATTCCCTTATTAATCAAAAGCCTATTGGAGGTCTGACTGTCTCCACACATCCAGTATCCACTTTTTTCGAGCCCAGTCTCTCAAACTCATCGGCCATTTCATTAGTTTGGAATTCACAGCCCATGAAGGCCCTGGAATTCACTAGTTGGAATTCACAGCCCATCAAGACCCAAAGAGATTTTAGTAAATATATCCTCGAGGTATACCCGTTTACCCGTTCCCCTGACTCTGGATATATTGACAAATGTGAAGTATCGCCAATATGTCAGTATCGGTGTTCGTTAAATCCCTAATTGTCACTTACCTATCGGCGACTAAATCGTAGATAGTGTCAACAATATTGTCATCAACGACACCATTATGGTAATGTCGCTAATCGGGCATTAACAATTCTATGAGAAAAATGTCGTTTATATAGTCGCCAGTGACATATTTAACCATAGTGTTACCCATATGATCATTAACTACAATATGCATAATAATGCCGCTCACATTGTCATTTACGACTTAAGTGCCCTTTGTTCGAAAAAGTCATCGACGATTTGCATTGGCTGTCGCCAACATGTCGTCAGGGATTTACTATGGGTCTTGTACGCGTCGTCGACGTTGTCTTGAATACATGGTCAACTGGGCTGTCACCTAGGATTTCTGGAAGACAATTTTGAGGAAAATGTCGTGGACGACAAAATACTCGACATTGTCTATTCCACTGTCTTTTGAAGAAGTTAATAAACGACGACATGACCGACATTGTCTTTCAAGTTGTCTTTTGTTAAAACTTATCCACGACAACATGACAGACATTTTCTTGTAAGGTATCCTCTATCAACAACTAAACACGACAGTATGAGCGACAGTGTCTTGTAAGCTGTCCTGTATTAAAGAGTATGCACGACAACATGACCGACAGTGTTCTTTATCAACTTCTAAGCACGACAATATGAGCGACATTGTCTTGTAAGCTGTCTTCTGAACAAACAAAAAGAAGTTGTTCCCAATAAAAAATAAAAATAACTGTAAAATAACGATAATAATAAAAACAAGTAAGAGAGCTATATTCGGCTATGCCGAATCTTATATACCCTTCACCATTGTACGAGCAGAATACAGAGCAGCTAGACAAAAACTAATTATTTTTTACATACCTATAGATACATATTTACAATACTTAACACTTCATTATAAATAATAGCGAAAACTGGTAAATATTTTTTTTAAATCGTTTTTAGAACATAAAAAAATAAGAATATTAAAAAAAAAAAAATTATTTTTAAAAAACCAAGATTCGAACCAGGAAACTCTCAGTTTCTAACTTAACACACCCCCTAGACAACTGAACCATGAAGGAACGTTAATCGAATATCGTTAAAATGAAATATGGCACGTTTACTGTTCACAAAATTCAACACAGTTGAGTTGTAATTCCTTTTGATGTTTGTATATATGTGTGTTGGTTTGTTTCCTTTTATCTTTTTTGGCGAGTTTTTAAGAAGCAAAAACCACAAAAATTCCTAGTTTCTATTTGTTAAAATATTTCGTTAAATAGATGAAATAATAAAGAAGGGTGATAGATCAATATTGTAGAAATTACAAACGGAATGACAAACTTATATATACCCTTTTCCACCTGAGGTGAAGGGTATAAAAATAAATCCAATGAATTAACTTAAGGCCCAACTATAATATGCATAGGATTGCTTAACCCTTTGTCAAAATTAAACAAAAACCTTGGCCAACTTATATATGTTATAGTTTGGTCTTTATAAATTTGTAATTTTTGTTCTTTAAGAAAAATTCTAGTTTTAATATTGCAGTTAGTTCAATATTATAGTTTTGATAAAAAGGAATTTCACTGTGACCCGTGCTATTAACTAAAACTTAATTTTTAAAATCGGCTCAGCCAGTTATCGTGTTTTAATCATCCATGCCGAGTTTCATTCGCTCCAGTTTTTAAAACTTGATCTAAGTTTCAATTTTGGTTTTGTTAGTTTTTCAAGTTCTAAATTATGTCGCTTGGTTTCTTCCAGTTGCCTTCTTTTAATTGATCTAATTTCATTTAAATTTGTGTCAATATTTTTTAGGTACTTAGCGTTGTCTTTAAATGTTCCATTCATTTCGTCAAGTTTTGTTCCCAAATATTCATAATTTTTTTTTTCTTCTACAACAATGTCTTTAATATCTCTGCAAAATGTTTTACGTTTTTTTAAAGGAGACAAAACTGGGGAAGGCACTTTTGATGGGTGTGTGTTGTTTGGGGACTTAAACTACATTTACACCTACGCAAAATTTAGTGCTTACGAGATTTCAAGCCAAATCTAGTTGTTTTTGACTAGTTTTCCAATACAAAACAAAATCTACTTCGTGACTAGAGTTCAGCGAAATCTACTCAAAATCTAGTAGTACTTAATGATGCAACTATGATTTTGTCAATATAGCACTAAAAAATACTTCCCTGCACAAGAAAAAATATATATGAGTCGTTTATTTTGAAATTGGTTTAAGTCCATTTTTTCTTATATTGAGATATTTGTTTGTGTTTGATTTGTTTAAAAAATATTGTTAAGTGGTATTAATTTTTTTTATGGCTTTGTGACCTTAAACATCTTAGAATATATAACGTAATACATTTTGTAAACTTTACTAGAAAAATAAGCTGTGTTTCAGAACCTAAAATGAACCACTTTCAAAATTAATAAAATCACTTTTTTGTTTGTGAAAAGGATAGGGCCAACTTATTTTAAAGAAATTAAGCAATAGAAATTGTAAATATTTTATGATTGATGTAGATGAATTTAATAGTTTTAAAATAAATAGGGAAGCTTTCAATTTAGATACAGATTTTTATTTATGTAATTAAAAAAATGTTTTTAAAAATAAACATGAATTCATTTATTAAAAAATTAAATTTACATTTATTTATTAAGGATAATATTAAAGATTTTTCCATATTATTTCTCCTCATTTAGGTTATGTGTGAGGTTTTGTTAAAATATTCATGGTGCATGGTATATACCACACCTTAGTAACTGCATCATATCCTTATACTTAGGAGTTGAAATGGGACGTACATTTTTGTATAATGGTGCTAATTTTATTATGTTGAAGTTCCTTGCTCTTCTCCGACAGGGTTATAAGTCAAGTATTTTGAACTCTTTATACACTTCCATAGATTCTTTATAAAACATTTTATGGGGTTCACTTTTTATAAATCGCATCCAACCTATCCTTAGCCAATTAACAGGTTCGCCACTCGTGTTTTTTAATCTCTTATGAATTGCTTCTTCCAGAGGTTTTGTATAAAAAAATCTTTACGTTTCATTTTAGTTAATAAAAATTTGTGGACTTAAACCGGTTTCAAAATAATTTTTTTTGAATTTCGTTAGCTAACTAATTTTTAAGTGCCCAAAATCATAGCGATTCTAATTGTTTATAAATAAAAAGATTATATAGGATTGCGATTGTTGTTATCATTAACTACTTTTTTTAAAAAATGGACTTAAACCACTTTCAAAATAAACGACTCATATACAAAAAAAAAAAAACAAAACAAAAATTTAAAAAAAAATTAAAAAGTTTTATAAAAATTAATAAAAGGTAATTCAAATTTTTTAATGCATATATCTTTTTGTGTTTGTATGTGTAACGAAAAAACTTTTAATCAGTTGTTTTGTTATAAAAACAAAATCTCGCTAATCTCAAAAAAGTATAATGTAAACGCACTAGATTTCGAAGAAGATTTTTAATCAAATCTACAAGATTTCGGCCCAATGTAGTATTAGGATTCGGCGAGGTGGGTGACATTTCTATAACTTCACAGAATTCACTTTCATCTTGTTTCCTTTTAACCGACCCAAACGATTAAGCTTTTGATATTCCTTCTACAGCCTCTACGAATTCAAGGAAAACTTTGCAATGTTCCGTAGATTTTTGAGGTAGCCTGTAGATCGTTTCTGTATTTCCCGCATCGTAAAATTTCTCACATGAAGTGTGAAACAAAAAATTCCATCGTTTCTCGATTTGTGAAAAAAAAGTGTTTCTGTATTTCAATGCGAAAACAGACAACACAGATTCTGTTTTGACTGATATATTTCCAGTAATTAAGTGTAAAATGGAAGCGAAACGGCAACAAAAAAAAAAAAAAAATAAATATAATAAGACCAGGACTGCCAGATTTGACGAGTTATAGTCATTTTGACGATTTTTTGTTCCGAAATTAGCAAAGCGACGATTTTATGATTTTTTCTAAAAAAGATACGATATTATTTAGTCTTTGAAATAAAACAATTTTAAATCTTTTTATATGAATGGTTACTAGGCATTAAAAAAAAGATTTCTTTAGAAACAAGGAAGCCTTAAATTTCATGAAAATTGTATGAGGACCAGGTGAAGTAATGAACCGACTTCGCTTTTTTTATAAAAATATTTATTTTATCCAAATTTTTAATATTTTTAATTAGGCTTAAGTTCATCAAATTTAATTTTCATTAAATTATTTTTATGAAGAAAGGAATTTTAAAACATGAAATTAATTAAAATTTTACTGATAATTTTCCACTATTGACTGAAGCTGGGCTCGAACCCAGGCGTTTTTTACGGACAGGTTACCCTTACATGTTTCGATTGCAACCACTCAATCTCTTCAGAAGGCTTGCCGTTTAACACTCGCAGCCATCGACGACTGCTGACGTCAATAGTCAAACATCAATCCTTAAACCAAATTGTATTTAACCTTTGGTAGATCGGAATTTGCTTTGAATGATTATCCATTTTAATTTATTTTACATGTCTTTCCCTACTTCCGTTTTCTCGTACTTTTGTCAAGAATTCTTCTTGAACTCCAAAGTACATATTTTGTTTCCTTTTCCATTCTTTGTCCTTCTTTTTCCTGTTGACCTTTTTCAGCACAACTTGAAGGACAAATGCAAACATAAAGCCCGCGCCCTAGCTTTAACAATAATTAGTATTGTGGTTATTTTGTTGAACTATTTATGGTTTTTAATCCAAATTTTTAATATTTTTAATAAGGCTTAAGCTCATCAAATTTAATTTTCATTAAATAATTTTTATGAAGAAAGGAATTTTATAACATGAAATTAATTGAAATTTTGCTGATAATTTTCCACTCTTGACTGAAGCTGGGCTCGAACCCAGGCGTTTTTTACGGACAGGTTACCCTTACATGTTTCGATTGCAACCACTCAATCTCTTGAGAGGGCTTGCCGTTTAACACTCGCAGCCATCGACGACTGCTGACGTCAATTTATGTGGGCTCTATGTTTGCATTTGTCCTTCAAGTTGTGCTGAAAAAGGTCAACAGGAAAAAGAAGGACAAAGAATGGAAAACGCAACTAAATATGTACTTTGGACTTCAAGAAGAATTCTTGACAAAAGTACGAGAAAACGGAAGTAGGGAAAGACATGTAAAATAAATTAAAATGGATAATCATTCAAAGCAAATTTCGATCTACCAAAGGTTAAATACAATTTGGTTTAAGGATTGATGTTTGACTATTGACGTCAGCAGTCGTCGATGGCTGCGAGTGTTAAACGGCAAGCCCTCTGAAGAGATTGAGTGGTTGCAATCGAAACATGTAAGGGTAACCTGTCCGTAAAAAACGCATGGGTTCGAGCCCAGCTTCAGTCAAGATTGGAAAATTATCAGTTAAATTTTAATTAATTTCATGTTGTAAAATTCCTTACTTTATAAAAATAATTTAATGAAAATTAAATTTGATGAACTTAAGCCTAATTAAAAATATTAAAAATTTGGATTAAAAACCATAAATAGTTCAACAAAATAACCACAATACTAATTAATATTTATTTAATTTTTTGTTCAAATTGATAATTTGTCACGCCGTTGTGTGACTTCTTCAGGGAAAAATAACAACTTTAAATTGTCACCGGATTAAAGAAAATACATAATTTTATAAAAAATAGACCTCAAGCTTAATAAAATAAATATAAATTTAAAAAAATTAAGGTCGAACAATAGACAATTTATATGTATGTATGTATAAAATACCCAACCAGCTAGCATTTGTGTGATTATTGTTTGTACAAATCACCGAAATGAATCTTTTCAGATCAGTTTTGATGATTAAAAACGGATTTATCACTTGAGTGATAGAAAATGGATTCATATATGATTCATTTATATGTTTAAATAATGATTTTTAATTATTTTGAATTTTTGTTTTTGCCAAATCAAAAAAAAAAAAAAGCTTGGATAAAAAAGAAGCCCAAAAATTATTGACAATTTATGAGCGTAAATGTAAGTGCAAATTGTTTCTTTTCTTCTTTTTTGGTTCAAAATAAAGCTGATTTGAATAATCAAAAGCCATAATTGCTGATTTTATCGGAGAAAGATTAATAACATGGCAATGAAAAAATGATATGAAATATAATCAAAAACTATATAATTTACGATTGAAAAATGAGACGAAAACGATTCAATAATGATTATTAGTGTCCGACCGAACGCATTTTTTGAGACCGAACCCGAACTTCGGTAAATTTTGATAAGTTCGACCGAACCCGAACTTTTTGTTAATAAATCTGAACAATTGTAATTTTTAATATATATATAAAAAACAAAATAAAATTGCACTTTATAGCATTCAAAACTATTTTATAGCTTAAAAATAATTAGTAATTGCTTTCTTCAGACAAAAAATAAAAAATAAAGTTCAAGTTATATACGGCGTTTAATATTGGCGGTAGTTGTTTGCCTGGCAATGAACTCCCCATTGACATTTGTTTGGCGCAACATTAACGCTTGCTCAATTTTTTTTCAAAAAGACTCCAAAATGTGGTTCACCCAAAACTATAGAGTATCTTACCATTCGCAGAATATAAATAGAGCGTATTTTTTTCCAAATAAAATTTAACCGTTTTTTTTTTGTTGTTCTATTTTTTACCGTCTTCTACAAATTACACATATAAAGACATTTTTATACACTTAAGCATTTTATTTAGTCATCGCTGTATTTGGTGGAAAAGGGTATAAATAAGTTTGTCATTCCGTTTGTAATTTCTACAATATTGATCTAAGACCCTATAAAGTATGTATATTCTTGGTCCTTATGAGGAGGGAACTTGATTTAAGTATGTCCGTCTGTCCGTTGAAATTGATTTTCCGAAGACCCCATATATGATGGGGGCTGTAGCATGATTGCATTATTTTAGTAATGATGAATTCATTACTTTAAGTGACTGACATCCAAATATCATATGTCACACTAAATGCACTCATGCTAAATTGTGAAAAGTTATTTGAAACCCATTTTTTTCCAACGTGGGAAAATATATAAAATACACACAAACATGTATTATAATTAGGCTAAGCTAAATTCTCATAAGTAGTATATAAGGTAGAATAATTTATTATTTATGAACAATTAAAAATAAACACAGTGAAGAGTGCAACTCGATTGCACCTTCCATAGAAATAAAACAGAAAGAAATTGTTTTTATTTACATGGCGATCCTGCCAGGAGCAGGCTTTTGGAGTGCTCAAATATAAAGCACCCAAAGCAAAATTATTAATAGTCCTTTGGAGTGCTAAATTAAAAAGCACCCAAAGTGTGAAATGTTAAATTTTAAACCAATTCTGGCGGACAGCCAAGTCTCCGCCAGATGCCTGAAGAAGGAAGAAGGTCCATAGCTATTGACCTTGGAACCAGGGACATAACATTATTTCGGGTCCCTGCTTGGACAATACAGGGCGAGGAATGGAAAAAAAAGCCGAAGGATTACTATGAGAGCAACTTATTAAATTAAAAAAAAAAAAAAAAAAAATTATAATAACTAACCCTAAAATTAAATGAAGTGCACCTAGAGTGCACTCATAGGTCGGTAGGCGTTATCCGCCGTTGACAAAAAAAAAAAAAAAAAAAAAAATATATATATATAAGTAATGACAACTTAGAAAAAAAAATATAGTAATCATATATGTTATTTCTAAAGCATTTTTTTTTGGTTGCAAATATCTCTCATACCACCGCATCAAATTTAATGAATGATGTCCCATTTTAAAGTTTATTTCTAACACTAATGACTGAAAATAATTAGAAATCAAAAATTAATATTTTCATTGATAAAAATTATATTAATAAAATGTATTGAAGTTACTAAAATTTCTATTAATTATTTTATGTTACAAAAATTAAATTAGATATAGAAAATAAAAACAAAAAACAAACAAAAAAAAAAATTAAATTAAATATAAATATAGAAAAAAAAATGGGGAAACCTAACTCTAAAATAGAAAAACCGAACGCAAATGTAGTCAATAACTTAGAAATTATAGATCATACTGAACAAATTGATTCGTTGTGGACACTTTTCCTTATAGCTATAATTATTAGTACAGTAGACTTACTTTTAAAATTTTACCTACTTCATAAGAAATCCCTTAAGAGAAAATATGTAATGACTTAGATAAAGTATAGGAAAGAAAATATAAATATATAATAAAAAAAAAAAAAAAATAATCAATAGAGCACTTAAATGGAATGGAACCAAATTGTAAACAAAGCCAGATTAATTAAGGAAGAATTCGAACGTACATACAAATGCCTAAATGTTGATAGACCTATTAGAGAAGAAACAATTAGACTTCATTTTAATAACCTTTTTAAAAATCTCGAGAAAATACGAGTTTTATTTAACGTTTATTATAACAGACTTACATTATCACATCAAGCTGCAGCAGATGCATTTTTTTTAGATTTAAAAAATAAAATTACAAAAATAGCAGCAAAAAAGGCTATAACAATAGAATTACCTAATTCAATACACGAAAGTGAACCTTACAACTTCAATATACCATCGACAACAGACACAATGACACAAACAATCGTTGAATTTCTCAATACAGCTTCCAAGCTAATTACAGACTTCGATGGGAAGCCTGAAAATTTGACATCCTTTATCGATTCATTAAATTTAGTTGATACAATAAAGGGTCAACATGAGTTAGCTGCAGTATCCTTAATAAAAACCAAATTAAAAGGAACGGCTAGAAATTTAATAACTAATGAATCAAACATATCAGATATAATAACCAAACTCAAAGTTAGCGTGAAAGGCGAATCTGTTGAAGTCCTTTCTGCAAAAATAATGAGTACAAAACAATTCAATAAAACACCAAACGCTTATTGTAACGAAATAGAAAACCTAGCGAAATCCTTAGAAAATGCATATATCTCAGATGGTTTGCCATGCCAATTAGCAACCAAATACTCGACGCAAGTTGCTGTAAAAGCACTTACTAAAAACTGCACCCTTGATAAAGTAAAACTTATCATGGAGGCAGGACAATTTAACAGTTTGAATGAAACTGTTGGTAAATTTATAAATAGTTGCACAGAGGCAACTGGGCAACAAAATGCCATATTATATTTTGGACAGAAACCAAACAACAATTTCCGAGGAAATTATGTAAAATTTAATAAAAGAAAAAATTATCCACGATATAATAACGACAATAATAACACCAACAATAGTAATAATACTAATAGGAATAACTTCAACAACAGAAACCAACAGAGGTACAATAACAATCAAAGAACCAGAAACTACGTCAGAGCAACAGACTCAAATGAAAATGATTCGGAAAACTCGAATCATCCCCTAAGAGAAACTCAGTAAATAATAAAGTATATAATCTGAACCTCAGTTTTTGTTTCTTCATTAATATTCAAATAGATAAAACTAACACCACAGTAAAACTACTAATAGACACAGGAGCTGACATTTCACTAATAAAAACAACACATTTCAAACTAAACCAAATAAATATTAACAAAACAACCACATTGACTGGAATAGGACAAGGTAAAATTAAATCAATTGGTAGTACATTTTTCGATTTGAAATTTAAGAATTTCTTGATACCCCATAACTTCCAAGTAGTACAAAATGATTTTCCAATACCATGTGACGGAATCATTGGAATGGATTTCATTAAAAAATACAATTGTATATTAAATTTCAATGAAAATAATGATTACCTTATCCTACGCCCCTTTAATATACCACAATCAATAGAAATACCGATTACGAATAACTGCGATGATATTATTTTACCACCAAGATCCGAAGTAATACGGCAAGTTAATTTTATTAACTGCGATAATGAAATACTAATTCCAAATCAAGAGCTTGAGACAGGTGTTTTCATTGCAAACACATTGGTAAAATCTAATAAAGCATTTATTCGTATTCTAAATACAAATAACACTATAACAACAGTTAATAAAAGTAAAATAAAAACCGAAAACCTTTTCGAATATGACATAATAGAAAGAAATCCAACTAAAAATCTATACAGAAAATCAGAAATATTAAAAATTTTGCAGGAAAATTTTCCCGAACAATTTAAAAATGAATTAACTGAGCTTTGTGCCTCATACAACGATATTTTCGGTTTAGAATCAGAAACAATCACAACTAACAATTTTTATGAACAAAAATTGAGAGTAAAGGATTTACAACCGGTGTACATCAAGAACTACCGTATACCACATGCACACAAAGAGGAAATAGATAGGCAGGTTAAAAACCTAATAGACGATAAAATAGTTGAACCATCAAATTCTGAGTACAACAGCCCAATTCTGTTGGTACCAAAAAAGTCACTTCCAAATTCAGGGACAAAAAGATGGAGACTAGTAGTAGATTATAGACAGCTAAATAAGAAATTAATGGCAGACAAATTTCCATTACCGAGAATAGATGACATTCTAGACCAACTCGGCAGAGCAAAGTATTTCTCATGTCTGGATCTGATGTCTGGATTTCACCAAATTGGATTGGAGATAAACTCTAGAGATCTGACTTCATTTTCAACAACAAATGGATCTTATAGGTTTACTAGATTGCCCTATGGTTTGAAAATAGCCCCTAATTCTTTTCAAAGAATGATGACACTCGATTTTAGTGGTTTGCGACCAGACCAGGCATTCCTTTACATGGATGACTTGGTTGTGTTAGGTTGCTCAGAAAAGCACATGCTTTCTAATTTAAAAAATGTTTTCGAATTATGCAGGAAGCACAATCTTAAATTACACCCCGAAAAATGCTCATTCTTTATGAAAGAAGTAACCTTCCTTGGACATAAGTGTACTAACAAAGGAATACTCCCAGATGATAGTAAATATTCGATAATTGAAAATTATCCAGCACCAAAAGATGCTGATAGTGCTAAAAGATTTGTAGCTTTTTGTAATTATTATCGAAGGTTTATTCCAAACTTCTCAGAACACTCGAGGCATATAACAAGATTGTCCAAGAAAGGTGTACCCTTCGAATGGAGTAATGATTGTGATATCGCGTTTAAACATTTAAAGAAAGCATTAATGAGCCCAACACTACTACAATACCCAGACTTCACAAAGGAATTTTGTATAATAACAGATGCAAGCAAATATGTCTGCGGCGCAGTTCTAACACAAGAACATGAAGGAAAATATTTACCAGTTGCATATGCATCAAAAACGTTTACCAAGGGCGAGAGCAATAAGTCAACCATTGAACAAGAACTAACTGCCATACATTGGGCCATAACGCATTTCAAACCATACATTTATGGGAAAAAGTTTTTGGTTCGCAGTGATCACAGACCACTTTCTTATTTATTTTCAATGAAAAATCCAAGCTCAAAATTAACGAGGATGAGACTCGACTTGGAGGAGTATGATTTTACAGTGGAATATCTTAGGGGAAAAGATAATTACGTTGCAGACGCACTATCGCGTATAACTATAAATGATTTCAAAGACATGAATCAAAAAGTTTCTTCAGTATTAAGAGTCACGACTCGATCGATGGCCAATAAAGGAGAAAAAATCAGTAGTTCTAATAAACAGCATAACAATAATTCTAGTAAAGATAAGCCCAGTATATATGTACCCTTAACAAACTCTGACGTCAGAAAATACTATAAACTAAAGATTTCCCCCGGGAGATGTTATATCAAACGAGGAAAATCTATAGTAACATATATACAAATTAAAGATTTGTTTACTAACGAGAACTTTGACTTAGGTCAATTTTTCTCTAGGCTCGAAAATGTGGCCGGTAAACATAATGTTTATAAATTACAAGTGGCACCTAGTGAGAAAATTT
Organism: Pollenia angustigena; assembly: GCA_930367215.1. Taxonomy (NCBI): domain Eukaryota; kingdom Metazoa; phylum Arthropoda; class Insecta; order Diptera; family Polleniidae; genus Pollenia; species Pollenia angustigena. The sequence goes on from OV884060.1 coordinate 88,966,354, forward strand.
TTGAATTTATCTCTATAAATGAATTCAAAAAAATGGGCAATACATTTTTGAATAAAATTAAAGTAGCGCTACTAAATGAGGTGACCCAACTAGATAGTAAGAATGCCAAGGCAATTCTCGATATAATGCTGAAACATCACGATGACCCCATAGAAGGTGGACATTGTGGAACATATAGAACAATACAGAAAATTAAAAGATACTACTACTGGAAAAATATGTCGAAAGACATATCTAAATATGTAAAATCATGTCATAAATGTCAAACAACAAAGACAACTAAACATTTGAAAAGTCCAATGACCATTACAGAAACACCAAACAAACCATTTGACACGGTGTATGTAGACACAATAGGTCCATTTCCAAAATCAATTTACGGAAATGAATATGCAATCACGATAATATGTGATTTAACTAAGTACTTAGTAACTATACCAATACCAGACAAAAGCGCTAAAACAATAGCTAAGGCTATATTTGCTAATTTTATACTTACCTATGGTCCGATGAAGACGTTCATTTCGGACATGGGAACAGAATATAAAAATTCTATCCTATCGGAAATTTGTGATTTATTAAAAATTGAAAAACTAACTTCAACAGCTTACCATCATCAAACATTAGGAACAATAGAAAGAAGTCATAGGACCTTTAATGAATATGTACGTTCTTATATTTCAGTGGACAAAACAGACTGGGATGAATGGTTAAAATACTTCACATACTGTTTTAACACAACACCTTCAACAGTGCATAATTACTGTCCATATGAATTAGTTTTTTCAAAACTTCCAAATAAATTTCAACAATTTGATAATGTAGATAGAATTTCTCCACTATATAATATAGATGACTTTGCCAAAGAAGCAAAATTTAGGTTAGAAGTAGCATATAAGAGGGCCCAAATATTATTAGACAGAAATAAAAATAAGCAAAAACTTAATTATGATAGGAAAATAATAGACCATAATTTTAAAATAGGAGATTTAGTTTTACTAAAAAATGAAGCAGGACATAAGTTAGATAACCAATATAAGGGACTATATAAAATTAAGAAAATAGATATAAGAAATAATATAACCATAGTAGATAATAAAACAAAAAAAGAACAAATAGTTCATAAAAATAGAATTAAGTTATATCATACTGGCTAAAATAAAATAAATAATAAAATTAAAATTAAATAAAAAAAAAAAAAAAAAACAAAAAATGTTAATAAAATAATAAATTGTAATAAAACAATTTAAATAAATTTTTAAAAACTACTAATAAAAACCTCAAATTGTTGTAAAAGAATGTCCATAGAACAACATTTTGTTATATGAACATTCTTATGAAAACGGAGGTGTAGCATGATTGCATTATTTTAGTAATGATGAATTCATTACTTTAAGTGACTGACATCCAAATATCATATGTCACACTAAATGCACTCATGCTAAATTGTGAAAAGTTATTTGAAACCCATTTTTTTCCAACGTGGGAAAATATATAAAATACACACAGACATGTATTATAATTAGGCTAAGCTAAATTCTCATAAGTAGTATATAAGGTAGAATAATTTATAATTTAAGAACAATTAAAAATAAACACAGTGAAGAGTGCAACTCGATTGCACCTTCCATAGAAATAAAACAGAAAGAAATTGTTTTTATTTACAGGGTCAGGTTATTATACATTTATGTCACATGTGGTCCGGAATTGTTTGCTATTGAAATTCAGAAAGATCGGTCCACAAATGGCTGAGATATGAGCAAAAAACCACGACTGCCTCTAATTTTTTCCAAAAATCCCTTGTTGTTGTATTTTTATTGCTTTTTTCTGTATATCTGCAGAACGGCATGAGCCACAGTTTCCAAATTAGGTGCAAAGATTCAAGTTATAAATACAAAACAACCCACAAAATGTGGGCTGAATTTTTTGATTGTAATATGACCTATGGTTACGCCTTATATATCAAAAGATCGGAAATTTTTAGTAGAAAATATTTTCTGAAAAACTCGGAAAAATCGGTTCAGATACGAAAAAGTTATGAACAAAATAATATTTTTTTTTTTAAATACCCACTTTCGGGAACCATAGATCTTCCCGAGTCCAAGATTTATAACCCAACTAACTGGTAAATTTCTTCTTAAACACGTCGGTATATAAATCTGTCAAATCGGTTAAAAAATGGCTGAGTTATAATCAAAATACTGAAATCCCAAAAATTACTCTTTTTATACCCTTCACCTTAGGTGGAAGAGGGTATATATAAGTTTGTCATTCCGTTTGTAATTTCTTCAATATTGATCTAAGACCCTATAAAGTATATATATGTATACTGGGTCCTTATGAGGAGAGAACTTGATTTAGCCATGTGATAAATAAAAAGTTCGGTGTTCGGTAAAAAGTTCGCCAAACACCGAACATCATTTTTTGCCAAACTCCGTAACCGAACCCGAACGTTCAGTCGGACACTAATCATTATAAAAACTAACTTTGAAAGGATCAAAAATTGTATCACATATGATTCTTTCAGGTGATTCATCTGTAGGGTACGATTTTCTCACAACGAGAGTATCATTTATGATTGAAAAATGAGCTCATATACGGGTATTTTGCTCGTGAATCTGATTTCTAAAGGATTAGATAATGATACAAAATGCTAGCTGGGCATGAACATTAACTGTGCTTTTGTTTGATTATGTTTTAAAAAAAATCGAACAAAATTTGTTTAAAAAACAAGGAAAGGCTAAAAAAATTAAAATAACAAAACATAACAATTGTGTTTTGTTTATTTTCATCACAAAAACTACCCTACAAGAAATGAATTAGCGAGTTGTCACATTTTTCATTTTGGTGTTAAGAAAATTATTGAAAGAAATGACCGAAATAAAGTTTTCGGACACATTCGGTCATTTCTTTCTATCATTTTCTTAACACCAAAATGAAAAATGTGACTACTCGCTAATTCATAAAATAATTGGTCTCTGGGATATGTTTACTTTTCAATTATTATACTGTAGAAATTTATAATTAACATTAATGTATTGTTTTCATTAAAAACTTTGTTTCGAAATTTGATTAAAAATTTTTGATTCAGAAAGGAAATTTTGTTTGAATAATTCAAAATATAAAATTTTTTTCTTAAATTAAATTTTTTTTATATAATGATTGGTTAAGCTTATTTAGGGCTATCTACTACATTTTAAGTTTAGATTTTAGATAGCATGGTTGGAGGGTAAAAAAAAGACAGAAAGAAATGCCATCTAATTCTTTTGTTGACTTTATTCAAATTATGTCTTAGTTTTTTTTTATTTTCGAAAGGGGTTAATATATATGTAAGCTACCTATTTTTAGTCTAATTGAGGAAAACAAGAACACCACCCCATTGCCCTGAGCACGGTCGGAAAATCTATAGGTAGCAATGATTTTCCTTCAGTTGGAGTTAATTATGATTACAATAAATTAATTTAAATCGTCACATAAAAATTTAATGGCGCCCAACGTGGGGCCTCAGCTAATTAGCTTAAAAAATACTTAAAAATTATTAAACTGATTTACATAAAAAGTAAAATGGCTGATGCTCTAGATATTCCGTGGTATTAACTACTTTCTTCTTTATTTATTTATTTTACAATATTAGTTTCTTGTATCTTGGATTTTCAGTTTATTGAAAAGATATTCTGAACTAGGTTTATGATAAATAATATTTTCTATTTATTTGTTCATGTTTTTTCTTTGAGATTTTTGTTTCTTGGATAATTCTGAGACCTTACTCATAAACAGCATGTACTTTACTATTTCGATGAAAATTTTTGTTTCTAAAATTTGTGTGCTCAATTATTTAAGTTGAGGATTTTTGGATTTGAAGTTATATTTGAATTCATACCATTCTTAAAATTATTGAGATCATTTATTAGTTTTCTTGCTTATTTAATAATCTTCTTAATAGGATTTATTTGATTGACTGTTGCTGGTTTAGATACTTATTTTAAAGGTTTTAAGTAATTTTTATTTTTTTTTATTTTTATTATTTCTTATTAACTTTATGATTTTGTATTGAATATAAGTCATTTTTTTATGCTATTAGCCAATTATTAAAAGAGATATAACTTAGTAGCGGAATATAAACATAAATTGATTTGAATTTAATAAAAAAGATAAATAAAAATGCCAATAACGCGAAGTCAAGATAATTTATTAAATATAGATGAGCCTACTAATGTAAGCTTTACAATAGATTTGGAATCATCGAATATTACTCAGGGAAGTAAAACTCGGAAAGGAACTAAACAAACGAACCAAAACGGTGCAACGAATAATGTACCAAATAATTCACATATTAGACAAATTGTACAGGAATCTATGAATTCATTTCGTAATGATATGAGGGATTTTAATAATCTTCGGGGAGATTATGGAATTTTGTGAAAACATGCGCATAGCCTTTTTGAGGGAAAAGCTCTAGAGTGGTATTGGAGATATCACCGACAGGCATACGATATGGACTGGCATTCTTTAACTACTGCTTTTCGAAACCAATACAAAGAGGATTACAGTGACTTTGATATTCTTGATGACATTTGGAAAAGGAGACAGAAATATAATGAAAGCTTTGATGAATATTTAGATTTAATTTCAACTATGACAGACAGAGTTAAGACTTCAATATCAGATCGAGATTTGTGCGAGATTTTAATTCGAAATTTGAAAACGGAAATACGTCATGAACTTTTACATTTGGAAATAACTAGTGTTTCTCAGCTGCGTAGAGAAGTTAGAAAGCATGAAAAATTTATGAAAGATTTGCATTCTTATGAAACTCGCAAAACAAATAAAGGACGAATTGCTGAAATAGATAATGAGGACAAGAAAATTGACACATTAGACGCCCAAAATGAGATTTGTGCGATAAAGCAAAACATTAAATGTTGGAATTGTGACAAAGAGGGTCGTAGTTATTTTGATTGTATATAACATAGACGTATTTTTTGTTATGGGTGTGGTGCAAAGGATGTTTATAAGCCAAACTGTACTAACTGTGCCAAAAAGACTTCGGGAAACGGACAAAAGGATGTTCAACGGACTTATTAAGAACATCCGAAAAATTTGATAGTGACTCGGACAATAGTAGGAAAATTGAAAGTGTTAACCCTTTAATGAGACCTTATCACATACGTTTAGCTGAATACAATAAAATTAGGTCTCGAATATTCGGCAAAACTAAAATAAGCAGATCTTCAAAACGTATTCGTGAATTTTATCGAAAATTAAAATTGATTAGAACCTATGTTATATCTCCAGTTATTTCTCAAGAACAGGACAATAGACCGTATGTTAACGTTAAGGTTAATGGCAAATTACAATTGGCTCTTTTAGATAGTGGCGCAAACAAGAGTGTAATTGGAGGGAATTTAGCTTTGGAAATTCGGAGTGGGTCTTATTTTAGAAAATGTTTAGGTAACGTACGAACTGCTGATGGACAACGATAGAATATAATAGGGACAGTGACAGTAGATATTACATTTCAAGGACAGACAAAACTTTTTGAATTTTTGGTGGTTCCGACAATAAGACAGGATATGATTTGCGGTTATGATTTTTGGACTCATTTTGGACTTAAGATCTCTATCCCAGTGATTGGTGAAATAGATTGTGGCGAATTGGATTCGGACAAATTACAACTTACTTTTGAGCAAAAACAGAAACTGGATAAAATTGTTGCAATGTTTCCAAATTCTGATATAGAGGGATTAGGGTGTACTACATTAATAGAGCATAAAATAGATACTGGAGATGCAAAACCCATAAAACAGCGTTATTATCCTATTTCTCCCGCCGTTGAAAAAAAGCTTTGCGGAGAAATAGATCGTATGATTTCATTGGGAGTTATAGAGGAAGCTCCAAATTCATCTTGGTCTTCTCCGACAGTGGTTATAATAAAGCCTGAAAAAATCAGAATGTGTGTGGATAGCCGTAAATTAAATAACGTGACAATAAAGGACGCATACCCAATACCAAATATAGACGGACTTATTTAGAGACTTCCTCCAGTTCATTGTATTTCAAAGATTGATTTGAAAGATGCTTTTTGGCAAATTAAACTGGAGGAAAGCTCGAAACCAAAGACAGCTTTTACGGTCCCTAATCGGCCATTGTATCAATTTACAAGAATGCCGTTTGGACTTTGTAACGCACCGCAGACGTTGTGCAGACTTATGGACATGGTTATACCATATAATTGAAAAACTCATGTTTTTTGTATATTTAGATGACCTGCTTGTTGTTTCACAGACTTTTGAGGAATACTTAACACACTTGATGGAGGTAGCTATGAATCTTCATAGAGCAGGCTTGACAATAAATGTAAAGAAAAGCAGTTTTGCATTAAGTCAAGTTAAGTATTAACAAGTTAACAAAGAAGAAGACATTTGTATGGACTGATCAGGCTCAGGTAGCTTTTGATAAACTTAAGACAAAATTGACTACTGCACCTTTACTTATTCATCCCAATTATAGCAATCCTTTCATTTTACAGTGCGATGCTAGCACGTATGGAGTGGGTGCGGTATTGGCGCAGAAAGACAAAGACGGGATTGAAAAACCGATCGCTTATATGTCTCACAAACTCAATAGGGCACAAAGAAACTACACCATTACAGAACTGGAATGCCTTGCGGTTATAATGGCAATAAAAAAATTTCGTTCCTATATCGAAGGTCAAGAATTTAAAGTGGTAACCGATCATGCAAGTTAATGAATCAGCGTGATCTTTCCGGTCGATTAGCAGGCTGGTCATTAAAACTTCAAGGTTTCCATTTTAATATCGAGCATAGAAGCGGAAGGGAGAACGTTGTACCCGATGCTCTCTTTCGAGTACACGAAGGTACGGAATTTATTAATTCTATCGAGTTAGAGACATTGCCTACAATTAACCTGGAATCTGAGGCTTTTAACAGTGCGGAATATTCGAAATTACGGGATGATTTACAAATATCAGAATTGCCAGATTTCAGAATTATTGATGGTTATATTTACAAAAAGACAGAATTTTCGACAGTGGGAACAGACGAATCAAATTTGTGGAAACTATATGTACCAACTGAATTAAGACGCGACGTACAATATTCTGCTCATAATAACCCAATTTCGGCACATGGTGGAATTAATAAGACTTTGGAACGAATACGACGTTATTTTTATTGGCCTCGTTTAGTGACTGACGTGAAGGACTATATTCAAAATTGTTGCCTTTGTAAAACATCAAAAGCACCGACTAATATTATACGACCACCTTTAGGACAAATGGTAGAGACTGTACGACCCTTTCAAAGATTGTATATTGACTTGATTGGACCATTTCCAAGATCAAAGAAAGGACACATCGGGATTTTGATTATTCTTGACCATTTCTCAAAATTTACGTTTCTTTAACCGCTTAAAAAGTTCGTTGCTAAAGACATAATAAATTATTTAAGTACGGACATTTTTTCTTGTTATGGAGTCCCTGAAGTTTTAATTTCGGACAATGGACCTCATTTTAAATGCAATGATTTTAAAACATTTTTAGCAAAATATGGTGTAAATCACATGTTAACAGCTGTGCAAGTGAACGCGTAAATCGTTGTATTAACGAAACTTTACGATGTTATATTAGAAAAGATCAACGGGAGTGGGATTGTTATACCGATAAGATAAATTGCTCTTTGAGAAACAGTATTCATCAAACCATTGGTAGGTCTCCATATCAGGTGGTATTCGGACAAACAATGATAACGCATGGGCAAGACTATCAACTATTAAGGAAATTAAATCTATTGGCGGAGGACGATGTGCGAATTGAGCGACAGGATGAATTTTCGATCATTCGGGATAAAATTAGTAAACTAATGCGGAAAGCTTATGACAAAACCGTACGCACATATAACTTACGATCACGTAAAAACGATTTTTCTAAAGGCCAAACTGTTATACATAAATTTAATTCAAAACTAGCCCCAATAGGAGTAAAAGCGAAAGTGTTGCGCAAAATTGGACATACTAGTTACGAACTACAGGACTTAGATAGTAATAGAATTGGGGTATATCATGGTAAAGACATCTGGACATAATTGACAAGTTCAAGTTTCGAGCCAGCTCTTGACGAGTACGGACGTGTATCAGTGAGTAAGAAAAATAAAAAAATTCGAAGTGAAAAAAAAAAATATTTGTAATAGCTGAAAAAAAGAACAGTAACTTAGGTGCCCGAAGAGATTTGTGAATGAGCCTCACAAATACTTCCAATAAGGAGAGTAGGCCCAGCACAAATAGCAGAAATGCGTATATTGTGGTAAGCTCCCCGAGCGTGAGCAATGAAAACATTCGATACCCAGAATTAAATAAAAATTATTTAAGTGCAAAAATTGCCAGCGCAACTGGTTTTCCATACAGCAATTTAAGTGCAAGTGTGCCCAACCTGAGCAAGTGTGTTGATCCGACCGTAAATGTGGTTCAAAGTGTGAAGTCGTCTGACCAGAGGAATAATAACGAAAAACCTGGAACATCACGTTTTGCATTAATAAATACAGGAGCTGTGCCAAAAAGTACTAAAGTGCAAACAGGCATGGACAGATATATTACAATAACTAAGAGAAAGGCTAGCCCTAGGTCCACCCAACAGGAACGCATGGCCAAACAATACAAAGGCTCTAACGTAGTCTCTTTGCCAACAAATGGTAACAGATTCTCTGTACTATCCATACCTGACGATGAAGAAGCAGAATCAGCACATGGAACAGCCACTAAAGAAGTTAAACCGCCACCTATCTATCTGCGGGAGCAAACATCAAATAGCATAGTCAACATGTTGATTCAACTGGTAGGTAAGAATAATTTCTACGTCGTTTCTATACGACGCGGGCAAATTCAAGAAACCAAAATTCAAGCCAGTACAGAAACGAACTTTCGTATTATATCAAGACACCTGGACGCAGAAAATAAAAGTTACTATACATATCAATTAAAAAGTGCTAAGGGATTGATTATTGTCATAAAAGGCATAGATAGTTCTGTTCCTACAGAGGAAATAAAATCTGCCATAGAGCTGGAGGGGTATGAGGTTAAATCTGTTCATAACATTTTGAACAGGAATAAAGTTCCTCAACCAATGCACCGCGTTGAAATATCGTTTGATTCATCGGTTCTCAAAACCAAAAATTCAGTTCATCCCATATACAACTTGCGCTACCTACTCAACAGAAGAATAACTGTTGAGGAGCCATTACAACGAAAGGGTCCCTCCCAATGCACAAACTGTCAGGAATATGGGCATACAAAATCATACTGTAAATTGCCTCACGTATGTGTGGTTTGTGGCGACGCTCATAAAACCGCCGAATGTAATCGTTCTAAAGCTGACCCGAATGTAAAGAAATGCAGCAACTGTGACGAAAATCACACGGCAAACTATAGGGGTTGTAGAGTCTTCTTGCATTTAAAAAAACCTGCTTTACTTCAAAAATATACTGACTCCCAATATGGTCCGTCACATGCGCCCAGCCAAGCCGCTGGCTCTATTGCTAGTACTTCACAAACAAACAATCAAAACCAATCATATGCCCAAGTCTTAAAAGGAAACCCTAATGCGAAAAATCCCCCGAGTACTTCTAACGCAAAGCAACCTCCAAACGCTAATGTTCCTAGGGAAGGTCTACAAATGCCTTCTGGAAATAAGCCTACCTCAATTGAAAATTTAATTCAAACTATGAATAACTTCATGGCCACTATGCAGAACATGTTTCAGGAAATGATGCGAAACCAGAACATGCTCCTGCAAGTTATACTCAACAAAAAATGAACCAGTTAAAAATATGTTTCTGGAATGCAAACGGGTTATCCCAACATAAACACGAAGTTGCAAACTTTCTTAATAGGCATGAAATCGACGTACTTCTTGTCTCTGAAACACACTTCACTCATAAAAACTGCTTTAGGGTAAATGGTTACCTTACGTATGACACAAAACATCCCAGCGGACGAGCTTGTGGTGGCACAGCCATAATTGTGCACAAACACATCAGACACTTACCATTGCCAGAGTTCGAAGAAGATTGTATCCAGGCCACATCTATAAATCTTACTGATTTCAAACTAACGTTAACATCCGTTTATTGTCCCCCGAGGCACAAAATTATACACGATAAATTTCTCAACTTCTTCTCCACATTGGGCCAGAAATTCATTGCTGCTGGCGACTACAACGCTAAACATACATATTGGGGCTCCAGACTTATTAGTCCTAGAGGTAATCAGCTATATAATACCGTAACTGCAAATAACTTTGATGTGGTATCGAGTGGTGAGCCTACCTATTGGCCAACCGACTTCAACAAGCTACCAGACATTATTGACTTTGCTGTAATCAAAAACATCAAGCGCGATCAGGTACTAGTTAGTTCCTCCTATGATCTTTCGTCTGATCATTCACCTTCAATCCTAATTTTAAAAGGTAATTCTGACGCTGCAGCTGCAAACTTTATTTCCTATCCAAACAGAAACACAAATTGGTTAAAGTATAAAATGTATGTGAGCTCTCACCTATCACAGTGCATTCCCCTAAAAAATCCATCTGACATCCAAATAGCTGTCGACCGATTTACAGAAGTCTTGAATACTGCAGCAAGAAATGCAACCCCAATCAAGCGGACAAATAAACGTGCTCCTTACAATACATCGACGGATATAGAGACCCTTATCAGAGAGAAAAGGAAGTTAAGAAGACAATGGCAAAACAGTCGTTCCCCAACCACTAAGGCCCAACTACAATTATGCCTGACCACTCTTCGCAACAAATTGAGACAGAACCACGAGTCTGCAATAGAAGGCTATCTAAACAGCCTAGACGCCACAAAAAACTCCAATTATAGCTTATGGAAGGCTGTACGGCATATGAAATGCCCTATAACCCAAGAATCTCCATTAAGACTGGAAAACCGCACTTGGGCCAAAAACACACATGAAAAATTAAACGCTTTCGCGGGCCACCTTGAGAAAGTATTCACGCCACATGATGCACATACTTGTTCCTGTCGTCCAATCATTCCTGATAAGGTAAACCATCCATTACGATTTAACATAACTCAAGTAAAATCTGCAATAGAAAAAGTGAATATTAGAAAATCTCCCGGACCTGACCGCATCACAGGGTCAATGATAAGAAACCTACCATCGTCTGCTTCCAGAATCTTGCTGCTCATTTTTAACGCTATATTAAGAGTCGGATACTTCCCATCCTCATGGAAGAGGTCTATAATTGTGATGATTCCCAAGCCAGGAAAAGATGCTAGCCAGGTTGCGTCGTACAGACCGATAAGCTTATTGTCAATCCTATCGAAGCTTTTCGAAATAATATTCGTTTTAAGTATAACTCCTCATCTAAATGAACACGACATCATCCCGGATCACCAGTTCGGATTCAGAGCGAAACATGGTACAATAGAACAAGTGCATAGAATTGTCACCCTTATTAGATCGGCGTTTGAGAAAAAGCAATACTGCTCAGCACTGTTTATAGACATTTCCCAAGCTTTTGACAAAGTTTGGCATGATGGGCTACTCATCAAAATAACACGAATGCTTCCTCAAAACACTCACAAGCTTCTGGAGAGCTATCTAACAGGCAGAACATTCATAGTAAGGTCGCAAGATAAATACTCCCACCTCAAGAAAATTACTGCTGGTGTCCCCCAAGGCAGCATATTAGGACCGCTTCTATATATTATATACACAGCGGATATGCCAACAAACCTGAGCACGCATACCTCTACATTTGCAGACGACACAGCATTTATTAGCGTTAACCATGACCCAAAAGTCGCATCGCAAAATCTGCAGTCCCACATCAATGAACTAGAGGCATGGCTAGAAAAATGGAGAATAAAGGTTAACCCGGCTAAATGTGCTCACTTAACTTTCACGCTCAGAAGACAAACGTGCCCAGCAGTAAAAATAAATAACATCACTGTTCCGGTAGAAAACCATGTAAAGTACTTGGGAATTCATATAGATAGACGCTTGACCTGGTCTCGTCATATCGAAGCGAAAATAACGGCTATGAAACTTAAAGCAGCTCAACTACATTGGCTTCTCGGTGGAAACTCAAACTTGTCTTTAGACAACAAAATTCTTCTATACAAGTCCATCATAAAACCAATATGGACATATGGCATCCAATTATGGGGTACTGCATGCGCATCTAACATCCAAAAGCTTCAAAGAAGACAGTCTAGAATATTACGACAAATTGTCTGCGCCCCATGGTATATACGTAATGATATTATCCACAGAGATCTCAACGTCCCCACTATCCAGGAGGAAATTAAAAAATATTCAATAAGCTACATCGATAAACTAATGGTCCACCCTAACTACCTCGCTCGGGGTTTGCTTCAGTTCGAAGGTCACCAGAGGCTAAAAAGAACCGATACTTTGAGCCTAACTAGAAGACAGTCTTAAAATTTGAATACAGCAGTAAGTGGTTACACTGGTAACAACTAATAAACAACAAGTAGAATTAAGATTTGAATACATATTGTAAATTTCGATAAGAAAGATTCAATAATAAAAAATAAATTTAAAAAAAAAAAAAAAAAAATAATTGACAAGTTGCGAATATTGGTTTCTACATTTTAACCTTTTTCAGATCCAGTAATATTGGTATATTACTACATATACCAACTAGCTGTATCTGTCTTGTGAGGTCTATATAAAATAATTGGTCTCTGGGATATGTTTACTTTTCAATTATTATACTGTAGAAATTTATAATTAACATTAATGTATTGCTTTCATTGAAAACTTTGTTTCGAAATTTGATTAAAAATTTTTGTTTGAATAATTCAAAATATAAAATTGTTTTTCTTAAGTTAAATTTTTTTTTTTTTTGGAAAAAGTTATAAAATTATATCAATATAAATAAGTGAAAATTCAAATAATCGCTAATTCATTGACAAAACAAAAAAGAAAAAAAGAAGAAAAATAAATTAAAGGTGAGTTAATTGGGTATTAAATTTAAAAATACTAAAAATGAATTACATATTTCTAATTTTATTTAGAACGAAATCGAAATAATTTGGAGATTTCAGGCTATAAACCCGAAATAAGCATTTCCCAGATCAATTACTATTTTAAGCAACAAGATTTGCATAAACCAAATTGACATTTTTAAAGATTGAAAACGAGCGTATGTCAATAAAGAGAAAAGGGAAAATAGGACAAGGGTTAACGTTCTTGAAAGGAGAAACAAAAATTATCGTTATATTAAACCTAGCGTTTAATAATTTTCAATTTTAAAACCTCATCACACATTCATTAATAAATTTTTTTTTGTTGTTTGTTTGTTATTGTTTTTTTTTTTAAATTCAAATCTTTAGATTGTTTGAATATTTTACATCATTTTTATAAATTTAAAAAAAAAATAATAATAATAATTAATTTCATATTAAAGTAAAACACTCAAACACTCACTTTCCCACAAATACGCATTAAAACATACACAGAAAAAATTATTTTTCCAATTCAAACAAAAAATTTGTAGAATCAAACAATTTTTTGTCTGAAATCGGTCCTATAAACAAATTCGCATATTCAAACAATTTATTTGCATTTTGTTTATTGAAAAAAAACACTAATTTTTTCAAACAAAGAATTTAACTGAATCAAACAAAAAGTTTACTGAATTTCATATACTAAATTTCAAAATCAAAAAAAAAAAAAAAAGGTTTTTGCACAAGCAATGATGCGCACACAAGCAGGCACTGTATTAGAAGATGATGGCAGACAGAGCAGAGCGGCCGGCTGGCTTTGAGACACATTTTTTCGTTGGAATAATTTTTGAACGAAGTCTTTTTTTATACACACAATGTTTTTCGTCATCACTCACTGTTGCTGTATCCTTTCCTTTGCTAATGAAGAAGAAATGTAACCCAAAAACGGCGACAGACCGACTCGATATGTTTTTCGTCATCATTATATTTTTGTATTTGATGTATTTAAGCAAACAGTTTGAAAAAATTGAATACGGGATTTTGGTTTTTTTTTTAACCAACTTTGAAACCAACCAAAAATTTATTTTGTTTCTTATAATGTTGTTGTTGTTTCTGTTGTTTAAAAATAGTGAAACGTTTTTTTACCTGCTATTTTTTTTTTAATTCAAATCTCTTCATCTTTCTTACTGTTGTACTATTTTAAAGTGTCCAAAAATAGACTGTATGTGTTTTTTGTTGTAGTTCTTCAATTTCACATTAGGAAGTGTTGCTTTCGATCAAATAAAAAAATGCAAAAAGACTACAACATTAAAAAGCGTTAAATATTTCATACAAAATTATGAAAACTTGAAACCAATAACGCGTGTATTATATTTTTAAATGGTTGTCAACATTTTTGTTGGTTAAATAAAAATCAAACAAAAATTTTAATTGAAACAGTAAAAAAATTTGTAGAAATTAAAACAATTTTCAAACAAGCGTTTGTTTGAAAATAATTCGGTAATAATTTTTTCTGTGTAAGCATTTGAATTGCAATTGTAACATTACATAAAGCACAAAACTGAATTTTTTTTTTTTAACTTATATCGGAAAAAAATTAACTCAACATAAAATAATTTGAAAAATTCTTAAACTTACAACAACGATATCAGGCCTGCTGTCGACAACATTAATTTGATGAGTTAATAATATTGAATTTTATTTAATTTATCTACTTTGTTACATTTCATATATTTTTTGTTTAATTCTTTTATAAAAAATAGTTAATTTTTATTCTACATAACGAAAGAAAGACAAATTTACAGACATAACACTAAACAACAACGATTTTAAAATTTTTATAAATAATTTTTAATGATGTCACAAGATTTTTATTTTTCTTAAATTACTTAAAAAATACATAAACAAATGTTAAAATGAATAACTAAAAACTTCCTTTAATTCCGTGAAAAGTTATTATATGAGGGGTATAGAATCAAAGACTGCAAAGTCCACATTTATAGTTTTCGTAATAAATAGTAAAAACCTCTAGCTCAAAGTATATTCATATTTATGTATGGTATATCTGCTATTCAGTAAATAAGAATATGATGGAGAAATGACGCAAGTTTCAACCAAATCGATATAGCGGTTTGCTGGCAATTATAATAATAAAATTGGACATTGCTGTGTTTGATCAAATCAAATGGAAATTGCTGCTTTTTAGCATGGGAAAGTACTTAAAAAAATCAGTAGTTATAAAATTCTTAAACTTAACAAAGGCTTAGTTTTTTCTTGATTGATTTGGAGGAACTTCATAACAACTTAGCTCAATTACGACTAAAGACAAAGTTATAAAATGAACAATAAAACAAACTGCTTCATATAAAAAAAAAATTTGTTATATTTTTAATTTCTTTTTAGTTTTGTTTTGCAAAAAGGAAAAAAAAGTAGCCTGCATTTTCGAAAATAGTTGAGAGAAAAAGAGCTTAACAAACTGTGATCATATGTCCATTGGACATTGTCGTTTTTGCATCAATTCTTAATTTTTGAACATACTTTTTTATGGGATAATGTAATATTCACTAATTGGAAGCATTCATTAAATACAACTAAATGGCATTTTTAGTTACGTTTGTGAAAAAAGTGGACTTTGCAGTCTTTGATTCTATGCCCCTCATATAATGATTGGTTAAGCTTATTTAGGGCTATCTACTACATTTTAAGTTTAGATTTTAGATAGCATGGTTGGAGGGTAAAAAAAAGACAGAAAGAAATGCCATCTAATTCTTTTGTTGACTTTATTCAAATTATGTCTTAGTTTTTTTTTGTTTTCGAAAGTGGTTAATATATATGTAAGCTACCTATTTTAAATTAATGAGTGCGATTTTTAGTCTAATTGAGGAAATCATATCACACTATTTTTGATGCAATTCACACGTTTCATGCGAAAAGTTTTACGATGTGAGAAATACAGAAATGGGCTACTGTATTATTTCACCATGGTACCGTTGCTACACACCACCATATTATTCGAAGTCAATCAAGCCCTTTGTGCACCAAATGTGGACTGGCACTTACAGCTAATCATATTTTTTTTAGAATGTGTACATTTTTAAAAGATAAGAGATGCAATTTTTGGTCCATCCAACCCAAGGAACATACTGAAAGCTCCCAACTGGGATAACATAGAGAAAATGTCCAAATTAAGAAAATTGAAATAATCATTTAACTTATTTACATATATATTATCTTTTTTTCTTTTTAATTATATTCAACATTAGATAGATATTAAGTTTCTTTTTGATTATTTCTATACTAACATATGTAGTTATAGTTATTCAGTTTGTTTACTTTAATCGTAGAGCGGACGACCTTGTTAATTATGCTCATTAAATTTGTATTAGATTTTGTAATTTGTTTACTTTTCAAATAAATAATAATAAAAATAATTATATTAATATAAGTATTTATTTCATTGCTATATACAGATTTTTTTATAACAAATAAAATAAAGATTGACTTCAAAATCATTAAAAATTTTAATATGTAATAATAAAAAATTTATTGTTGAAAATTCAATTAAAAATTTAATTTTTTATTCTAAGTTGAAATTTGATTTTGTGCTGATTTTTTTCAAAATTAAAAAACATGGCAATGAAAAAATGATATGAAATGTTACCAAAAACTATATTATTTACGATTGAAAAATGAGATGAAAACGATTTAATAATGGTTATAAAAACTAACATTAAAATGATCAAAAATTTTATCACATATGATTCTTTCAGGTGTGTCATCTGTAGAGTACCATTTTCTCACAACGAGAGTATCATTTATGATTGAAAAATGAGCTCATATACTGGTACAATAAAACAAACAACAGGGCTTTTTATTGTTGTTTTGTGATACGAACTGTCAAACAGCAAAGGGGTTGATAAGAGACAAAAAAGACAAAAGATAAAGACAAAAAACTTGTTTACTTGTTTACTATACAACACTTGTTTTGTTTATTTTCATTATATAAATTATGCATTCATCATTTAAATTCCTTCTATTTTTTATTTATTTAAAAAAAAATAGTATATGTATAAACAAAAAGAATTTAAATTTTTGGGAATACAAAATTTTAATTTCAAAAGATTTTGTTATTCGTGCTTAATTCCCAGTTTTTATTCTTGATAAAAACACTTGCGCAAACTATGCGCATTTCACTGGTTGCTTAGGCCAGATCATCAGGAAACTTCATCCATAAAGATTTTAGAAAAACTAAAGACATTAAACCAAATAAAACTATTAAACGTATAAGACTTATAAGCAACAGTTCTACTTGTAACAATATCAAAGTTTAAACAAAACACTTTATTGTAACGATTTTTTTTAGAGTTTAGGTATAATTTAAATCGAATATTGCAGGTCCATTTAGTTATTGACGACCCATATATTGTCATGTTAATTGGCAATGACTTTAAGATCATATTGTGTTTCTTTCCATTCAAAATTCACAATTTTCAAAGATTGGCTTAAAGGTATATCATCTATTCTAATATACTCGGGCTTAATACCTTGGGCAATCTTTACAATTTTTTTTATACATCTGAAAACAAACAAGAAAAAAAATAATGATAAATAATTAAATATACCTTTATTATATATATAAGAAATACTTACCATTTTTATTCAGTTTCCTTTAAAGTTTTTTTTTTTTTTTTTAATTTATTTTTTATTATTGAATCTTTCTTATCGAAATTTACAATATGTATTCAAATCTTAATTCTACTTGTTGTTTATTAGTTGTTACCAGTGTACCCACTAACTGCTGTATTCAAATTTTAAAAATGTCTTCTAGTTAGGCTCAAAGTATCGGTTCTTTTTAGCCTCTGGTGACCTTCGAACTGAAGCAGACCCCGAGCGAGGTAGTTAGGGTGGGCCATTAGTTTATCGATGTAACTTATTGAATATTTTTTAATTTCCTCCTGGATAGTGGGGACGTTGAGATCTCTGTGGATAGTATCATTACGTATATACCATGGGGCGCAGACAATTTGTCGTAATATTCTAGACTGCCTTCTTTGTAGCTTTTGGATGTTAGATGCACATGCAGTACCCCATAATTGGATGCCATATCGTCGTGCCGAAGTTATCTTGCCGTATATCACAAAAAATTTTTTTTGGGAAATCGAATCTTAAGGTTCAAATTATTATTCACAAAAATGTAAGTGAAAAAAGTCGTCCAATATTTTTGTCAGATATAGTATTTGAAGTTCTTTATCGATTTATGTAAAAATATTTAAAGTCATGGAAAAAAATTTTTAAGTTATAGCCATTATCACGTTCGAAAAAATTTTTCAATTTTGTCGTATACGCCACTTTTTGCGATATATTTTTTAGTTTGTGGGATATAAGTCAAAATAAGGTATTAAAAACCTACATTCACGTGTTCTACCAATATTGAAAATTAAATTCTATAATTTTCGAAACGAAAATTTATGCAAGAGGCATATATATTTACGTATAGTTATAGTTTTTACATTATCGAATATCCTTATGTATGAATAATTTTAAGGTTTATTATTACTTAAGGGTGGTCTAACCATAATGCACGATGTTAACTGTGAGTCACACCGTAACGACAAATTTTTGCCTAACTTAATTTGTCATTTCTTGGTATCAGTGCCAAATTCAACCATGGTGAGGTGCAGCATTGAGCAGCGCGTTAAGATTGCTGAAGCCTTTTCCGACAATGGGCGTTCAAATCAAAAATACATTTTGTGCACATCTTGATTTTGTTGGTCAGCAAAATCGATCAAATGTGTCCACAATCGGGATATTTGTGTGCAAATTTTAGCAAACCGGCTCTGTAGGAAATGTGAAAACGCCTGTGCATGCATGCTTGGTGCGGTTTATGGCCAGGCGGCATCATCGAAAAGCAGTTACTGTGAATGGTGTTTGCTATCGCGAGCTGATAACGGATTTCTTTTTGCCAGAAATTGAGGATATGGACCTGGACGATAAGTAGTTCCAAAAGAATGTGTCACACGGCCAACGCAACAATGGCTCTTCTGCACGAGAAATTCAATGTCCATGTTAACTCGCCGTCACGATCATATGATTTGACACCGTTGCCTTCTTTCTTTGGTAATATTTAAAATAAAAAGTGTACAATTAAGAGCTAAAGGATTAGATAATTTGACACTTTAAGGACATTGAATCTCAATTATGTCTCAGAGGCATTGAAAATATGGACCATAGGACAAAAATATGCTATCGAAGCCGCGACGATCATTAGGCCGATATTTTGTCTCACGCATAGTTGTCATAGATCCTTCTATATAATAATAAAAAAAAATTCAGATTATTCTCTAAAAACTTTTTGTTTTATTCACAATAACCATTGTAAATTATGGTTGGACCACCCTGAATATTTAACCTTTAATTGCTTAACAATAAAGTGAATTAAGGCAATATATCAATAATTCCATCAATATAAATAGCCGTTGAGTACTTCGTCCGAAAAATATCTTTACATATAAAACGAAAAATGTTAAAATAACAATAATAATAATAAGATAGTCTCTTTTTTGTAACATGCCTAATATACTTTGTTCACATACAACAAGATAACGCAAGATATTTTTAATTGAAAGTTTTCATACGTTTTTCGTCGTATACCCACAATTATGCTACATACGATAATATAACGCATTAAATTTTTCGCAAAAGTGGATATACAACAAAATGGCTTCGTAATATCTCATTAACTATAAGAGATATAGACGTGAGGATTGCGCAGATCGATAGATCTGTTAAATTTACCAGAGGAAACGGTCCTATCTCATTTTTTTCGATTTTGTGATATACGACAAGATAACTCCGGAACGACGATATGTCCATATTGGTTTTATGATGGACTTGTATAAAAGAATTTTGTTGTCTAAAGACAAGTTTGAGTTTCCACCGAGAAGCCAATGTAGTTGAGCTGCTTTAAGTTTCATAGCCGTTATTTTCGCTTCAATATGACGAGACCAGGTCAAGCGTCTATCTATATGAATTCCCAAGTACTTAACATGGTTTTCTATCGGAACAGTGATGTTATTTATTTTTACTGCTGGGCACGTTTGTCTTCTGAGCGTGAAAGTTAAGTGAGCACATTTAGCGGGGTTAACCTTTATTCTCCATTTTTCTAGCCAGGCCTCTATTTCATTGATGTGGGACTGCAGATTTTGCGATGCGACTTTTGGATCATGGTTAACGCTAATAAATGCTGTGTCGTCTGCAAATGTAGAGGTATGCGTCCTCAGGTTTGTTGGCATATCCGCTGTGTATATTATATATAGAAGCGGTCCTAATATGCTGCCTTGGGGGACACCAGCAGTAATTTTCTTGAGGTGGGAGTATTTATCTTGCGACCTTACTATGAATGTTCTGCCTGTTAGATAGCTCTCCAGAAGCTTGTGAGTGTTTTGAGGAAGCATTCGGGTTATTTTGATGAGTAGCCCATCATGCCAAACTTTGTCAAATGCTTGGGAAATGTCTATAAACAGGGCTGAGCAGTATTGCTTTTTCTCAAACGCCGATCTTATAAGGGTGACAATTCTATGCACTTGTTCTATTGTACCATGTTTCGCTCTGAATCCGAACTGGTGATCCGGGATGATGTCGTGTTCATTTAGATGAGGAGTTATACTTAAAATGAATATTTTTTCGAAAAGCTTCGATAGGATTGACAATAAGCTTATCGGTCTGTACGATGCAACCTGGCTAGCATCTTTTCCTGGCTTGGGAATCATAACAATTATAGACCTCTTCCATGAGGATGGGAAGTATCCGACTCTTAATATAGCGTTAAAAATGAGCAGCAAGATTCTGGAAGCAGACGATGGTAGGTTTCTTATCATTGACCCTGTGATGCGGTCAGGTCCGGGAGATTTTTTAATATTCACTTTTTCTATTGCAGATTTTACTTGAGTTATGTTAAATTGTAATGGATGGTTTACCTTATCAGGAATGATTGGACGACAGGAACAAATATGTGCATCATGTGGCGTGAAAACTTTCTCAAGGTGGCCCGCGAAAGCGTTTAATTTTTCATCTGTGTTTTTGGCCCAAGTGCGGTTTTCCAGTCCTAATGGAGATCCTTGGGTTATAGGGCATTTCATATGCCGTACAGCCTTCCATAAGCTATAATTGGAGTTTTTTGTGGCATCTAGGCTGTTTATATAGCCTTCTATTGCAGACTCGTGGTTCTGTCTCAATTTGTTGCGAAGAGTTGTCAGGCATAATTGTAGTTGGACCTTAGTGGTTGGGGAACGACTGTTTTGCCATTGTCTTCTTTAAAAGAGTTACCTTTTAAAATGAGCATTGAAGGTGAATGATCAGACGAAAGATCATAGGAGGAACTAACTAGTACCTGATCGCGCTTGATGTTTTTGATTACAGCAAAGTCAATAATGTCTGGTAGCTTGTTGAAGTCGGTTGGCCAATACGTAGGCTCACCACTCGATACCACATCAAAGTTATTTGCAGTTACGGTATTATATAGCTGATTACCTCTAGGACTAATAAGTCTGGAGCCCCAATATGTATGTTTAGCGTTGTAGTCGCCAGCAGCAATGAATTTCTGGCCCAATGTGGAGAAGAAGTTGAGAAATTTATCGTGTATAATTTTGTGCCTCGGGGGACAATAAACGGATGTTAACGTTAGTTTGAAATCAGTAAGATTTATAGATGTGGCCTGGATACAATCTTCTTCGAACTCTGGCAATGGTAAGTGTCTGATGTGTTTGTGCACAATTATGGCTGTGCCACCACAAGCTCGTCCGCTGGGATGTTTTGTGTCATACGTAAGGTAACCATTTACCCTAAAGCAGTTTTTATGAGTAAAGTGTGTTTCAGAGACAAGAAGTACGTCGATTTCATGCCTATGAAGAAAGTTTGCAACTTCGTGTTTATGTTGGGATAACCCGTTTGCATTCCAGAAACATATTTTTAACTGGTTCATTTTTTGTTGAGTAGAACTTGCAGGAGCATGTTCTGGTTTCGCATCATTTCCTGAAACATGTTCTGCATAGTGGCCATGAAGTTATTTATAGTTTGAATTAAATTTTCAATTGAGGTAGGCATATTTCCAGAAGGCATTTGTAGACCTTCCCTAGGAACATTAGCGTATGGAGGTTGCTTTGCGTTAGAAGTACTCGGGGGATTTTTCGCATTAGGGTTTCCTTTTAAGACTTGGGCATATGATTGGTTCTGATTGTTTGTTTGTGTAGTACTAGCAATAGAGCCAGCGGCTTGGCTGGGCGCATGTGACGGACCATATTGGGAGTGAGTATATTTTTGAACTAAAGCAGGTTTGTTTAAATGCAAGAAGACTTTACAACCCCTATAGTTTGCCGTGTGATTTTCGCCACAGTTGCTGCATTTCTTAACATTCGGGTCAGCTTTTGAACGATTACATTCGGCGGTTTTATGAGCGTCGCCACAAACCACACATACGTGAGGCAATTTACAATTTGATTTTGTATGCCCATATTCCTGAGTAGGTAACGCAAGTTGTATATGGGATGAACTGAATTTTTGGTTTTGAGAACCGATGAATCAAACGATATTTCAACGCGGTGCATTGGTTGAGGAACTTTATTCCTGTTCAAAATGTTATGAACAGATTTAACCTCATACCCCTCTAGCTCTATGGCAGATTTTATTTCCTCTGTAGGAACAGAACTATCTATGCCTTTTATGACAATAATCAATCCCTTAGCACTTTTTAATTGATATGTATAGTAACTTTTATTTTCTGCGTCCAGGTGTCTTGATATAATACGAAAGTTCGTTTCTGTACTGGCTTGAATTTTGGTTTCTTGAATTTGCCCGCGTCGTATAGAAACGACGTAGAAATTATTCTTACCTACCAGTTGAATCAACATGTTGACTATGCTATTTGATGTTTGCTCCCGCAGATAGATAGGTGGCGGTTTAACTTCTTTAGTGGCTGTTCCATGTGCTGATTCTGCTTCTTCATCGTCAGGTATGGATAGTACAGAGAATCTGTTACCATTTGTTGGCAAAGAGACTACGTTAGAGCCTTTGTATTGTTTGGCCATGCGTTCCTGTTGGGTGGACCTAGGGCTAGCCTTTCTCTTAGTTATTGTAATATATCTGTCCATGCCTGTTTGCACTTTAGTACTTTTTGGCACAGCTCCTGTATTTATTAATGCAAAACGTGATGTTCCAGGTTTTTCGTTATTATTCCTCTGGTCAGACGACTTCACACTTTGAACCACATTTACGGTCGGATCAACACACTTGCTCAGGTTGGGCACACTTGCACTTAAATTGCTGTATGGAAAACCAGTTGCGCTGGCAATTTTTGCACTTAAATAATTTTTATTTAATTCTGGGTATCGAATGTTTTCATTGCTCACGCTCGGGGAGCTTACCACAATATACGCATTTCTGCTATTTGTGCTGGGCCTACTCTCCTTATTGGGAGTATTTGTGAGGCTCATTCACAAATCTCTTCGGGCACCTGAGTTATTGTTTTTTTTTCAGCTATTACAAATATTTTATTTTTTTCAGCTATTACAAATATTGTTTTTTTTCACTTCGAATTTTTTTTTATTTTTCTTACTCACTGATACACGTCCGTACTCGTCAAGAGCTGGTTCGAAACAGGCAGTTAGAATAATGATGTGGAATATACTCCCGAATAGGGATGAAACGATACGAGTAAATACAAGTACATATTCGATACACGCAAAGAAAAAACATGGTTGTGGCAAACATATTCTAAGAGCAACATATTATGATAAGATACATGATTGTAGTCACCATATTAAGATTATTATTGAATCATATTATGACTAAATATACTCGTTGTATGACATCATAATATTTTTCCCTTAATCATATTATTATTCTGCTTATCATACTAAGTTAAGAAGTAATCAAATAATTGTCATGTTAATCATAATAAGCTAATAAATTAATCATATTATTGTCATGATAATCATAATAAGCTAAGAAGTATTCATATTACCATCATATTAATCATAATAAATTTAGAAGCAATCATATTATGACACAGCACCTTTCATAGCTGTCATAAAAATACAAAATAAATTAAAGTTTTTTTGCATCGATTTTTTATTTTGTGGCTTTTTACAATTTTTCTTAATGTTAATCAAATAGCGGAGTTCAATATAAGGCTTGCAAAATAGCAAATGCAAAACCTGTGGTTTTCATTGGCAACCGCGTATGTCCATTTTTCCGATTTTGAGATGTTGCTGCCATATTGCCTAATTTTAAACGCTCTTTAAATTTTTTTGAAAAAAGATGGATCAATTCCGATTTTTTAACGTAATGACAAAGTTTAAAAAGCGCAATAGCTAGCCCATAGTTTGATCTAGAATGGTTTTTCGGCTTTCCTAAAAAATTTGTTTTAAGACATACGCGGTTGCCCATGAAAACCAGAGAAATATCGTAACACTTTTATAAAATATAACGAAATCTCTGTGTGTTTTGTTGTTGGTTTTTACAAAAAAACTACGATATTTTGCATTTGCACTATAACATCACTAATACTGAATGAACTCCGCTAATATTTTAATTTTTTTAATTTCTTTAAACTTATTTTTTTATGGGAATTTATCTTTAAATTGTTTACCCGCTCACATATAAAATAAAGAACACAACTGATTCAAAATTATTTTACAAATGGCGCTAACATAATATTATTAGAGATAAAATAGTTTGATTGCATCTTTAACATAATATGATAAATGTGTAGAAAGTTATCATGTTATGGCTATTAAATATCATGATATGGTTGTGAGTAATATAATATGTTTAGAAAGTTATCATAATTAGTTGTTAGAAAAATAATTATTTTTCGGTCAACAATACTCAAATTTATAATTGCGATAAACATTGATATGTTTGCAGTAACTATAATATTGTTGATATTAAATAAAAATAACAATTATTTGTGTACGACAACAATATATTGTAATGTTAAACAAAGTGTTGTTGCCGTAACCATGCCCAACCATATTTTTTCTCTGCGTGTACTTTTATACAAGTACCAAGTATTTTTGTAATCGTTACTTAGCAGCCGAGTACCAAGTAGTATACTCGGTATCGGTCAAAAGTTATCGTTTCACTTTGGTATTGAAATTAATCTTAAATTTTTGATTATTTACCACAGCTTGAGCAGCAGTAACGTTATCAAGAAACCGCAAACACAAGGGATGCCGATCCCGAATACCGAAATCCCGGGATTATTCTAAAAATTTAAGTCCCGAATCCCGAGATTTTGGGCTTAGTAAAAATTCAAAAATTTAATATTAAATCATACTGACCATGAACCTTATTTTTAACAGGTTACAAAAAATGTCAAAGTCAAGTTCCAAAGGTCTTTGGACACATAGTTTTTGTTAAAGTTTATTTAATTAAAATTAATACTTGCATATATATTTGAAATAAAATAAATTAAATATTGTCATATAGCATATATCGATGGTTTTCTTCCGCAACCACGTAACTCGATTTTTTGTGATTTTTTGTTTTAACTGGGAAAGTAATCAGCTTTACAATTTTGCAATTTTTTTGTTTGGCGGAATATCGGAATTTTTCCTAATTCTTGGATTATAAAAGAATATGAAGCATAAAGTTTCAAATATTTGGTTAAAATAAAGTATTTTGTCTCTCCTGAAAAGAAGTTGTTTTTGAGTTACGAGGTTGCGGAAGAAAACCATCGATATGTACACTCATAAAATTATTACAGTAACTCATTGAAGGTTATTAAATTCGTATTCGGTACTGTTAAAGTTGAGTAAAAATATAGTTATTTTACGAATAATTTTATTTTTCAACCTTTATGTTTGTTATTAAAAAAACAAACTACATACCAAAAAATAATGTTTTTCCGTATTTTTTTTGTTAATTTGTTTGATTTTGTCGCTTGAAATATATTTTTTTAAAGTATACAGGGGTGTGCTGGAAATCGGATACGCAAAACGCAAGAATTTTAAACGTCGGTTTTTAAAAAGATTTCTGTAATAAAAGAATTTTATGACGATTATTATACAAATATTTCTCTATTAAAAAGAATTGTATAACAAAAATTATAAAATTTAGATTAAGGCCCTAAATTTGTAAAACGCACACGCAACGCCAAAAATTATATTGAAAGCAAAAACAAAATCGAAAATATTTCATAATTTTGTTGTTGTTTTCTATAGAAATGTATATTGAATTTTTAAATTTTAAACGCTGCATATCTTGTGGCGTTGATAATTTTAAAACGCAATATGTATTTCTGTAGAAAGCAACAATAAAATTTTGACAAATTTTTGACATTGCTTTTGCTTTCAATGTTATTTTTGGGACTGCGTTGCGTTTTACAAATTTAGGGCCTAAAAGTGTATAAAAACAACTTCCAAATTCTTCCGTTTTACGATTGCGATTTCCAGCACACCCCTGATAAATTATTCAATTTTAAACAATATGCTGTTCAATAAATAAAAAATTTAAAAATTAATGTAGAAATTATTTGTTTTAAATTAATTGTAAATGATCGGTTTTCTAAATGAATTCTAATTTGTTTAAAATGAATTTTCGTTTGAATTTAACTACATAATATTTTGAGTGTAGCTATCTATTTACGATACCCAGAAGTATTGAATGTGAACATTGGTTTCCTCGGCAGCATATGTTTGCAATAAAATAATGTATCAATTACACTGTGCAAGAAATTGACTCTTTTTTGAGACAAGCTGGGCACCTGGCGTTTTAACCTAATTGTTGGCGGTTCAATAAAATTCTTAAACTTGGCTATTGTAGCGCCAAGGATGTCCCTAGATGGGTCAAATGTATTACCGACCCCACTTTATTTTTCATCCCAATCTTTTATTTCTAACATACCTACCCGCTATCTCTATTCCTTAAGGGGGCTCCCATACAAAATGTTCAAATCAGACTAAATATATTGAAGAAAAAATCCCATAAATGCCCAGGAGCCGCCCCTACTGCGATATGATGTATT
Organism: Pollenia angustigena; assembly: GCA_930367215.1. Taxonomy (NCBI): domain Eukaryota; kingdom Metazoa; phylum Arthropoda; class Insecta; order Diptera; family Polleniidae; genus Pollenia; species Pollenia angustigena. The sequence continues at coordinate 88,993,390 of OV884060.1, forward strand.
ACCGACCTTAATTAGAAAGAAGTTATTTGATAAATTTTTCAATAAGCTAAAGCGCTTTTGAGTAATGCGAACATATGTTGTGTAACCTCCTCCATTTTCGAAATAACGGTATACATATATCGAAAACCTCAGCGTACCCGAATTATGTTAAAACGCCATGTGCCCGGCTTGTCTGTTAATTCAACTAGCATAGTGTTATCAGACGTCATTAATTTGTTTAAGAAACTTTTTACAATATAAGTTTTAATACATAATACTTCCATATTACTTTAAAGGAATACATTAAACTGTTTTATTTCGTAATGAGTTTAATTTTCTTCGTAAATTAATTTCTTTTAATACTTATTAGGGTATTCATTCGGTTAACCGTCAACCGGTTAACCGATTAATTACTACCCGATTAACTGATCGGTTAATTTCAAATTGGCTTTTTTCGATTAACGATTAAACCGGTTAATTTCAGTCGATTAACCGATTAACCGAAGTAACAAAATTTTCAATATTTTGTAGTATTGTAACATATTTTTTTTGTGTTTTTAATTCTTTGTTTCGTCTCATATACAAAATGTATTTGTTTAGAAAATATTTTTTAATACAAACAAAGAAGGTGTTCAGTTATCTTCATTTTAACCTATTTTCCGCCGACCAATGACTAAAATTACTATATTTTTCAATGTTTTTTTATTTTCATCATCGATCAACATGAATGTGGCGAAAAATGGGTTAAATATTTGATTGCCAACACCTTTTTTTGTTTTACGTACTTTTTATGTGGATGTGTTTAGTTATTTGTTTCTTTTCATATCAGTCTTTTAGCAGAATTAACCAAAACAATTAGAAGTGTTAAAAATTTAAAACAACTTTAATGGCATAATGGAGTATTTTATATGTTTAGAGAAGTCCTGGAAAAGGACTGAGAAATTAGACATTCCTCTACGATAAGTGAAATAATATTTTCCAAGTCAAATTTTGTTAAACGAAAGAAAAGAGTCACTTTAATCCTAAACATTTAAAATAAATAACTTTTTTTAAAGATTATTTTATAAGATCTCCGTTAACTATTGAAATAACTAATAAAATTATCTCAGTTTATTTTTGTATAAATATGTAAATATTTGGGGGATTCACAAGGTAGTCATAAATAATTACAGGAAATATATATCGTCGGATTAATATGCAAACCTTCTAAATCCACTTTTTATGTAAATTGAGATTTTTATGCCGTGTGGTAGAGAAAGATACGCCTCGTCCACCAGCATGTAGTTTTTCTTCTATTTAATGGTGTTTTCTTTTCTAAAAAATAATGATGCATTATAGTTGTGTAATATATTTATTAGGTTACACGAACCCTTACAAAGTGATACATTTTTCTAAATAACAATGGAACAAAATAATAGCTACGTTTTACACTCAACACTAATGTGTATTTAGCGTGTTAAATATTGCATGCAAAGTTTGTACTAAAAGCGATATTCACCACGCTTGTAGCAATTTTAAACATTACATTTTCTTACAATTCCAATAAGCGTTAACAGCACTGATTTTCAATAATTAATGTCAGCTGTTGATCAAAATTTTGTGACAAAAAAATATAATAAAAGTAACACAAACGAAAAACAAAAAGTTTTTATATCCATCACAATATAACTAAAAATCACAATATAACGCAAATTGTCCGCAAACACAAGAAAAACTTAATAAAAAAAATACTTGCTTGCATAAAAAAGGACTTTACGCAGATGCAAATAAGGGTACTATCTCACACTCAGTTATAACTGCGGGTAAGAAATGGAACAAATTTGCCATTTATTGTTGCAACATGTTTAGAAAGGAAAACGACAACTTCTCACATTTTTGCATATATTTTTAGAATGGAACAAAAACTCGCACGAATGGTAGCATATATGGAACATTATTGTCAGAAAAGAAAACACCATAAGTCTTGAAGTGTGTAAAACTGACTGTAATTTTAATTTTCTATCAAGCTTCAAATAGGAAAAATAAAAAGTTTTTTTTCTCTCTCTTGTAAAATGTGCTGAAAGTGAGTTAGCAGGTTTGCATATTAAGCCAACGATATGACTGCTGTAAGCTACTGCTTATATTTTGAATTAAAATATGGGCATTTCCTGGGGTCACGAACGTACGTTCGTACGCTTTTGATGTATAAATAATATAGAAAACAAAACTTTTCCTAGCATTTTTTTTGCGATTCGATAGCATTTGGGTAGCTCTATGTTTAGTACAAAAGATGGATTTCATTGAGTTTAAGTTTTCATAATAAGAGTTATTAACGTGTGGTCACGAACGTACGCAAAATAGAAGTCAACTTCGGCTGACAGTAGTGAAATGTAAAAATCTGCGTAATGAAACAGAATTTTCAAAAGTGATTAATTTATTTTAAAAGTGTATTTATGTAGGTCTCCATCCAGTATTTACAAAATAAAATATCTCTCTTGGTTTTTATTTAATTGGCTTATGTACTGGTCGCGAACGTACGATTTTTCCATATGTTTTTTTATTATTATCACCATGCATTTTACCATAATTGTCTTCAAATTTCCTTAACAAAAAAACTTAATACTCGTTTTACAATTGATTTTAATGGAGAGATTATGCAGAAAGAGTGTAAACATAACATACTTTTTACATGTAAAATCAGTATATAAAACTGTCTTTAGAAGTAGAAAATACAGGAAATTATAAAATTGTCCAGTTTCCAGCCCAATTGTCTCAAGTTAAACAGCTCAGATATGCTAGGAAACCATTCTTTTATAAGAACATAGACTTTTTTTTTCTAATAAAAAACAATAAAAGATGATGATAATCAATATTTTATTTTTTCATCTTGCCAGACCATTCTGTGGAAATGCCCATATACAGTTGTGACGAATCAATGAACAGAGCATTACAATTTTCATTTTGTTTGAAATATTTACTTTAAAAAATTTTAAATTTTATTTAGGATATTATGACGATATGACTTGATACCACACCTTGTGCATTAATTGGAAAATGCATATTTACATATTTATGAATTGTTTTTTTTTGCTTGCTCGTTTTAGTTCAAGAATTGTTATGTTTGGTATTTTATTGTTTCTTTTTTTTACTTATAAACTCCAAATAATAAGCAATTAATGCATTTTTATATATTGAAATTACTTAATTTATAAAAAAAAAACTTTATTAATCGGTTAACCGATCAAAAACGAAATTAACCGATTATTAACGGGTTAAACCAAAACCTCGGTTAATTAATCGAGCGATTAACCGATTAAAGCAAAAGGTCGATTAAATGAATACCCTAATACTTATACATAAACAATCAATTATAATTATTTGAATTTTACAAATTGGCTTTTATATATAAAATCCCGAAAAATCCCGATTAGTCCCGGGATCCCGTTTTTTTTTTTGAATTAAAAATCCCGAATCCCGGGTTGCAAAAAACCTGGTCCCGTTTGGCATCCATAGTAAACACCTATAAACCACATATCGTATAGGTCCATTTCCTCAATTTCTGGCTAAAGAAAGTCCGTTATCATCTCGCGATAGCGAACACCGTTCACGGTAATTGCTTGGCCGACGGCCCGATAACGCCGCCAACCGCAGAACTAACTGGGCAGCATGCGCATATGTTTTCCCATTTCCTACACTGCTGAAATTTTCGCACAATTCTTCCGATTGTGGAAACATTTGGTCGATTATGCTGACCAAAAAAAATAACGATGTGCACGAAATGCATTTTGATTGAACGCCCATTTTCGTAAAAGGCTTTAACAATCTTAACGCGCTGCTCAATTGTGTACCTCTTAATGATAGAAGTTGTCAAATACTGAAACAAAGAAAGGTCAATTTAAGTTGCGCAAAAAACTTGACGTTAAGGTGTGACTCACAATTAACATCGTGGATTATTGTTTTAACACCCTTTATTATATATTTATCAATTTAAAAATAAAATGGATATTAACATTTAAAATAATGGTGAATGAAGGTTGTTTACCTGTACGTTCTATAAAATTGTGTTTCCTTAAAAACTAGGGTGGTAACTAAAAGTGGTCTTATAGTGTAATAGGTCGTAGTTCTTATTTAATTGTATAGTACTATAAAACACTAATAAGAAAGTTTTTAAATTCTGCTTTCTATTCTTTTATCATACAAGCGATACAAGTACCGATACAAGTAAGTATTGATACTTTTTTCGATATCGATACTTTACGAGCGATACCACATCGAGTAAAAGTATCGATACCTTAGAGGTATCGTTTCATCCCTACTCCCGAAGCCTTTTTATATTAATAGCAAATTTGTAAATTGAGGTTATCTATATACTTATGTATACATATATGCTGAATATCGAAAATATATTACTCTCTCTTATTTTTAAATACTCAAACAATTTATTTATACATATTTTTTTTAATTTCTCTTCATTGAAGAAAATATAATATAATCACTTTATATAACTCTCTTTTTTATACCCTCCACCACAATTAGTTGTGAAGAGGGTATACTAAGTTTGTCATTCCGTGTGAAACTTTTGTATTATTCATCTCAGACCCCATAAGGTATATATGTATATCTTGGGTCATTGAGTAATTCTAAGTCGATTTAGCCATGTCCGCCTGTCTGTCCGTCTGTTAAAAACACTTTCACTTTCGAAAAACTCAAAAGAAATAAACGAACTTGGTGTCAAATTGCTTGTAGCTATCCTAAGCAGTTTGCGATTGAAATCCAGCAAAATGGGTTCAGTAGGATCAGAGCTATGAATCAAAATGTGGAACCACCACCTAAATAAAATTGATAATTTTGTTACAAAAACTAACATAAATGGTGAAACAATGCACAGAATGATATAATATTTGGCAAGTATTCGTTTTAATCGAGTGGAAATGACGCTGTAAAGTTTCGTGAAGATCCGTCTATAATTTACCCTAGGCCCCATATAAGCCCTACTACCGGAAAACAGTATAGTACGCATAAAACCCTAATTAACAATGCTATCATAACAAATTTTGGCACGTCACAGTTTAATAGGACCTGAAATAACACTGTAAAGTTTCGTGAAGATCGGTATATAATTTACTCTAGGCCCCATATAAACCCTATTCCCGGAAAACAGTTAAGACACTGTGAAATTTCGTGAAGATTGGTCCATAATTTATTTTATTTATTTATTTATTTATTTATTTATTTATTTATTAATTGAATTGCTCCATACACAAGACTAAGAGTCTTATTTTGCAGTATGGAACTGAGAATATGTTAAACTTTAAATCATTAATTAATTAATAACTTAATAACTAACTACAATTTTTATATAAGTAATTAAAAAACAATTTAATTTAAACAATAAAGAAAAAAAAAATTAAGATAATTTAATTTAAATATTTAAAAAAGTATAAAACAATAGATTTTAATAATCAAAAATTTAGATAATTTTACATTTTTTAATCTCAAGTAATTATGTTTCAAAGTGCTATGCCGAAAACAGTTTAAAAATATTTTCCCTGAATTTTCGTGCGTTACTTAAAAGTTGAATGCTATATGGTATAGAATTCCAGAGAGATACTGCGAATATGAAGAAATGCCACTCAGAAATTAAACTTTTATACCCGAACGATCTAATTCTTTTCCCCCTGCTAATGTCAGAAATACAAAGTTTACCGTACAAGTGCTCAGGTTTGTGGGTAAATATTATCTTATGTAAAAAAACTAAAACTCTCATGTTCAGCAAATTTTCTAAGGAAAGGCCATAAAGCCGAGATGAAAACAAAGAAACACTAGAACGCCTTTTAAGTCCATACACGTACCGTACAATATTGTTAAACGCAACGTTCAATTTCGCCTTACTAATCGTATCAGATTTAGCAAATAGCTCACAGCCATACAGTAACAATGGCATAAGATAAGTTTTAGCAAGAAGCATTCTTATTCTTAAAGGTGTACAATGCTGGGTCCGCCAAAGAGTTCTAATCATTGAAAAGGTGCGACCACAAGCATAGTTAATGTGGTTCGACCACGTAAGAGTGTCATTGAAAAATATTCCTAGATTCTTAGCAGATGTTACTATTTCAATCTGCTGATTATTTATAAATATATTAGGTATAATATTAAGTTTATTTAGTCGCCTTTGAATAACAATGCATTTAGATTTTTTTGGATTTATTTCCAAGCCATTTGCCGTTGCCCACGTATAAATACGATGAAGTTGTTGATTAAGAGATATAATACACTGGTCGATTAAAGCATTATTACAACTGGTATAAAGTTGAACGTCATCCGCGTACATTCTTACATTACAATTCATTAGGACGCCTGGGAGGTCATTTGAATACAGTGAGAATAATAGGGTCCTTCTTTAAAAGAATCTTGAAACAATCGCCAAAAATACTTTTAATTGATTCGAAAATGCATAACAGTGAGATATAAAATAAAAAGCATTTTTTAAGTTTTATATTCTTTAATAATAAATTAAAAAAAAAATCAATGTTGAGATCCAACATATTTGTAAAAATTAAATTAATTTTAATAGCATATTAAAGTTCGTCACCCTTTTTGGTTCGGTTACCCTTCCGCAGCATGTACAAAATGTTGCTGTAACACTTTATTCATCCTTGCATCGTCAGCTTTGGGAATTTCGAATGACAGACATCTTTGAAAAGAAAGAAAAAATTTTTTTTGAATGCTGTAAGAGCATGCCATAATAAGCACTTACTTGTTATAATTTGTTTTATACAAAATTGTTGAATGCTGGCTTTACTGTTCATTCCCCGCCAGCTTAATTTTGCAGTCACATCATCGCTCAGGATTTTTTTATGGCATTTCTGATAAATGAGTTGGATCAGTCGCCACCAACTTTAGCAATAATGTATTTCTGTAAGGAAAGATATAGATAAATAAATAAAGATAGAATTATATAGATAGACAGTTAGATAGATAAATATATGGATATAGTTATTGAAATAGATAGATACATGTATATGTATAAACAAATAAGCATACCAACTGGACAACAAGATCCTGGTTCTGTTGTAATTGTTCATTTAATTCTTCTAACTTTCGGAACTTTTATTTAAGTTTCTCTGAGAATTACCAATAATTTGTTCACTGCAGTTGTAGTTAACCCATGTTTTACCGCCCAATGTCTAACTTTTTCTTTCACACTACTATTATTCGGCCAATTCACTCCTTCCATATATTCCACTGGAAAATTGTCACTGTTGGGATCTTCAAAAATTTCTTCGGGATCTATTAAATTTTCTTCCAACGTTTCACTGACTTTAACTATTTTTTTGGACGATCTGCATTCTATTTCATTGTAAGCAGATTCCACCATTTTTTTTTTTTTTTGGATCTCGCTTGCTTCTCAATCGTATTGCTTTAGTCGATTGCATTATAAATATATTTTAATTATTAAGTTATTATTATGTTATTGGAAATCGTATTAATAATAAACTTTGTATTCCCGAAAATAACTTTGATAAATTCACTTTAGTTTACACTTTTATTTACAAGAAAACACTTTAATTAAAAAACACTTTTTTCTCACTCTTCGCGTCTGCTTTTATCAAAAACTTATTTTAAATGAGTAAATAACTTATTTTTGCCAAAATTTTAAAAAATATAAAGGTTAAATTCGCCTAAATATCGTCAGAATGCGTATAAGACGATTTTAAAGAAACATAAACAACAAAAAGATTTGCAAAAAAAAAAGAGTAATATGTGATTACGGTAAAATAAAAATCGTTCAATGATCGTTAGAATGATAAACCAACGATTGTGGAATAACATAAAAAAACAGCAATCCAACAATCATCATAATGATCGCAAAAGCATAATTTACAAGAGTTATATACGATAACGGAGAAATAACAATCGTTCAAAGGTCGCCAAAATTTGTAAACGACGATTAACTCGTTTAACAATCTTCAAAATGAATCGCAAAAGCATCATTTGGACGAGTAAAATGTATTTTAGCACCAACAATCGTATGCGCGATTAAAATAAGAGTCGCGGAATGATCGCGCTCGTCAAATAATCTTCCGAATGCTAGCTGGGAGTGATGCCAATTGTGGTTGTATTGCTTTTTATCAGTATTAGTGAATAAAGAGACAAGTACTTTTAATAAAAATAAAAAAATACGTAAGCATCCGCCGCATGTGCACTCATCGCTTGTTAATCGACGACTGAATTCTGTACTCTTGTGCACTTAATGAAAGAGCGTAAGAATGCGTGTGAAGAATGTGTGTGAACTAATTTCCACAATTGTGTATGACGCTGACATCCCTGTCTTATACACACAATGTTGCTGTATCCTTTCCTTTGCTAAAGAAGAAGAAATGTAACCAAAAACGGCAGCAGACCGACTCGATATGTTTTTCGTCATCATTTTTTTTTTTTTATTTGATGTACATAAGTATCGAACTTATATATATGTATATATGTATGTATGTATGTATGTAGATCGACAGACAGACAGACATGCTGTGTACTTGTAGATTTTGGAAAAATTTGTTGTGAACAATTTTTCAAAGCGCTGATATTAAAACTAATAATTTATGGGGTGTGAGATGATTAGGGTATTGTATTGGAGTGTGTGTCTTGAACATGGACAGAATCATGGAGAGGGGGAATTCATGAGCAAGTGTAAAAGTAGGTCAACATTTTTTAAACGCTAGAAAATGTAGGTCAACATTTTTTTTTTTTTTTTGGAGAAAAACACACATTTCTGATAAGCCCCCTTTTTTTTTGTGTGTTTATGGGTAGCCAGATGGTGAAATGTTGTTGTTGTTGTTATAGATCTTGTAGAAGAAATTGGAAAAATGAAAATACTGCTGATAAGCCTTTCTTTAGTTTTGTTCTGAATTAGGTGTTGAAAAATTAATTGAGCGATTGCCATGTGTTAAAAGCGTTAGTAAATGTAGGTCAACATTTTTTAAACGCTAGAATATGTAGGTCAACATTTTTTAATCGCTAGAAAATGTAGGTCAACATTTTTTTTTTCTGGTGGATAAATATTTTATTTTGTTTACAATGGGTGTGGTGGGTAAAATTAAAAAAAAACTTTTGTTATTCGTGCTTAATTCCCAGTTTTTATTCTTGATAAAAACACTTGAAATTTATTGTTGATGGGATAAGCTATTCCTATGCATTTCACTGGTTGCTTAGGCCAGATCATCAGGAAACTTCATCCATAAAGATTTTAGACAAACTAAAGATATTAAACCAAATAAAACTGTTAAACGTATAAGACTTATAGCAACAGTTTTACTTGTAACAATATCAAAGCTTGAACAAAATACATCAACAATAAAAAAGTGGGTTTATCTCATCTTACACTCCCCACTACAATTAGTTGAAATTCTCTCAACATTAATTGTAGTTGTAAGTAGGTTAAGAAAAACAAAATAAAAAACAAACAACAACTTACAAAAGATGTTGTCAATTAAGTGTTTTTTTAGGCCGTGCACTTGCCTGTTTATTATCAAAAAGTAATTTCAATTTTTGGGAATACAAAATTTTAATTTCAAAAGATTTTGTTATTCGTGCTTAATTCCCAGTTTTTATTCTTGATAAAAACACTTGAAATTTATTGTTGATGGGATAAGCTATTCCTATGCATTTCACTGGTTGCTTAGGCCAGATCATCAGGAAACTTCATCCATAAAGATTTTAGACAAACTAAAGATATTAAACCAAATAAAACTGTTAAACGTATAAGACTTATAGCAACAGTTTTACTTGTAACAATATCAAAGCTTGAACAAAATACATCAACAATAAAAAAGTGGGTTTATCTCATCTTACACTCCCCACTACAATTAGTTGAAATTCTCTCAACATTAATTGTAGTTGTAAGTAGGTTAAGAAAAACAAAATAAAAAACAAACAACAACTTACAAAAGATGTTGTCAATTAAGTGTTTTTTTAGGCCGTGCACTTGCCTGTTTATTATCAAAAAGTAATTTCAATTTTTGGGAATACAAAATTTTAATTTCAAAAGATTTTGTTATTCGTGCTTAATTCCCAGTTTTTATTCTTGATAAAAACACTTGAAATTTATTGTTGATGGGATAAGCTATTCCTATGCATTTCACTGGTTGCTTAGGCCAGATCATCAGGAAACTTCATCCATAAAGATTTTAGACAAACTAAAGATATTAAACCAAATAAAACTGTTAAACGTATAAGACTTATAGCAACAGTTTTACTTGTAACAATATCAAAGCTTGAACAAAATACATCAACAATAAAAAAGTGGGTTTATCTCATCTTACACTCCCCACTACAATTAGTTGAAATTCTCTCAACATTAATTGTAGTTGTAAGTAGGTTAAGAAAAACAAAATAAAAAACAAACAACAACTTACAAAAGATGTTGTCAATTAAGTGTTTTTTTAGGCCGTGCACTTGCCTGTTTATTATCAAAAAGTAATTTCAATTTTTGGGAATACAAAATTTTAATTTCAAAAGATTTTGTTATTCGTGCTTAATTCCCAGTTTTTATTCTTGATAAAAACACTTGAAATTTATTGTTGATGGGATAAGCTATTCCTATGCATTTCACTGGTTGCTTAGGCCAGATCATCAGGAAACTTCATCCATAAAGATTTTAGACAAACTAAAGATATTAAACCAAATAAAACTGTTAAACGTATAAGACTTATAGCAACAGTTTTACTTGTAACAATATCAAAGCTTGAACAAAATACATCAACAATAAAAAAGTGGGTTTATCTCATCTTACATTTCAAGTGTTTTTATCAAGAATAAAAACTGGGAATTAAGCACGAATAACAAAATCTTTTGAAATTAAAATTTTGTATTCCCAAAAATTGAAATTACTTTTTGATAATAAACAGGCAAGTGCACGGCCTAAAAAAACACTTAATTGACAACATCTTTTGTAAGTTGTTGTTTGTTTTTTATTTTGTTTTTCTTAACCTACTTACAACTACAATTAATGTTGAGAGAATTTCAACTAATTGTAGTGGGGAGTGTAAGATGAGATAAACCCACTTTTTTATTGTTGATGTATTTTGTTCAAGCTTTGATATTGTTACAAGTAAAACTGTTGCTATAAGTCTTATACGTTTAACAGTTTTATTTGGTTTAATATCTTTAGTTTGTCTAAAATCTTTATGGATGAAGTTTCCTGATGATCTGGCCTAAGCAACCAGTGAAATGCATAGGAATAGCTTATCCCATCAACAATAAATTTCAAGTGTTTTTATCAAGAATAAAAACTGGGAATTAAGCACGAATAACAAAATCTTTTGAAATTAAAATTTTGTATTCCCAAAAATTGAAATTACTTTTTGATAATAAACAGGCAAGTGCACGGCCTAAAAAAACACTTAATTGACAACATCTTTTGTAAGTTGTTGTTTGTTTTTTATTTTGTTTTTCTTAACCTACTTACAACTACAATTAATGTTGAGAGAATTTCAACTAATTGTAGTGGGGAGTGTAAGATGAGATAAACCCACTTTTTTATTGTTGATGTATTTTGTTCAAGCTTTGATATTGTTACAAGTAAAACTGTTGCTATAAGTCTTATACGTTTAACAGTTTTATTTGGTTTAATATCTTTAGTTTGTCTAAAATCTTTATGGATGAAGTTTCCTGATGATCTGGCCTAAGCAACCAGTGAAATGCATAGGAATAGCTTATCCCATCAACAATAAATTTCAAGTGTTTTTATCAAGAATAAAAACTGGGAATTAAGCACGAATAACAAAATCTTTTGAAATTAAAATTTTGTATTCCCAAAAATTGAAATTACTTTTTGATAATTAAAAAAAAACATTATCGATAATTTTTATGAATTAGAGCAAATAACATATGTTTAAACTATGTGTAGCCAAAAATTTTTTCTATAAATTGTGAATTTATTGAGTTATTTATTACATTTCATTATAAATTATCAAACGATGAATATTAACGCGGAATTAATTACTTCATTCAATAAATTAAATATGAAACATATTTTAAGTGTAAAAAATATGGTAGATGGAAAGGACTATCCTATTACAGGAGCTGAACGGGTAACTACAAAATATGGAGATGTTATAGTCTTGGAATTGGATGGAGCTATGCTTTATCTTCCTAAAAGGTTTAATGCCTTGACTGAAAACGATGTTGGGTACCTATCAACTGGCTCATATATCATTTCAAAGATTCCTTTAGATGACGAAAAGGATACCATTAATTATAAGCTGGAAATTAAGATGGCTGCTCCTATGAAAGGATATTACCCTTATACTCATTTTAATACTTTTAAATAAAATAATTTTTCAATAAAAAAATTAGTAAACAATAAATTATTATAAATTCTTGTGTTTTTTTTCTTCTATTTTTTTTATTAGTATACAGATATGTATAGGTATATATAATATAGAAAAATTAGTATTTCTATAAGTTGTAAATGAAATCTTAATGTGGAAAGATGGAGGTTATTGAAGCTTTTCTACAAGAATTCGGAAGTGTTATCTTTGAAGAACATTTGGAATTGTTATGTGCATTCAAAAGAGAATATACAGATTTTAATGTATATAGTATACCTTGCTCTCACGAAAGTACAAGTGGAGATGTCGTGGGTTTGTGTGGATGTTACTTTTTCTTTAAGAGAAAGAAGGAGGTTATGAGAATTATCGAAAACTATAAAAAAATATTAAAACATCTTAAATGTCTAAATTTATGTGCAAGAAAAACAAAATAATGAATTTGATTAAACTTTTTTTTTTATTAGCATTTAATAATAAATGTACCTTATTTAATTATAGTTAATACATATACATACAAATAGTTTTAAAAAAAATTATAAAAGCGCACTTTTTTTTCTTTAAATAGAGATTTTCAAAGTAAAAATATTATTAGTATACATTTAAAATTCATCGAGAATGTTTCATCTCAAGAGAAACCCGAAAATACACGATATGGTGTTTGAACTGGAGTATTTTCTAACTTTAAAGTTAAAAGTTGCATGCGGTTTTTCAACATCCCTTGGTTTTAAGCCTATTGTCTGGTTGCATTATAAGGATAGGAACTTCATTGGATTGGACCGGGATGAATGGATAAACCTTATGAGCTATAAGGAATACATTCAGGCAACACTTAATCAGTATGAATTCCTAGATTGTATGAATCTAATTAATAAGGATGAAAAGAAGGATGTTCAATATACATTTCAATATAGGAATAATATTTGCTATCTCATCCTACAACAGGGAAACTATAAAATTAAAATTGATTCTGAGACATGGAAATCTCTAACTCAAATTGGAATATTCTTGACGACATTTTTAAGCTGGAATACAATTCTTCGCAAGCAAATCTTATATTTTTATTATGAACATTATATTCCAAATTGCTCTATTTTAAATAAAACAAATGTACAATATTATGAAATTAAAGATATAAATGAAAGAGATATAGAAATTGATTTAACCAGACTTTGTTATGAGTTTGGAAAAAAAATGCAAAATAAAATTAAAACAGATGTTAAAATCTATAGATTATTATTAAGAATGGATAATAAATAAAAAAAAAAAAACAAACAAAAAAAAAAAAAATAATAAAAATATATTAAAACAAACAAATATTTGAGTTTTTATTAATTCTTTATTTTGAAATTTATTAAAAATTTTAAACATAAATGACCACAAATAAATGTATTAAATTTTTGATATCTTAAATAGTTATATTTAATGTATCTTAAAACTTCCATAGGTGGTTGGAGATTACCAAAACTATCAAAGTATTCTACATTATCATTATTTTTATAAAATGCTACCCAATGTGTTCCATATCCTCTATTTGAGTCCAAGTTTATAATTCCATTCTCTATTCGGTGTGGAGTTTTAGGAAGTTTATCCCTCATATAAACTCCTCTAAAATAAGGAATATACTTCTTCCCAAATGTTTTCAAGTCCACATCTGTTAGAGGTCTATTAGGTAGCTGTTTCAATAGTTTTTTGATGTGGTATAAAATATTCCATAGCCTTTTTTATAAGGTTTAAGATATAGACCTTTACCCATAACTATTGACTCTAATGTTTTGTTATGACGCTTACTTTCTTCGAGCTGTTGTCTACCATTTTTAGCTAAAGTAATAGTTTTAGCGATTGCTGACCCACCAGAAGCTATTGCTCCCAACGCTCCAAGTGCTGTTAGAATAGGAACAAGTGGTAGAAAACCACCAAGTTTAGGTATGTTGATAATTCTAGGAATTTTTACTATAGATTTTTTTCCAAGAAATGAATGTCGTATAGCTTTTCGTGCAGTTTTAATAGCGGTTTTGATGTCATTTGGTTTTTCCTTTTTTAAAATATCGGTTGCTGATTTAACGGCATTCTTAAAAATATTTCGTCTACACTTTTTCTTTTGGTTACCAGTTTTAACTCCCAAGCCTAATTTAACTTTTGACTTCATTGCGTTAGTGACAAGGTATGCGTTGAGTTTTTCTCCAAAAGTACTATCTTTAGCTTTAACTCTACTCCAAGCTATTTCTGCTAGTTTTTTTTCTGCTTGATGTCGCTTCTGAATATCAGTGTTCTGGGAATAAGCAATATCATGAATTTTGCAAGCTGCATCCAAAGGATTGATACCTTTATCACCCCTTTGTAATCGTTTTTCTAATTTAGTTCCTGGTCCACAAAATTGATAACCCGGCAAATGAAGTTCAAGAGGTAGTGAATTAATTAAGCTATTAACAAGTCCTTTTCCAAGGACGAATTGTTTTCTACTAAATTCTTTATTTTTATACACAATCATTTATATATAAAAATTGCTTTACTGAAATTAAAAAAAAAAAAAAAATCGAAAGTAAATAAAACATAACATTAAGCAAACGTATGCTTTCAGTTATAAAGATGCGTTTGGTAAAACAACAATCGAATATTTCAGTGAGAAACTTGGATTTAACGGACAACAGAAATGGTTTTAAACATAGCTGCCTTTTACCAAATTCTATTAGAGCACTAATAGTTAGTCCCTCAAACTGTGGCAAAACAAATATAATGCTAAGTTTAATTGAAAGTCCGAATGGTTTAAAATTTAAGAATATTTATATATACTCAAAATCATTAAATCAACCAAAATATAAATATCTATCAAGATTAATTTCATCAGTAAAGGGTATGGGACTTTATACATTTTCAGATAATGAACATGTCATACCACCCGAAAAAGCTAAAGTAAATTCTATTATGATATTTGACGATGTTGCTTGTGAAAAGCAAAATAATATAAGATCATATTTCTGTATGGGTAGACATAAGGATATTGATTCTTTTTATTTATGTCAGACTTATACACACATTCCAAAACATTTAGTACGTGATAATGCAAATATGATTATTTTATTCAAGCAAGATGAATTAAATTTAAAGCATATCTACAATGACCATGTTGGTAGTGACATGAGTTTAAATATGTTTCGTTACATTTGCGGAGAATGTTGGAAGGATAAATATGGATTTCTTGTAATAAGCAAAGATGATGAAATGAAGCAAGGACGTTATAGAAAAGGCTTTGATCTATTCATTCAGATTTAGTCATATGTATACTATTAACTACATCAGACGTATACCTATTAATTTTAAATACGTTTTTTTCCACTTGGAAACTGTTAAAATTATTCCACGAAGCTGTTTATCTGTTTTAAGAAGCTGTTTAGCTGTTTTCAAAAGCTGTTTATCTGTTTTAAGAAGCTGTTTAGCTGTTTTCAAAAGCTGTTTAGCTGTTTTCAAAACGCTGTTTAGTTGTTTTGAAAAGCTGTTTAGCTGTTTTCAAAAGCTGTTTAGCTGTTTTCAAAAGCTGTTTAGCTGTTTTAAGAAGCTGTTTAGCTGTTTTCAAAAGCTGTTTATCTGTTTTAAGAAGCTGTTTAGCTGTTTTCAAAAAGCTGTTTAGTTGTTTTGAAAAGCTGTTTAGCTGTTTTCAAAAGCTGTTTAGCTGTTTTCAAAAGCTGTTTAGCTGTTTTAAGAAGCTGTTTAGCTGTTTTCAAAAGCTGTTTAGCTGTTTAGCTATTTTTTCAAAGTTATAATCATGGAAGAAAATATTTTAAAAGAGTTGGTGAAATCCAAACAAATTTTAAAGAAGAAATTTCAAAGCATAAGACTTGGAGAATTGGAAAAATTTAATAATTTAGAAAGAACATTTAAACCTTTAACAGAACCTCTAAAGAAACTAGTCAAATTGTCAGATTCGTCAAATTTAACAATACCCATAGACGAAAAACATAAATGTAAGCACAATACTAAAATAAAAACGGAAAATAAAACTATATTCACCAGCACCCCTAAGAAAAACTTAATGAAAGAGAAAAACATTGATTCAGCACCTAATGGAATAAAAAAAGATAAAGAAGAAGAAGAAGAAGACTATAACAGTAATAGTGAAGATGAAGTAAATGATACATCGAAAAATGAACAATTTAATTCTCAGTCATCCGATTGGGAGTTTGATTTATCAACTCTAAATGGAAATAAAAAGCTTGACACTATATTTGGACCTCATAAGACGGAAAATGGAGACTGGAAATTTGGAAATTCTATTTTAAAGCTAACCGATGATAAAATAATAATAGGTCAAAAATCTTGGGCACTAACCCCAGGGTTATACTCATTACTTTTTCATAAAAATCCAAAACAATTCGATTCGTCAGAGCTAGCAATATATAAACATATTTTACTTGATACAAACGCACATCGAAGAAACTATGATCCTAATAATCAAATTAATGGAAACAGAGGTTATAAATATAAAAAAATAATAAATAAATTGTTTACTACAACTACTCACGTTGGTAAGGGTTTAATGGAGGTTAATCTTAATAAACCAAACTATATATACTGGGATAATCCTAATGAAATTGTAGACCGATTGAGGCTGTTAATAGCGTCACAACATGCTGGTAACAATAATCATTCTAATGAAATAATATCTATAGTCGAAGAACTAAGGGAAGCAAATATAATTGAATAACTTTTAAATAAATAAATAAATAAAAAAATTATGACTGTTGACAAATTTGGTCATTACTATAATCAAAAATATATAGGAGATATAACAAGAAACAACCTCTCAAAAAATTTCGGTATCACACTTAACGGAAATAATATTGACATAGAGAATAAAAGAATTTAAAATTTGTCACCTCCAATTAATGGGGCAGATGCTGTTAATAAAAATTATGTGAATACACAAATTACCCATATGCAAGAACATTCAAAAAGGGGTATAAACAAAGAAGTTTTAATTGTTCGAAATGAAATTAAAGATTTAAATAAAAAAATGTCTGACATATATAGTGTAATGATTACGCTTTCATCACAGCAACAGCAGCAACAACAACAACAACAACAACATAATGGAAAAAAGAACGATAATAAATGAACTACATTTCTTACGACGCAAAGTAATTACAAAGGGAATTGATGATCTTTGGCAAGCAGACTTAGTAGAGATGGTCAACTATTCGACTATAAACAACGGCTATAAATTTATGATAACAGTCATTGATACATTCTCCAAATACGCTTGGGCTGCAGCAATTAAAGCAAAAACCGCATCTGAAGTATCAAAAGCTTTTCAGAAAATATTAAGTAAGGGGCGAGTACCTAAAAATTTACAAACAGATGATGGTAAAGAATTTTTTAATAAGGAATTTGGTTTGCTAATGCGCAAATATTCAATTAATCATTACTCTACATATAGTGTAATGAAAGCTTCAATAGTTGAACGGTTTAATCGAACACTAAAAGGTATGATGTGGAGAGAATTTAGTTATAATGGAACATTTCACTGGATTGATATTTATAAAAAACTAGTTGATCAATATAACAGAAAAACTCATAGTAAAATCAAAATGGCGCCTATTGATGTAAAACGTGAACATGGACAACATCTACTGAAAACTGCATTTAGCAGTTTAAAAATGTTTAAGTCATCACGATTTAAAGTCGGTGATTATGTTCGCAAAGGCAAATACAAACATATTTTTGAAAAAGGTTATACACCAAATTGGACTACAGAAATATTTAAAATAAAATCTATACAGAACACCTATCCAATCACATTCTTACTAGAAGATTACCAAGGAAATCCTATAAAAGGGGCATTTTACAAAGAAGAAATACGTCACACACATTATCCCAATACATATCTAGTGGAAAAAATTTTAAAAGAGAAAGGTGATAAAGCGTATGTTAAATGGCTAGGGTTTCCAAACCAACATAATTCATGGATTAATAAAGATGAAATATTATAAGAATAAGTATTTATAAGATTTTTTTTTTTTTAATAAATACCTAAATTTAATAAAAGAAAAAAACCCCAGCATTTTATTTCATTTAAAGTTTAGCGCTCATAATGTCAATTACATTAGCGTTAAGTGGCAATTCATCAGTTTTAACAGCAAATTATTTCCCACCAATAGATCTTAAAGATGACTATGAATGCTCTTTAGTTGATTTTCATTCATATAACTCTATTTCCAATGTAGATTATGATAATAATTTATTTCATATAGGAGATAAAATAATTGAAATTCCTATCGGATCATATGAGTTGCAAGATATTGTGGATTATATAGTTGGACAGTATAAAGCAGAAAATTTCAATAAATCTATTCTGATTAAAGCTAATAATAATACTTTGCAAATTTAAATTACTTCCTCCCACGATGTAATTTTCTTTGATCGAAATCGATCTATTGGTAAATTATTAGGTTTTAGTAGGCGATTATTAGAAGCTGGAAGAAAACATGTATCAAATCAACCTGTAAATATATTAAGAGTTAATGCTATACAAATTCAGAGTAACATCATAACTGGAGCTTATATGAATAACTCTCCAGCGCATATACTTCACGAGTTCGCATTAGGCGTACCACCAGGCTATAAATTAGATGTTATTGCTAATAACCTAATTTATTTACCAGTAAACGTCAAAGAAATAACATATCTCAAGATTTGGATCGTTGATCAAGAAAATCGTACAGTAAATTTCAGAGGTGAAGAAATAACACTAAGATTACACCTAAGACCACGGAAAAAATGATAATTTACAATAAAACTAGGCACATTAACGTTAATAGAGACATTCCTACTAATCATATTAAAGCTACAAGACCATCATTAACGAAAGAAAATATAGCCTTTTTAAAATTGCTTAAGTTAAAAATAAAGAAAAATGTCTGATATACTCAATGTCATTGAAAAACCATATTCTGATGAAAATATAATAAAAAAAGATTATCATAGCTATGTGCCCTATATTCAATCATTTAAAAACAATGATGAAATTCGAATTACACTACAAAATCAAGACTTATATGTTCTTCCATCTGAAAGCTACTTATATATAGAAGGAAACATACAAAACTCTAAAGGTGAAGAAGCATCACAAAATACTAGATTGAGGAATAATTGTGTTGCATACTTATTTGATGAAATACGGTATGAGATTAATGGTGTTGAAATTGATCGTACTCGATACTTGGGAATATCTAGTACAATTAAGAATTATGTCTCACTAAATGAATTTGAAAGTAATATGATGAGAAATGCAGGGTGGAATATTTCTGAAGACCTATCAATGCGAAAATTTAATTTTTATATTCCCCTAAAACTACTGTTGGGTTTTGCTGAGGATTTTAATAAAATAATTTTAAATAGCAAACATGAACTTATTCTTTTTCGAAGTTCAAATGATGATAAGGCGTATTACTCAACAGATGCTAATGAAAAATTGAGTTTATCGATTAAAAACATAACATGGAGAATACCACATATTCACCTATCAGATGCACGAAAAATACAAATAATGAAGATTATTAAGGAGGGTGTTTCATTGCCTATAGCATTTCGCAGTTGGGACTGTTATTTTAATCCAACATTTTCCGAAGGTAGAAATCATAACTGGAATATTAAACTATCAGTGAATAGAGAAAGGCCAAGATTTCTTTTATTCGTATTAGAAAATGATAATAAATATATACACTCGGACTTAAAAAATGTTAAAGTACATTTAAATTCAGAATCCTATCCATATGATGATTTAAATTTAAAATTTGAGGAGAATCGATATGCTATTCTATATGACATGTACGCTAAGTTTCAACAAAATTATTATATGAGAGAAGCACAACCTCTTCTTTCCTGTGAGAAATTTAAAAATGTTCCAATTGCAGTAGTTGATGTTAGCTATCAAAATGAAATTGTTAAAAATGGACCTATCGATGTGAAAATTGAGTTTGAGACAAGCAGCCCAGTACCAAAAAATTAAATGCTTATTGTTTAATCCTACATGATCGTATGATGGAGTACACACCTTTAACTGGAATTGTTCGAAAAATTATATAATCTTAAAAACATTCTAATACTTACTTTTTTTTCACTTAATTTCCATTAAATAAAGAATAAAACTGTTGGTTTGTTTTTTTTAAATAAATTTTGGTTTTTTTTTTTTTTTTTTTTTTTATTTTATGTATATATTTACATTTACATGTAGATATGTATAAAAGGTAATGTATAAATATTTTATTAAGAGTAATTATTTTCTAACTCTATTTCTTTAATTAACATTTCTAATTCATATTCACCATTACAACTATCTGATTGATAATGATGCCATGCATATGTGTTAATATTATCATTTTTAATATATCGCTTAGTATCATTAAAACTTAGTGCTATTTTATTTACTTCATTTGTTAATATAATATGTAATTTAGATGTAAACGTTTGCATAGAAGCATACACTACTTCCTTATTAAATAAAACATTTTTATACATTTCAATGCTAAAGTTTTCTACAACACACTTTTTAACCCCCTTAGCTTTTTTAACATCCTTCTCACAATCTTGAACCGCGAATGAGTATACTTTAGGTGCTAAGCCTACAAACTCTGTAATAAACCTACCCTCAGTCTCATCTTTCATCATTCCCAATACTTTTTTATTAACTAGTGGAAAGTTAAATGGATTATTTAATGAATATGAAGATGTGTCGAATAGTGTATTTAAATCATTTTTAATGTCAGCGTAAAAATCTTCCGTCTTTATTGAATATATGAAAGAATCTGTATCCATATAATTGAGACTTATATTTGTATCAAATTTTGGTTTCATATATTCATAATGGAAGTCATACATTTTCCATTTGGACAATTCTAACACACAAAAACCTAAGTAAATTGGTTTATTATAATACGTCTGAGTTTTATTCATTTGCACAGCCCAAAGTGTATCAGTAAATTGAGATATGCTATGAAAATTTGGTTTTGCAATTAAGTCACCAACACCCAATTTATTGCGATTAGTACGACCCCATTCACTAGCCAATCGCACGTCTTTTCTTTTATCGACATTTTCCATAGTTTTACCATATACAGCATTGTTAAGCAATTTAAAGAAATCTTTTTCAAATTCATTCTTTGCTGCTGTTCTATATTGTGTATTTAGGTCTGTCTATGTATGTCTTTAACCACGGTTTTTGTTTAAATTTAAGAATTCGGTGAACTTTTTGCAAAACCAATCCATTATTTAAACATTGTTCTAATGTTTTATAATGGATAACATAACTCTTTTTATCTGCTAAATCAGCTACTAGTTTCTCGTGTTTACTCCCACCAATTATTTTGTTTTCCGAGCAAAACGGCAAGTCATTGTGATAGTCATGACAGCTAAAAGGGTAAGCCAAATCGACTTCATAAATATACCCAACTTCTGAATCATGGGAAATATTTTTGGGGTGAACAAAATCATTTGTCCAAGTAAAGCCTCCATACGGAAGTGCTTCTGACATTGCCCAACCATAAAGATTATTTACATCGAAATATAGTATATACTCTGAAGGCTTTGTGGAATCATAATCATTAAGATATTTATGATTAGCCTTACTATACCTTTTACTACATTGTGTAAGGCCACCACGAATTCCTCGTTTAACGAAATTATACATTTCTAGATCTGTAAACAGTTCGAGTTCAATTTTTGTATATTTCAACATTGCATCCCATGAAAGGCCTGGTATGGTATAGTAATGTGAAGGATCTAGCTGATAAATATTCTTACAGAGTTTCCTAAAGTTTTCAAATACATCTGTAAGTAGAAGCACATCAGTTTTTAAATATAGTTTCATGTAATCCATAATTGATTTACAATCAAACTTTTTCCAAATTTTTCCTGCAAGTAAATAATCTTCCTCGGAACAGTGTTTATCAGTTAAACTGCTGTAAAATGATTCAATTGGTGGGAGTTTATTTTCTTTTAATTTTTCAAATGAATCTAAATATTCATATGGAAAAACACCCTTTCGTTTCATTAGAGAAAACTCTTCCTCATCTATAAAATTTTCTTTAATTGAATTTAAATCTCCATCACTTAAATTGCTAGCTAATGAATCTAATCCCGCTGCCATAAATCTAAAAGAGTCTAAAAACCTTAGTTCAATTTTTTTTTTCGGTTTTATACTTTCGTACTTTTTCAAGTTGTTCTTGAATAGTATGCTGAGGAATATTTTGCTTACGTTTTTTTAAATATAACCGATTTATATGATCATCGATTTCTTTATCAGTATATACCCGAACAGTATGAGATAAAGAAATGTATAGCTCCTTATTTATTGGAATTACATTTGTATCGCCTTTAATACTAAGTAATTCCTTAATAAATAAGTGACAATCATACTTTGAAAAATTGTGGAAAAAAATTGGAATGAAGTTTGGAATTTTATAATTTAAATTGCACGAATTATGTGCAGATCCTCTATATTTTCCTGATAAATGGCAGTGGTCTCTAACGACTAGTTCATCGCCTAGTTCTTTATCGCAAATATGACAGATTTTGGAGTTTAAAAAATGTTCTTCTTCTAAGGGGGTTAATGGTATCATAGGTATAACCTTTTCAAAAAATTTCTTATAAATATCCCTACACTCGTTAATTAAACTATCTATAAAATGTTGCCCTACATTAATGGTACTATCATTATTAGCAAACATTTGAAACTTATCTAAATCCTTATTAAAATTACACTTAATATTAAATCCATATGCACATGGCACATGTTTTCTTAAGAATCTAGAGTTAACACTATTACTACTTACACTAGTGCATTCTTCAAGAACACATTCAAAATCAGCATACACAGTGAACGGGAGATCCATTTGTTGCTCATTATGGGAAAACAATATAACTGATTTTTCTCCCTCTGGCATCTTGGGAATGCATTCTCCACATTCTTTCTCTTTATGGATTACCATTCTCTCCGGTATAGTTGTATGGTAGAGACAACTATTGCAAAAAATTAAAGCACCTTTATATGCTGAAATTTGGGATCTTAGTAGTCTAAGGGCCATTATTACAACTTGAAGTTAGCTAAAGTTAAGATTAAATTGACAGATAATAATGTGTTATCTGTCAAAAAGCGTCTGTTAACTGTCGGATAACAGCTAACGCCAAGTTATAATAATGGCCCTAAGAGAAAAAAGAATTTTTATTAATAAGATGTTTTGCACGATATATTTAAATATTTTGATAACTACCTTGAAATATTATTTATTAGAATGTAGTGCATTTTATCACCACATTCGTTTTCCAGCAGCATAAGGTTTATATGCATATTTTTTTCCTTTTTGGTAATGTAGTATGGTCCAATAACAGCCTTGGATTTCCTATCAAACCCGAACACATTTACACTTATATCAGTATTATTTCTTTCAAATACTTTAATATCTTTCACATCAGTAGGAAATTGCATTGATGTGAAATTAAGTGTTCTACCGCAATCAAGCTTAATAATATTGTCAGCAATATTTGGTATATTGTAAATTGTCTGCCTATGTTTATTAATATTATCACCATTATAAAATGATGCTATTACACTCCATTTAAAGCAAAATACATCATTGTTTTGAATGTTGACACAAGCTTTCTTCCTCGCCAGCTCTACGGGTGTAGGTATATATTGGGATCCTGATAATGGTGATGCTTTATTTATGTTTATTTCCAGCCATTTAATTTGGATAAGAGTCCAACCAGAATCTCTTTCTTGGAACTCTGACATTTTAGCTTTAATTTTTTCAATTTGTGTTGTCAAAGCTAAGTCTACGTCATCCGCTCTCGATATACGCATCATTTCCGTACAATGATACATATTTGTTTCTGGCTTATCAGGATGTGCTGGTAACTTGTATCGAGCAGTAAGTTCCAAATTGAATTTCACCATTATGTGTTCGGCTAGACACATATTCAAAAGTTTTTGAATAAGTCTTTGACCCTCTTCCAAATACTTATTTAAATTAAGGTCTAGGTCTTCTTTTGGGAAACGGTATGTCTGAAGCCGTGACTTGAATGAATTTTTTATGCTATACATTTTGTTTCCAATTTCCTTTTGTATATTAATCCTGTGTGTGGGTTGTGAGCAATGTATAAGCCATTGCTGGGATTGTATTAGAGTGTTGCAATCCTTGCACATAATAACAGCTTCTGAACACGGTTCTAACTTTTTTTGTTTCGATGGTGTTATGAATGTGTTGGGTTCTACTGGTGATTGACGCTTCCTAGATGCAGCTGATGTTGATGGATGTTCATCCATTTCTTCTACTTGTTGTTGTTGCTCTTGTTGTTGCTGTTGTTGTTGTTGCGGTTGTTGTTGTTGTTGCTGTTGTTGTTGCCGTTGTTGTTGTTGTTGCTGTTGAATGAAATCTATATGGATTTCAACATGTTTTCTTTTTTCCATAGATGTCATGGATATATGATTACATATATCACATGGCATATGAATTATTGTATGTTTTTTTAAAATGTTTTTATTTTTGTATATATTTTGGCATATTTTACATATGATAACACTAGCCATTATTATTTTTAAATTTTTATTTATTTTATTTTTTATTTTTAAAAAAACACTAACTTTGTTTAGCAAGTTTACTTTAGAAACTAATTGAAAAGAATATATTAAAAACCGTATATACACTTCAAATATCTATACAGTCGATCACCCAAACGAGCAAAACAATAACAACAACAACATCTCACCATCTGGCTACCCATAAACACACAAAAAAGGGCTTATCAGAAATGTGTGTTTTTTTTTTCTCCCAAACAATCCATAAACACACACAAAAAATAAAAAAAAATATTTTTCCAATTTCTTCCTCAAGGTCTGTTCGTCTGTGTATCTGTCTGTCTGTCTGTCCATCCAATAATTTTCTCGTCGATCGTCAGTCAATCACCCAAACAAACAAAACAACAACATTCTGATAGCATTATTGACATAAATTCTTTGTATTTCTATTATTTAACATGACCTACATTTTTTCCTCTCACAGAAACTTGACCCACATTTAGAATTTCTTCCTCAAGGTCTGTTGTCTTTCAGCAAAAGAATAGTTCATTGCTCTTTCTACTAAACTCTCATCTTTATTGCTATCCTATAAAATTTCACGAGTTTTTACGACTTTGAAATTTTTTTAAAAATTTGACCTACTTTTACACTTGCTCATGAATTTTCCATGTCCATGATTCTATCCATGTTCAAGACACACTCCAATACAATACCCTAATCATCTCACACCCCATAAATTATTAGTTTTAATATCAGCGCTTTGAAAAAATGGTCCACAAAAAAGAAAATACAGCCTTTTTAAAATTGCTTAAGTTAAAAATAAAGAAAAAATATTTTTCCAATTTCTTCTTCAAGGTCTGTCTGTCCGTCAAAAAAAAAGGGCTTATCAGAAATGTGTGTTTTTCTCCCAAACAATCCATAAACACACACAAAAATAAAAAAAAAAATATTTTTTCAATTTTCTTCTACAAGATCTATCTGTGTATCTGTCCATGTTCAAAACACACTCCAATACAATACCCTTATCATCTCACACCCCATAAATTATTAGTTTTAATATCAGCGCTTTGAAAAAATTGTCCACAAAATTTTTTTTCAAAATCAAGTGCATCTGTGTACTTGTACACAGTATGTCTCTCTGCCTATTGATCTACATGCATACATATCCACAAAACTAAATCACATCTTTCTCAAGTTCATCTACACAGTAAGACCGTCTGTCGATCACAACAAATGAAAGGCTTCAACAATGCACCCAACACTTGTGCATTGCATTGCTCCCCCAACATTTTTTTCTAAATCTCAGCTTTATTGCTTTCCTATAAAATTTAACGACTTTTTTATTACTTTGTTTTGAAATTTTTTAAAAATTTCACCTACTTTAACACGTGTTCAGGAATTTCCCCCCTAATTTTGACTTTTTTAAAATTTTATGACATTTTTATGGCTTTTTTAAAAAATTTATGACATTTTTATTGCTTTTTTAAAAATTTTATGACATTTTTATGGCTTTTTTAAAAATTTTATGACATTTTAATGGTTTAAAAAATCAACGATGACCTTTAATAGCTTTTATTACTTTCCCCCATACCAGACCTATAGGAAGTTGACCTTTTAATGGCTAAAAAAAACAACGATGACCTTTAATGGCTTTTATTACTTTCCCCCATACTAAACCTATAGGAAGTTGACCTTTTAACGACCTAAAATTCAAAGTGAAGTAGAACCCCTAATATACATATACTAATGATGTGGAATATACTCCCGAATAGGGATGAAACGATACGAGTAAATACAAGTACATATTCGATACACGCAAAGAAAAAACATGGTTGTGGCAAACATATTCTAAGAGCAACATATTATGATAAGATACATGATTGTAGTCACCATATTAAGATTATTATTGAATCATATTATGACTAAATATACTCGTTGTATGACATCATAATATTTTTCCCTTAATCATATTATTATTCTGCTAATCATACTAAGTTAAGAAGTAATCAAATAATTGTCATGTTAATCATAATAAGCTAATAAATTAATCATATTATTGTCATGATAATCATAATAAGCTAAGAAGTATTCATATTACCATCATATTAATCATAATAAATTTAGAAGCAATCATATTATGACACAGCACCTTTCATAGCTGTCATAAAAATACAAAATAAATTAAAGTTTTTTTGCATCGATTTTTTATTTTGTGGCTTTTTACAATTTTTCTTAATGTTAATCAAATAGCGGAGTTCAATATAAGGCTTGCAAAATAGCAAATGCAAAACCTGTGGTTTTCATTGGCAACCGCGTATGTCCATTTTTCCGATTTTGAGATGTTGCTGCCATATTGCCTAATTTTAAACGCTCTTTAAATTTTTTTTTAAAAAGATGGATCAATTCCGATTTTTTAACGTAATGACAAAGTTTAAAAAGCGCAATAGCTAGCCCATAGTTTGATCTAGAATGGTTTTTCGGCTTTCCTAAAAAATTTGTTTTAAGACATACGCGGTTGCCCATGAAAACCAGAGAAATATCGTAACACTTTTATAAAATATAACGAAATCTCTGTGTGTTTTGTTGTTGGTTTTTACAAAAAAACTACGATATTTTGCATTTGCACTATAACATCACTAATACTGAATGAACTCCGCTAATATTTTAATTTTTTTAATTTCTTTAAACTTATTTTTTTATGGGAATTTATCTTTAAATTGTTTACCCGCTCACATATAAAATAAAGAACACAACTGATTCAAAATTATTTTACAAATGGCGCTAACATAATATTATTAGAGATAAAATAGTTTGATTGCATCTTTAACATAATATGATAAATGTGTAGAAAGTTATCATGTTATGGCTATTAAATATCATGATATGGTTGTGAGTAATATAATATGTTTAGAAAGTTATCATAATTAGTTGTTAGAAAAATAATTATTTTTCGGTCAACAATACTCAAATTTATAATTGCGATAAACATTGATATGTTTGCAGTAACTATAATATTGTTGATATTAAATAAAAATAACAATTATTTGTGTACGACAACAATATATTGTAATGTTAAACAAAGTGTTGTTGCCGTAACCATGCCCAACCATATTTTTTCTCTGCGTGTACTTTTATACAAGTACCAAGTATTTTTGTAATCGTTACTTAGCAGCCGAGTACCAAGTAGTATACTCGGTATCGGTCAAAAGTTATCGTTTCACTTTGGTATTGAAATTAATCTTAAATTTTTGATTATTTACCACAGCTTGAGCAGCAGTAACGTTATCAAGAAACCGCAAACACAAGGGATGCCGATCCCGAATACCGAAATCCCGGGATTATTCTAAAAATTTAAGTCCCGAATCCCGAGATTTTGGGCTTAGTAAAAATTCAAAAATTTAATATTAAATCATACTGACCATGAACCTTATTTTTAACAGGTTACAAAAAATGTCAAAGTCAAGTTCCAAAGGTCTTTGGACACATAGTTTTTGTTAAAGTTTATTTAATTAAAATTAATACTTGCATATATATTTGAAATAAAATAAATTAAATATTGTCATATAGCATATATCGATGGTTTTCTTCCGCAACCACGTAACTCGATTTTTTGTGATTTTTTGTTTTAACTGGGAAAGTAATCAGTAAATGCCGCTTTACAATTTTGCAATTTTTTTGTTTGGCGGAATATCGGAATTTTTCCTAATTCTTGGATTATAAAAGAATATGAAGCATAAAGTTTCAAATATTTGGTTAAAATAAAGTATTTTGTCTCTCCTGAAAAGAAGTTGTTTTTGAGTTACGAGGTTGCGGAAGAAAACCATCGATATGTACACTCATAAAATTATTACAGTAACTCATTGAAGGTTATTAAATTCGTATTCGGTACTGTTAAAGTTGAGTAAAAATATAGTTATTTTACGAATAATTTTATTTTTCAACCTTTATGTTTGTTATTAAAAAAACAAACTACATACCAAAAAATAATGTTTTTCCGTATTTTTTTTGTTAATTTGTTTGATTTTGTCGCTTGAAATATATTTTTTTAAAGTATACAGGGGTGTGCTGGAAATCGGATACGCAAAACGCAAGAATTTTAAACGTCGGTTTTTAAAAAGATTTCTGTAATAAAAGAATTTTATGACGATTATTATACAAATATTTCTCTATTAAAAAGAATTGTATAACAAAAATTATAAAATTTAGATTAAGGCCCTAAATTTGTAAAACGCACACGCAACGCCAAAAATTATATTGAAAGCAAAAACAAAATCGAAAATATTTCATAATTTTGTTGTTGTTTTCTATAGAAATGTATATTGAATTTTTAAATTTTAAACGCTGCATATCTTGTGGCGTTGATAATTTTAAAACGCAATATGTATTTCTGTAGAAAGCAACAATAAAATTTTGACAAATTTTTGACATTGCTTTTGCTTTCAATGTTATTTTTGGGACTGCGTTGCGTTTTACAAATTTAGGGCCTAAAAGTGTATAAAAACAACTTCCAAATTCTTCCGTTTTACGATTGCGATTTCCAGCACACCCCTGATAAATTATTCAATTTAAAACAATATGCTGTTCAATAAATAAAAAATTTAAAAATTAATGTAGAAATTATTTGTTTTAAATGAATTGTAAATGATCGGTTTTCTAAATGAATTCTAATTTGTTTAAAATGAATTTTCGTTTGAATTTAACTACATAATATTTTGAGTGTAGCTATCTATTTACGATACCCAGAAGTATTGAATGTGAACATTGGTTTCCTCGGCAGCATATGTTTGCAATAAAATAATGTATCAATTACACTGTGCAAGAAATTGACTCTTTTTTGAGACAAGCTGGGCACCTGGCGTTTTAACCTAATTGTTGGCGGTTCAATAAAATTCTTAAACTTGGCTATTGTAGCGCCAAGGATGTCCCTAGATGGGTCAAATGTATGACCGACCCCACTTTATCTCTATTCCTTAAGGGGGCTCCCATACAAAATGTTCAAATCAGACTATATATATTGAAGAAAAAATCCCATAAATGCCCAGGAGCCGCCCCTACTGCGATATGATGTATTACCGACCTTAATTAGAAAGAAGTTATTTGATAATTTTTTCAATAAGCTAAAGCGCTTTTGAGTAATGCGAACATATGTTGTGTAACCTCCTCCATTTTCGAAATAACGGTATACATATATCGAAAACCTCAGCGTACCCGAATTATGTTAAAACGCCATGTGCCCGGCTTGTCTGTTAATTCAACTAGCATAGTGTTATCAGACGTCATTAATTTGTTTAAGAAACTTTTTACAATATAAGTTTTAATACATAATACTTCCATATTACTTTAAAGGAATACATTAAACTGTTTTATTTCGTAATGAGTTTAATTTTCTTCGTAAATTAATTTCTTTTAATACTTATTAGGGTATTCATTCGGTTAACCGTCAACCGGTTAACCGATTAATTACTACCCGATTAACTGATCGGTTAATTTCAAATTGGCTTTTTTCGATTAACGATTAAACCGGTTAATTTCAGTCGATTAACCGAAGTAACAAAATTTTCAATATTTTGTAGTATTGTAACATATTTTTTTTGTGTTTTTAATTCTTTGTTTCGTCTCATATACAAAATGTATTTGTTTAGAAAATATTTTTTAATACAAACAAAGAAGGTGTTCAGTTATCTTCATTTTAACCTATTTTCCGCCGACCAATTACTAAAATTACTATATTTTTCAATGTTTTTTTATTTTCATCATCGATCAACATGAATGTGGCGAAAAATGGGTTAAATATTTGATTGCCAACACCTTTTTTTGTTTTACGTACTTTTTATGTGGATGTGTTTAGTTATTTGTTTCTTCTCATATCAGTCTTTTAGCAGAATTAACCAAAACAATTAGAAGTGTTAAAAATTTAAAACAACTTTAATGGCATAATGGAGTATTTTATATGTTTAGAGAAATCCTGGAAAAGGACTGAGAAATTAGACATTCCTCTACGATAAGTGAAATAATATTTTCCAAGTCAAATTTTGTTAAACGAAAGAAAAGAGTCACTTTAATCCTAAACATTTAAAATAAATAACTTTTTTTAAAGATTATTTTATAAGATCTCCTTTAACTATTGAAATAACTAATAAAATTATCTCAGTTTATTATACCCTTCACCACAGGTGTAAAAGGGTATATATAAGTTTGTCATAACGTTTGTAATTTCCACAATATTGATTTTAGACCCCATAAAGTGTATATATTCTGGGTCCATATGAGAAGAGAAGTTGATTTAACGATGTCCGTCTGTCCGTCTTACGTTTGATATGTGTTTTCCGGATAATCCAGACATGATAGCGGCTAGGTTGTTTTACATTTATGTCACATATAGTCCACCATTTCTTGCTATTGAAATTCAGCAAGATCGGTCCACAAATGGCTGAGATATGATCAAAAAACCACGACTGCCTCTAATTTTTTCCAAAAATCCCTTGTTGTTGTTGTATTTTTATTGCTTTTTTCTGTATATCTGGAGAACGGCAAGAGCCAAAGTTTCCAAATTAGGTACAAACATTAAGGTTGTCAATACACACCACCCTACAAAATGTGGGCGGGATTGGAGAAGTGGGCGTGGTACCTCCCGTACAAAAAAAATTGTATAAAAACCTAAATTTTAGGGCTGTCATATGTCCTATGGATATGACTTATATACCAAAATATCGGAAATTTTTAGTAGAACATATTTTTTAAAAAACTCGGGAAAATCGGTTCAGATACGAAAAATTTATGACCAAAATATAAATTTTTTTTTGAAAAATACCCATTCTCAGGAACCATAGATCTTCCCGAGTCCAAGTTTTATAGCCAAAATAACTCATATAGTCCACCATTTCTTGCTATTGAATTTCAGCAAGATCGGTCCACAAATGGCTGAGATATGATCAAAAAACCACGACTGCCTCTAATTTTTCCAAAAAAAAAACCCTTGTGTTTGTTGTTTTTTTGTTTTTTTATTTGAAACATGTACACATGCTTGTACATGATTGTTCGCTTTAATTGAAAAATACATACCTACAAATTAAACTAATAATATGACGAAGTATATTCTATTATAATGCTTTATTATTAACAAGGTTAATAGCTCAATGGTCTGGGCGGTTGCCCAAGAAGGTTTGTTTGTTATATTGCCGGGGTTCAAATCTCGGCATCTCCACCTTTACCAAACAAAAATTTTTTAACTTTTTCCATAAATATTTCTATAAACGATTTTAAAATTATTCAGCGATTTTTGATTTTTTCATTTTATTGACAATATAAATATGCATCGTTCGCCTTACATGTGAAACAAAAAACATATTTTACAATTTGTTTTTGGCTTAAATTTAAATACCTAAGTATGTACGAATATGCAAAAGTTATTTATGTGTATTGGTAGGCATTGTTTTCATGATTGTTGCTTTTT
Source organism: Pollenia angustigena (assembly GCA_930367215.1). NCBI lineage: Eukaryota > Metazoa > Arthropoda > Insecta > Diptera > Polleniidae > Pollenia > Pollenia angustigena. Next base: position 89,025,695 of record OV884060.1, read on the forward strand.
TTCAGTTATAGAGACGGATTGTCTCTTCTTACATTTCAATTCAAAAATCTTACACGTGTTGCCATATTATTTTTAAAAAATATTTTTATTTCTAAAAAAAATCCCATTTGTTATTTGAAAACAAAACATTCAACAATAAGTATTTGCGTACGTAAATGTTTAATTTAATCAAAAAGCTAGAAACATTTAAGTTAGGATAATTTTATTGACGAACCCAATGACATAGAAACAGATCTTAAAATTTGTTCACAGCTTACTCTGACATTAGGCAAGGCAAAGAAATGCTAAAAATTATTTTGAAAACGCTACAAATAATTCTTAAAGTTGTTCATTATATTGTTTTAAATCCTTATACATTTAAGTGACTCATTTTAAACAAAATTAAAATAAATGGTAATATTTAAACAAGTATTTAGGTAGATTTGATAAAGCATCAGATATAAATACCACAATTGGTTAACCTTGAAATTGGAAGGCCCTCTAATAAAAACAAAATACAAACGGTTTTACAGCTATTTTGATTTAAAAGAATTTACAGACATATTTAGACCAGATTATTTTTTTTATATTTTAAAAAAACAGTCATCATTAATTGCGTAAAAGTTAGTTTATAACAATTTATTTTAGTTTTAATCGCTAAAGCGGATCATACACTTGCAATAAAATTGTTCAATTTTACGTATTGTACAATTATATCGCCAATGTGTATGCGATATTCGATGGTAGCACAATATATTGGCAACAATCAAAAGACTTTTGATTTTTATTGCACAACGAAAAGAAAGTGAAATGTGTTGGCAACATTGTATAATGCTGTTTATGCTATTCCTATAGTTTATGTTCACCTTTTTATTGAATGAATGAAACCATTGTGCGACTTATTGCATAATATAGGACAAAATTTAAATAATATGGCGAATATCATATACAGTAATATTGCAAGTGTATGGGCCGCTTAAGACTATTTCATCCAACTTTAAAAATTAATCAAAAGAAGCTTAAAACATTTTTCTAAAAAGCTAATAAAATGCCAAATGGAAATTTTACAGCTAAATCTAATTTTTTTGTGCTGAATTTACTTTCAAAAATAAAAAATTCCCACACTACTTAAAAGTCTTCATTAAAAATCGCCCAAACATGCAGGCTTATCGTCTTGTAAAAAAATAAAATGAAAATTTTTTTACAATAAAATAAGAATTATCCATTTCCATACGAAATTTCATTTTGACTACAACTATTTTTTTTAGTCAAAATTTATTATAATTTATTATAATACATAAAAAACTTAAGTTATATCAATACCTATTCTTCAATTTTTAAAATAATTCTAAAAAAGCTAGAAACATTCAATTAAAATGCTTAAAAAAATGCGAAGCGCTTAATGAAAGTATTTTAGCTAAATTAAAATTTTTAATCTAAGTAAAGCTGCAAAATTGCCAAAATGGTCACACTGCTTAAAAACCATACAAACAAGCAGGGTTATCCACTCCAAAAAAAAATTGTATTAAGGGAATATTAGAAATGCCCTCATCATATAATTTTACGACTACAAAAAACCGCTAACATAACGAACAGTCATCTAGTGTCGTCAAAATATTAAAAGCAATCTTTGCCTTTTTATTGCTGACATTGATAACATATTAGTCACTTTTTTAGACAATTTATACAAAAATATATTCATATATACCTATATACGGGCCTGTTCTGAAATCACACCTGTGACTTTGTGGTGTTTTGAAAGTCATACCGTTGTTGTGTTTCTTGGTGTGCTTTCTGCAATTGAAGATCACACAAAAACGGGACGCTAAAATATCACACGTGTGATTTCAGTAGGCACATGTGATTTCAAATCACGTGATTTGAGTTAAAGTGATTTTCAGAACAGGCCTGATAATATCTTCTGCACAAAAGCGATTTAAAAGCATACACAATTTAAGCAATTTCTTGGTATGTTTATGTTGTATTATTGATAAATAAAAAACATTTAAATTGGTTTGCGACTTTTATTAACCAAAACGAAAGTTTACGTTTCAAAACGGTTAATGGTAACCCTGTAAAATAGTTGTTTTTTTGTGGTTTTTTTCATTTAAAATACTTGCGGTAAACTTCTTTTTTTTTTTTATTTAATATTACCTTCTGTATTACACACAAACAACAAACACATACATACTTTAATTTAATATAAATAATTATGGATATCACATACTCAAATCAACAACGACTTCTCATGCGGTTCGATGGTCGAACGGTCTAAACGGTCTGCCTCTTAACAATGTCTTATTGGTTTACTGGTTCGAATCCCATTCATTCCATTCTTTTTTTTGTTTTTTATTTTTTGTTTTTTTATTTTATAAATCTTTTTATCTAAAAAGAAATTGGTCAGTTTTTCACTTTTTAAAATTTTTTAAATATATTTATGAACTTCATATACGTATATTTTATACATATTTACGCCTTTTAATTTACCCTTTTTATACCCTTATTTTTTTTTATTGATTTCATTTTTTTTTACTTATTTTATTTTTTTATAATTATTTTTTTATTTTATAGGTAATTCGTTTACATACATAAGTTTGTCATTCTGTTTGTTATTTCTACAATATTGATCTCAGACCATATAAAGTGTATGGGTGCTTATGAGGAAAAAAGTGGATTTAACGATGTCCGTCTGTCAGTCCGTTTGTCAATTTTTATAGAAACTTAATTTTTAGGCCTGCCATATACCTATATGACCTATGGATACGTCTTATTTATTAAAACATCGGAAATCTTTAGTAAAACATATTCTCTGCAAAACTCGGAAAAATCGATTCAGCTACAAAAAACGTATGACCTAAATAGGTATACCTACATTTTTTTTTCCAATAACCATTTGCGGGATCCATAGGTCTTTCCGAGTCCGAATTTTATAAACCAAGTAAATGCTAAATTTCTTCTTAAATACGTCGGTATATAAATCTGCCAAATTGGTTAAAAAATGGACACGTAATGAGTAAAATGGGCTAAAAACCATCTGCATTTTCATAACAACTTAAGTTTTAGGACTATCACGTGTACTCTGGATATGCCTTATACATTGTGCACTCTATAATCCGAATTCATTCCAACTTTATAATTTACAATAAATATATTAAAAACCAAAGCATACAAACTGTTGAGCAGTCTTATGTTTGCTGGGATAGATGCCGATGCATTTACGCATGGGTTTGATTCTTCTTTTTTGTTATTTTAAATACGAAAAAGCTCGCACACATGCGTTCTGTTAGGAAAAAAACACTCAAAAGCTTCTATTTTATGAACGGAGAGAAGAGAGTATTCGCATTTTTCTTTTCTTATTTTCATATACATACTTTTTTTATGCAGCGTTGCCGTTTTGGTTACTTTTAACCAAAATTGGTTACTTTATTTTCCAACGTGTACTTGTGTACTTTTTTCCCATTTTGGTTACTTTCGTTCAACACAAAAACTTTTATTTTGGAACAAGAACTACCCGCTCCGCTTTTATGACCCTTAAAATTGTGTATGGTATTTGTGCATCTAAAAACAATACATTTTTCATCTACTTAAATATTATTTTTTTAGAAGCTTAAACTTTAACAGACTTAATGCTTTGTAGGTCTAACTGAAACACTTTCTTAGATAAACGATATGGTCAAAGGCCCTTCCGATCCCATCCCGTTTAATATGATTATATTTCTACTGGGCAAAAATCATCTACATATATGTATATAAAAGATCTAACGCATAATTAAGTTAAATTTTGCATTTTGATACCATAACGCACAGCAAGACTTTAAAAGTTTTACTTGTGAGAGCTCTCTATAAAAAAGGTTGAAAGTTCTAGCTCATACATTTTTTTAAATTGACAAAAATAAGTTTTAATTTAGTATAGCAGCGGTTTATGAACCTACAAGATACAAACAAACACTATTTTTTCTTTAGGCACACAATTTTTAAACAGAAGTTGGAATAAAAAAGTACTTTTGATACAAAATAATTTTTGTTCCTTTTATCGCTTTTGGTTACTTTATTTTTACATTTTGGTTACAAATTTTTTTTTGGTCGTGGCAACGCTGTTTATATGTGTGCTTTTAAAATATAAAAACACTTTCAGTAAAGCAACAAAAAGGTTGGCGCGGTTATACAGCTGTTTATTGTGCTTTTTAATGTTGTTGTTTTGTAAGTAAATAGTTGTTGTAGATCTGAAGCTACCGTAATAAAGATTCTGGTACACTCTTTAACGTCCAATTTCACCAAGTTCAGTCATAACTAACCATTACTTAAACTTCCAGTTAACAGTATGTTTTTGTTTGAAAGTTGGAACTCATAGTTAATTATAACTGAGCTTGTGAAATTGACCGCAAAAAGCTTTTCGGTTGTTATTTTACAGTTACAATTTATAAAATTCAACAAGTGTATGGAAAAGAGAACGAATAAAGAAGAAAACAATTGTAGTTTTTGAAAAAGTTCAATTGTTTGCCAGCAGTTGTTGAAGGTGTCACGATTTTTTGCAAACAATTTTTTCTTTTTCTATTAACAAAGAAATTTTAAAAAACTATTTTTTAAAACTAAATCCATTTAAACAAAAAGTTTTTCTTAAAACTAAAACAATTTACATAAATATTGCTACCAACATATTTATATACATATAAATAAATTAAAAATAAGAAAAAAGTGAGTAAAAATATGTGTACCTATACACCATCCATTTTCGTGGTTCCCAATCGTTAATATTTATATGTACATATATAGGTATATGTATGTTTCTACATATACAGTGCCTCCAACGCATAATCGGACCAGGGTTTTACTACTGGAAATGTGGTATAAACAAAAACGAAGTACCTATTCTAAAGGTATGGTTTTTTCTATTTCATTTTTACTTCACATACATATTAATGTGCTGCTTTTCACAACACAAGTGACTGAACGTGTAGTAAAATTTATATGAAAAGCACTCAGGTTTTTGAGTGTTTTCCATATAAATTTTACTACACGTGTAGTCACTTGCGTTGTGTAAACAGCACATAAGTCTTACAACAACGCAAAAAAACAGCAATTTTTTAAATATACAGCCCTATTATGAATAAAAATTTCCCGGTAGTTTTTTTCCATTCTTACAATTAAATAAACATAGGAAAAATGGGAGAAGGGAGAACACTCCCGGGGAATTTTTATTTCATAATGGGGCTGATAAATATTGCCTTGATATTTGCTGAATATTCTGCGAACATATAGTAATAAATATCTACACATAATTATATACATACATACCTACTTTTATACAAATATATACATACATATAACTTTTTTATATATATGTAGGTATGTATATATTCATGTATACGTATGAATATGTATAGCTAAAATGCGAAAAGGCGTAACTAACAAAATATTCAAAATCGTGATTTTGATTGATTATTATAAATGCCATTGAATTTTCTTCACAAAATTGAAATCTTTTTAACTATCTTAGGGCCTGTTCGTAAATGCATCACTGCGCTGCAAATGAACATTTAAATGCCCTAAAATACTTTACTTAAGCAGATGACGCATAACCAAGTTTAAAATACGGAGTGGAGAAATGGCTCCCGCCAAAAAAGATCAACAGCAAACTTAAATTGGCAGTGCAAAGCAATGTTTGGTTTTATGATGCACTGCAGTGATGCATTTACGAACAGGCCCTTATCTTGACTTAAGATGTTTTATCAAAATGCCACAGATATGTATGTATATGAACATATATGTATATGTACATATGTGTATATGTATACGTATATGTATATGTCATCGTATATGTACATATATATCACTCATTTGCTGCAAGACCGGCATAAATCAAAAAACACAATTTTGGAGTTAGTGATGCAGAATTGTTCGCTATGTTTTTCTTAATACCTATTGCGTATAAAATTCATCTTTATATCTTTTATACTTTCCCCATTTGAAGAGAATGCAACGTTATTTTCTCTAAGTGGTTACAGCAATTTTTTCTAAGTGATTAGAGCAAATCAAAAACTTTAAACGAGTTTATCTCGAAATGGATTTTTTTGATTTATGCCGGTCTTACAGCAAATGAGCGATATGTTATTCTTACAGTACGTTTACATTTGACAGTACTGGCAAGACAGTAAGAAAATACATATAAGTTTCCAAAAACACTACTAACTGTCTTCGTGACGTAGGCGTCCAGACAGTAGTTAAGACAGTTCACTTGTAAAAATAAGTCAAACGTGAATGTTGATGTTCAAGTCCACCTAAACGTGTTTTACATGAACTAAACAAACTTAAAAACAGCTTAAAATAACTACCTATATTGTGTTAACAATCATAACACTTAACTAAAATATAAAAAATCAAAGCAAAATATGCTTAATTTATTTACACTTTGATTTTTTTCCCTTTTGCTAACAAAACTTCAGATTACTGTTAGCAAATGTCAAATCACTGTCCAATTTTACTGTCTGCAAAATTTGCTAGACAGTAGCCAAGACAGTTGGAAAAGTGTGCATGTATTAGCGAAAAAGTTTGCATGTATTGCTAGTGTCTTGCCAGTACTGGCAAATGTAAACGCCAAGTTATTATCTTAAGTTATTGTGGTCATATGTACCCAGTGTTGCCATATCAAAAGATTTATCTTATTTCGCCATAGTTTCAGATGCAAGATTTTTTCTAAAAAAATTTGGTTTTCTGAAATTTAAGTAACTTACATAAGTTATAACTAAACTTGTTCAAAATAAAATATAACTATGAAATACGTGATTTTTACCATATTTTAAGAGCGATTTTACTGAAAACAATGAGTTAAGAGAAGTATTTTCTTTTTTACAAAGAAAGCGAAGGAAATATTTGCTCGCCAAAATCAAAATTTGTACGCTACAAAGTCATTTTTTCCTTTTGTTTAAAAAAACAAATGTTTGTTTTCTGTTTCAAATTTAACGTAATTTTTTTAAGTTTTTGTACAGTTGATATTAAAGTGCCCAAAAGAATACGTTTATTTCTTAAAGAAAAATGTAACATTATTAACGACTATGAAAAGGGCCTGCGACTAACTGCCTGTTTGTAGAACGCGAGCGCAAAAGTGACTCGTTCAACTTACATTTAAAACAAAATATCAAAATTTGTTTTTGTTTTAAATGTAAGTTAAGCGAGTCACTTTTGTGCTCGCGTTCTACAAACAGGCAGTAAGTGTTTTACGTTTTTGAACTTCATTATTATTAGTTTTGTTCATCATTATGTACTCATTTAATCAAAAATAATATAAAGTATTTACTTTTTGTTTTTGTTCTGAATAAAAATAAACGAATTTACTTTGTTTTATTAAAATGTTATTGTTTAATCAATAATGTATTAAAAAAACTTCTAAACTTTTCAATTTTTACTTTTTGCGATAAATCGATGTATGTAGGTGCAGTGGTCATATATACTCACTGTAAAAATCTTACATTAATTGCTCTAGTATTTTGCCAAAAAAAAGCGATAAGTATTTTAGTTATTCAAGAAATAAAATTTTAGAGGAAAACAAAATGAAAGTGGTTTTTGGGAAAAATAATATATTTCCAAACTTTTGTTTTAAGTAATATAAGATGTCAGTGAGTTTTTCACCCAATTACAAAATTTCGGAAATGAAATACTGCAGTCGTTTAGAATGTAAAATTAATTGCCCAAAAATTCCTATTTACCTCCACTAAGCAGAATATGATTGCATGTACCATAATATATGTATAACGAAACAACAACAAGAATTTTATGGCTAATAAATCAGTGAATATTTAAGCGCTGGTTTAGTTAAACCTAACTATAATTTATATGTTGCTTTAAATCAACAACTGTAAATTAGTGCCCCATATACTTATTAGACTTTGTAAATAAATAAGTAAGATTATGCCAACACTATAAAAATATATACCTGTGGCAGTTTAACAAAACATCTTAAGTCGATTTAAGATAGCAAAAACGTTTAAAAAAAGCTCGGCCAAGAATCATTTTTATCAAAAACTAAAATAAACCAAAATCAAAGAAAAATTTCGTTAATAATACAAAATTTTAAAAACGTAAACAAAGATTTTTTTGAAGGAAAATCCCTGTAATTAACAAAATTTTTTCAACTTTTTAAATTTGACTTAAGATGTTTTGTCAAAATGCCACAGATACATACTTTGTATATACAAATGTACATGTATGTAAGTAAATTTCCCCCCAATAACTTATAATCAGGGACTGGAAATAATTTTTGTTATATTTTTGGGTCTCCTGAATATTCCCTTTATTTACATTTTCGAAATTTTTCATCATTATGGCCATTTCGTTTATGTTGTGATAAATGGCTTTGTGTATTGACTCACTAGTCTGTCTAAATATTGCGGTATTTAAACAGGAATGCCATTGCTTAAATCATAAACCAAGGATTTGAATAGGTTCATATCATTTACTTCTAACTTGTCAAACTGCATAGTCATACAATCCAATTCAGGGATTTGTACTTACATCAAATTTCGCAGTTGCATTGTAATTCCGTTTTAAAATTTGGCTTTATTTTGACAGATATTTGGCCACGTTCTAGAAAGTTATTGTGGTCATATGTACCCAGTGTTGCCATATCAAAAGATTTATCTTATTTCGCCATACTTTCAGATGCAAGATTTTTTCTAAAAAAATTTGGTTTTCTGAAATTTAAGTAACTTACATAAGTTATAACTAAACTTGTTCAAAATAAAATATAACTATGAAATACGTGATTTTTACCATATTTTAAGAGCGATTTTACTGAAAACAATGAGTTAAGAGAAGTATTTTCTTTTTTACAAAGAAAGCGAAGGAAATATTTGCTCGCCAAAATCAAAATTTGTACGCTACAAAGTCATTTTTTCCTTTTGTTTAAAAAAACAAATGTTTGTTTTCTGTTTCAAATTTAACGTAATTTTTTTAAGTTTTTGTACAGTTGATATTAAAGTGCCCAAAAGAATACGTTTATTTCTTAGAGAAAAATGTAACATTATTAACGACTATGAAAAGGGCCTGCGACTAACTGCCTGTTTGTAGAACGCGAGCGCAAAAGTGACTCGTTCAACTTACATTTAAAACAAAATATCAAAATTTGTTTTTGTTTTAAATGTAAGTTAAGCGAGTCACTTTTGTGCTCGCGTTCTACAAACAGGCAGTAAGTGTTTTACGTTTTTGAACTTCATTATTATTAGTTTTGTTCATCATTATGTACTCATTTAATCAAAAATAATATAAAGTATTTACTTTTTGTTTTTGTTCTGAATAAAAATAAACGAATTTACTTTGTTTTATTAAAATGTTATTGTTTAATCAATAATGTATTAAAAAAACTTCTAAACTTTTCAATTTTTACTTTTTGCGATAAATCGATGTATGTAGGTGCAGTGGTCATATATACTCACTGTAAAAATCTTACATTAATTGCTCTAGTATTTTGCCAAAAAAAGCGATAAGTATTTTAGTTATTCAAGAAATAAAATTTTAGAGGAAAACAAAATGAAAGTGGTTTTTGGGAAAAATAATATATTTCCAAACTTTTGTTTTAAGTAATATAAGATGTCAGTGAGTTTTTCACCCAATTACAAAATTTCGGAAATGAAATACTGCAGTCGTTTAGAATGTAAAATTAATTGCCCAAAAATTCCTATTTACCTCCACTAAGCAGAATATGATTGCATGTACCATAATATATGTATAACGAAACAACAACAAGAATTTTATGGCTAATAAATCAGTGAATATTTAAGCGCTGGTTTAGTTAAACCTAACTTTAATTTATATGTTGCTTTAAATCAACAACTGTAAATTAGTGCCCCATATACTTATTAGACTTTGTAAATAAATAAGTAAGATTATGCCAACACTATAAAAATATATACCTGTGGCAGTTTAACAAAACATCTTAAGTCGATTTAAGATAGCAAAAACGTTTAAAAAAAGCTCGGCCAAGAATCATTTTTATCAAAAACTAAAATAAACCAAAATCAAAGAAAAATTTCGTTAATAATACAAAATTTTAAAAACGTAAACAAAGATTTTTTTGAAGGAAAATCCCTGTAATTAACAAAATTTTTTTCAACTTTTTAAATTTGACTTAAGATGTTTTGTCAAAATGCCACAGATACATACTTTGTATATACAAATGTATATGTATGTAAGTAAATTTCCCCCCAATAACTTATAATCAGGGACTGGAAATAATTTTTGTTATATTTTTGGGTCTCCTGAATATTCCCTTTATTTACATTTTCGAAATTTTTCATCATTATGGCCATTTCGTTTATGTTGTGATAAATGGCTTTGTGTATTGACTCACTAGTCTGTCTAAATATTGCGGTATTTAAACAGGAATGCCATTTCATTTTTAATTTTAAATATTATGTATCTCGTTTTAATATTGTATATATGTTTCGAATATCGACAGATATATCCATGATACTTTTTCTACCTTCTAGTTCGTATGGTTGTTTTTTGTTTTCTTAAAGTCTGACATTTTTAAAAACAAGAAATTAGATTGTTATTTTTGGAACTTTTCGATAAAAATTATAAACGGGCTTAGTTCGAAAAACAAAATAAGCTCAATATTGTGTTTAAAATATATATGCATGCATACGTACAACATATTTTCCTCTAGGTTTTTTATTAATAATATAAATTAATTAAATATTAAATACAATACTAATTAAATATAAATAAATTAATAATACAAACAAAAATTTTAATATAAAAATCGAATGGGAACCACACATTATTTAATTTAATAAACATTATATTTATATGTACAAATTTATTTTATCCTTCCTTCACAAATTTAGCTAATTCTCATTTATAAAAAGGTAAATTATGCCTCGACTACGCAAGAGATCAGCTGAGCAACAAAGACGTGCAGCGCGGCAGTCTTTGTTGAATTCTAGGGCAAGAAATAGGGAGGGAGATCGAGTTCAAAATTCGGAAACATTATCTCTGGAAAGAGAAAATGAAAATCGCAGGGGTCGAACTAATCGACAAGTAAGGAGATCAAATCAACTTGTGCGGGATGCTTTAGCTCATGCTCAGCGACGATCGGATCCTGCAGCTCGTGCTATTGAACAAGAACGTAACACTATTCAACATTCGCAACGAAGACAGCTTTCTCAATATAGGGAATCCGAACGTATTCGGGATGCACTCGCGCATTCTATGGTACGATCCCAACCACTTATTCGTTCCATTGAGCAAGAACGAAACACATTGGAACATTCGCAACGACGGGAAATACCTGAGTATAGAATCCTGGAACAAGAACGAGACACCTTGGCACATTCAATACGACGATCGGATTTACTTATTCGTTCCGTTGAGCAAGAACGAAACACTTTGGAACATTCGCAACGACGGGAAATACCTGAGTTTAGAACCCTGGAACAAGAACGAGACACTTTGGCACATTCAATACGACGATCGGATTTACTTATTCGTTCCGTTGAGCAAGAACGAAACACTTTGGAACATTCGCAACGACGGGAAATACCTGAGTTTAGAACCCCGGAACAAGAACGAGACACTTTGGCACATTCAATACGACGATCGGATTTACTTATTCGTTCCGTTGAGCAAGAACGAAACACTTTGGAACATTCGCAACGACGGGAAATACCTGAGCTTAGAACCCCGGAACAAGAACGAGACACTTTGGCACATTCAATACGACGATCGGATTTACTTATTCGTTCCGTTGAGCAAGAACGAAACAATTTGGAACATTCGCAACGACGGGAAATACCTGAGTATAGAATCCTGGAACAAGAACGAGACACTTTGGCACATTCATTACGACGATCGGATTTACTTATTCGTTCCGTTGAGCAAGAACGAAACACTTTCGAACATTCGCAACGACGGGAAATACCTGAGTATAGAATCCTGGAACAACAACGAGACACCTTGGCACATTCAATACGACGATCGGATTTACTTATTCGTTCCGTTGAGCAAGAACGAAACACTTTGGAACATTCGCAACGACGGGAAATACCTGAGTTTAGAACCCCGGAACAAGAACGAGACACTTTGGCACATTCAATACGACGATCGGATTTACTTATTCGTTCCGTTGAGCAAGAACGAAACAATTTGGAACATTCGCAACGACGGGAAATACCTGAGTATAGAATCCTGGAACAAGAACGAGACACTTTGGCACATTCATTACGACGATCGGATTTACTTATTCGTTCCGTTGAGCAAGAACGAAACACTTTGGAACATTCGCAACGACGGGAAATTGTTAATGAATTGAGTCGCACAAGAAGTTGTCATGTTAGAATTCATCGAATGAATCCTGTTAATAGAAACAACGAAAATCAAAGGCAAGCTGAAAGAAATCGAAACAATAGAGAATCACTTTCACCATTATCAAGGATACAATTTTTAGAAACAGAAAGACAAAGGCATGCAAATCGGATGTTGGAAGAATTTAATTTAGTTATTAAGAACGGTCCTACAGAAATTTGCATTTGCTGTGGAGGACTATGGTTTCCCAATCAAATAAAAACATTACGCAGAGATAATTTTCAACATATGCCACAAGTCTTCTTTTTGGCAAACATTTTTCCTTCGGATGATAATGTTTATAACTTTTGCAATACTTGTTGCAGACTTGTTAAGGCAGGAAAAATTCCCACACTTTGTCTTACTAATGGCTTACATTTCCCAGAAATACCTGAAGAGTTAAAGGACTTAACATCTTTAGAAGAAAGGTTTGTAGCTCCAAGAATACCCTTCATGCGCATTGTATCTTTAGGATATAATCGACAATGTGCTGTAAGGGGAGCTGTTGTGAATGTACCGATCCAACTCGATAAGACTGTAAATGTTCTTCCCAGGAACTTTGATCAAACCGCAGTCATTCAAGTCTACCTTAAGAGAAGATTAGACTACAATCACAGTTTTATGACCGAGACAGTTAGACCTAGAAAAATTCTAGAAGCTGCCCGGTATTTGGTTAATACGGATCTCTACAAAAACCACAATATAAGAGTATTAAATGATTGGATAGATAATATAGGACAAACTGAGGAAGTTCCTTTTATATCTAATGCAGACGATCAGCGCATCGTTGAAACTTTACTTAATAATGAATCGGAAATAACCGCTCCTGAAGAGTTTAATCCACAGGAAACGCTTTTAGAAAACATGCCGGTGGAAAATGTGCCCTTGAATAAAATTTGTATTGCACCTGGAGAAGGGCAGCACCCGTTAGATATGCTCTTTGATGAAGATTCAGAAGAACTTTCATACCCATCTATATACTGCGGCATTAAAAGGACATGCACATCTACTGTGGGACAAGTTATTAAATCAGAGGCCAGACGATATGATAGAAGATGTGCTCGTGTAGATAAGGTTCTATATTCAAATAAGAAATTAGAGCTTTCCCGAATTAAAAATAGTATATCAACATGTCTACGTAAAAAGGTGGGACCTAACCGACATACAGCCGGAGACATGTTGAATGAAAATTTTGTACAAAATCTAGTACAACATGACGAAGGGTATCACATTTTAAAAGGACTTCGTTCATCTCCAGCGCATTGGGAGGGAGAGAAGAAAAAAGTTCTTGCGATGATTCGCCAATTTGGTCTACCAACAGTTTTCATCACGTTGTCAGCGGCTGAGTCGCAATGGCCCGAACTAATAGTGATTTTGGCAAAAGTTGTGAAAAATAGAGTTATAACTGAAGATGAAGCAATGAATTATACTACCCAAGAAAAGTACGATTTAGTTAGAATGGACCCAATAACTTGCTCCCGTTACTTCGATCAAAGGATTCGACATCTTTTTAAACATTTTAAGGCTAATGGAGGTATTTTTGATCAACACAAAGTAATAAAGTTCTACTGGCGAATAGAATTCCAGCAGAGAGGATCTCCGCATGTTCATGGCATTTATTGGATGGAAAATACACCAATATTTCATATAAATGATCACACAACATTTCCACGGGTAGTAACTTTTATTGACCAATTTATAACAACTGATTCAACAATTCCGGAAGTTGCTCATTGTATAACTTATCAAAAACACAACCACAACAGAACATGCCAAAGGGAAATTCGTGGTCAAAAAATATGCAGATTCCATATACCTTATCCTCCTTTGCCACGTACGGAAATTCTTCTTCCGCTTTCGGATGACATCGATAAAGATCTACTAGAAAGACATCAAAAAAACTATGATAAAATTCAAAACATATTAAACGCCAATATATCAGATGAGGATGAACGTCGATTTGAATCATTTGAAAGTTTTTTGTTGGATGAACGAATAAATATATCTGAAGAGGATTATATATTTGCCTTACGATCCTCCCTAAAAAAGCCACGAGTTTTCTTAAAGAGGAATTTTAAAGATAGATGCATCAATGGATTTAATTGTAAAATACTCGCAATGCAAAGAGCAAACATGGACATACAATATGTATTAGATGCATACGCATGTGTATCATATATTGTAAACTACATAAATAAATCAAACAGAGGAGTGTCAAGATTAATGCAGGAGACAATGAAAGAAATACAAGCAGGCAACTTTAGCGTTAAACAGAGACTGCAGCACATCGGGAACAGATTCATTTCAGCTTCAGAGCTTTCGGGACAAGAAGCGTCTTACAATATCCTAGGATTACATTTATCTCAATGTAGTAATGCCGAAGTGTTTATAAATACATTAACACCGGAAAAACGTGTCCGTATTTTAAAATCTAAAATGGAACTTCAAAATTTGCCCCCAGATTCTACAAACGTTTTTCAAAATAATATGTTAGACCACTATGCTCAACGACCAGATTTAATTAATAATGTTTGCTTGGCATACTTTGCAGCGTACTATAAGTACTCCAAAACTTGCCGGAGAAACACACGACAAGATGAAGAAGATGATGATTTTCAGGATGAAGACATAGATCTTAATGAAGTTGGGATACCTCTTAAGCTAAAGGACAATTCTGGATATATATATAAGCGCAAAAACCCAGCAATCATTCGATTTTCGAAATTTAACCCTGACATATCTAGAGAAGAATATTTTCGATCTCTTGTAATGCTTTATTTGCCGTGGCGAAATGAGCAAGAGGAATTATTAAATAGTAACACTGAACAAACATGCATTACTTACCAAAATGATATTGAAACTAATAGATTAATATTCGAAAAACTGAAGGAAGGAGAACTAGATGAAATTCTTCAACATATTCAAGAAGAATCAAATGAAAATTTAGAGCAACAGGAAGACAACATAGTCACGAATCAAATCCTAGACGAAGAGTTTAGAGCATTAGCAGTGCCTGTAGTGGATGATAATGTAAATATTTCAAACATAGCTGGTGGAATTGGAAATGATGCTGAAAATTCTGACGGAATTCGAATTATCAGACTTCCTTCATTAATTAACAAGGATGATTTGTTAAAATCTGTAAGATCATTAAATATGAAACAACGGGAGTACTTACACCATCTATTACGAAATGTTTTAGACAACATTCAATTTTGCGAATTTATCAGTGGCGGTGCAGGCGTTGGGAAAAGTAGGTTGATTAAAACTATATATCAGTCTGTCACTGATCGTTTTAATTCTGTTCCTGGATCTAATCCCGATTTAATTAAAGTATTATTGAGCGCACCAACAGGAAAAGCTGCATTTGGTATAGGTGGAGCTACACTGCATGCATTGTTTTCTTTGCCAGTCAACCAGTATTCTGGACAAATTCGACCTCTTAGCAATGATGTCGCTAACTCACTAATTGCAAGGTTCATGGATCTCAAAGTTATTATTATTGATGAAATTTCAATGGTTGGCGCGAAGATGTTGGGGTATTTGGATGCAAGATTGAAGCAAATCTTCAAAAACACTACTGCGTTTGGTGGGATATCGATTTTAGTATTTGGAGATTTAAAACAACTACCACCTGTTGGGGACAAATGGGTTTTTAGCATTAATCCATCGAATCCATATGGAGTTATTGCTGGAGAAGGCCTTTGGAATCTATTTAGCTTTTTCGAATTGACCGAAATAATGAGACAACGAGATGACCTTAGTTTTGCCCAAGCATTAAACTCAATGGCTCTTGGAGAAATGAATGAGACACACATTGACCTTATAAGATCGCGAATAGTAAATAACACGGCTATTTTACCACCTGAAGCAATTCATTTATTTTGGTCTAATGCGGAAGCAGATCAATACAATTTATTAAGATTAGCACAAATTTCTTCTAACGAATATTCATCAAAAGCCTTCGACTTAATCAAATCAGACACTTTGGCATTAGTGGAACGGAATCGAATTTTAAGTTTGGTGTTAAAAATGAAAACGTCTGAAACACAGGGTCTTTGCGGCGAACTGAAACTGAAAACAACCGCCAAATATATGATGACGATAAACATTAACACTGGTGATGGTCTTGTAAATGGCGCAACGGGAATACTTATGGATGTGGAAATAAATAGCCAAACAGGAAATCCAACTACACTTTGGATTTTGTTCTCAGAAGAAAATGTTGGTACGGAAGCACGGCGCCAAAAACCTCATGTAACCGAGCCGTCTTGGACTCCAGTAGAAACATGTGTTCGGAATTTACAATATAAAGGCAATGAAAGTATAACGATTGAAAGAACACAGTTTCCGTTAATATTAGCAGAAGGCATTACCATTCATAAAAGTCAAGGTGCTACGTATTCAAAGGTAGTAGTACACACTCGTAATAGAATGAGTAGGTCTGCTTTGTATGTTGCTTGCAGCAGGGCCACTAGTGCATCTGGACTATTTATCATCGGAACTTTTAATGCTCCAAGACCTCTTAGTAATTCAGACCCTGTTAAAATGGAACTCAATCGCTTGCGCTCACAAAATCTTTTATGTACTCATTTCGATTTTGTAAAGAACAATCGACCAAGGACTACTTTATACTATCAAAATCTGCAAAGTCTTCATGCGCACTACAAGGACATTTTAACAGATCTAACTGTAATGACAGTGGATATTATTTGTTTGGTTGAAACTTGGAGTTTCCCTGAAAATGAAAATATCCTAACAAATTTCTCAATATTAAGCCGAATCAATAATAATAATGGAGCTCAAGGAGAGGAAAGATGCCGACAACGAAAAGGAATTATAGTCTACGTTAGAAATGAAGAAATGGGAAAAGCTAATTTTCTGTTCGGAGATGAACACAATCTTAACGGCAAAGCTTTGCAATACATAGCTTTTAAATTTCAGGAATTACACATTCTTCTTTTTTACAAAACTCCTGGATTTCCCCAAACACACTTGATAACGCTTTTACGAGAAGCTGTTAATAGATTACAAATTATGTCAGCCGAGATCGTTTATATTATTGGAGATTTTAATATATGCCGAAAAACGGAAGAAAGTAACACAGAAAAGTTTTTAAATGAGGAAGGATATTTTTCGCTTATTAATAAAGATGCAGCAACAACAAAGCATGGAACAAATATAGACTGGCTATTTTCAAATTCTCAAGTAAACACCAACATAATAAAGATATACCCCACAGTGCATAGCTACCACGACGGAATACTTTTAGGAATAACATGATTAAAGGATGTCCGATGATGAAATAAGAATCTTACATCAAAAATGTTTATGTGTTTGAAAACACAAATATTGCTACAAGTATCTATGGATAAAGGAGTTGTAACTAAAATATCTGCATGTATGTTTATGTTAAAGTAGAAGAAATACATATACGTACCTAGATTTTTATATATTTATATATCGATATTTAATCTCTGTTCGCAAAACATATAGAGCACTTTCTCAAGTTTACGATGCAGTCCGTGCAGCGTGTTCAGAAGAAGCAATCGCCGCTGCAAAGAATCGAATTTATCGATCCGGCGTCGTTCATAGCAACTCGGTCTCTTCCCGCCCACTACTTGCAAAATTTTGACGAAAGCTGTAATACCAAATCATTATGAGGAGAAATGGTTCAAACAAGACGGCACAACATACCATAAAGTGCGTAAAACCATCACTTTGTTGAGCCAAACGTTTGGTGACCAAATTTTCTCAAGAAATGGTCCGGTAAATTAGTTACCTCGTTTGTGTGATTTGACACCTTTGGAATATTTTTTGTGCGCGTCCAACATTCGTTGCACTATTGACGTTGACAGGATGGCGTTCATTACGCGCAGTCGCGAAGGCCATTTGCCAGAAATTATTTTTACACATTAAATGCCATTAAATTTGTGAGCTAACAAAGCCAAAGTTGCTTTTCATTCCAATCAACTTGATGTGTTTTTTTTTTTAATGTGCGATCTGTACATATCGCGATTGTTCAACAATAGTGTATTGACTCGAAATTTTAATTTGTTCACATTTTGGAAAAAATCGACATGTAATATTTATTTAAAATAAAAATATTGTGCTTATATGTCTTCTTTTTGGTAATGAAACGGTTGGTTTAAAAATTATTTTTCATACGCCTCTAACGTTAAATTAAAAAATGTTTTGTTTCTACCGAAAATTTTCAGTTAATTCAGTATTGTTGAACAATTGCGATATATACAACACATTGGCTTTGTTAGCTCACAAATATATATCCCAAAAGGGGTTTAAAGATTCGGCACATAAGAATATAGCACTCTTATTATTTTTAAAAAATTTCCAAAATCTCTTTTCTCAGTATTGGTCACCCATGAGTTCAATGTCAACTGGTTGTAGAAACATTTGTTGTCCGACTGGTTTAAAAAGTGCCTATTACACTGTCTCTTACAAATTTGAGTCATTTATTTGAACGACAATGAATGTTATGTTTACAACTGCTGCACATATTTTGATGGTAATGCCACCCACCCGTCTACCTCAGTTGGATTGGTTGCAAGAATCTTTTTTGGTCGCTGAAAAAGCTGGTGAATATGCACTGCTGCAGTTCATTACTTCATACTTTCCCGGGTTACGTTTAGTGTTGACTGTATGGGCTCGCGAATTCAATCGTATTATATAACGTTATAGGCAAATTACTAGTATTTTTGGTGGCCACACTCACAAGGATGAAATGAAGTTACATTACCCGGAAAATTGTCATGCTAAGGGTATTTTTGGAAATGGGAACAGTTTGACATCTTACTCCTTTAGGAATTCTAATTATAGGAATTATGGAGTTCTATTCAATACATATGTAAGTATTTTTGTAAATTAAAAAAAATAATCAGGGGTGTTATGGAAATCGAAAACGTAAAACGAAAGAATGTACCAGTTCTTTTTATTAAACTTTTAATCTAATTTTTACAATCTTTGTTAAAAAATTTTGTTTAATAGAGCATTATTTGTATAATAATTGTCATAAAATTTTTTTATTACAGAAATCTTATTGAAAAACGACTCTTAAAATTCTTTCGTTTTACGTTTTACGTTTACGATTTCCATGACACCCCTGAATAATACAAAATAAAATAAAACAGAAAAAACAGATAAAAATAAAAAGAAAAGCCTACATTTTTCCCAGATTTTATAGAAATTAGTTTCACGGATTTTGCCCAAGACTAAAGTCTACCTGGTATTGTTGACTTGTTTGTAACAATGTCTTAAAGATCTTTATGTAAAGTAAAAAAATCAAATGACTATTTAATATTTGTGCTGGCGAAACAAAATGACTTCGACTGATCCTATATTACTAGCTTGTTGCAATGAAAAATGTTTATCTAGCAATCTTTGCACTTTGTTATGTCAGTATATGGCGAAACATCTCTCTACAATGAACTGCATGCAAAATTTAAGGAATCGGTAAATTTATGAAACGATATTAATATTTCAGAATAACTTTTAAATTTCTGTGGTTAATTTTTAGTTGGCTAATGAAGAAACAACTGGCGCACCCACAGATAAACCAGATGGTGCTGCTTTTTTGGCTCTTTCGTATCTTCTATTGTAGTTTTATGTGTTTATTCATTAATTTCAATACACTAATAAGAATTTTTTTATATTTAATATACGGCTACTCACACTTCAAAAGGGACACATAGAAATAGTCTTATGCTGACATTTCTTTAACTCTCCATTAAAGCCTTAAACTATGTTCACACCTATTAAATATTTGACGTCCTACACTTAACCGCGAGTTAAACCCTTCACCACAGCTTATGGAAAAGGGTATATATAAGTTTGTCTTTCCGTTTTTACTTTTTTTTTTTATTAAAAAATTATTTGCGTTTTCAAAACGTTTGGTAAGATCAAACATCATTCAACAATTTCTAAATTATATTTATACAATTTTCTTCTTACAGATAAAGTTTAGCAAATCAATAGAAATTGATAAAAGTAAAGCAAAACTTTGATTAATACATATCAAGCTTTTTTGGATTTTTTCGTCAAATATTTGTTAGGCCTGAACATACCTTTAGTTTAATTTAAGAATTAAATATACTTCGTTTTATATGAATTACATACATATGTGCATAAAATATATTATCTTAATTAATATTATCTTAATTTATAAACCGTGATGACGAAATTTGTTGTCTGGCACTGGCAGGACACAAAACTAAGTATTAGGATAAAATTTCATTAATTATTGTTAGTTCATATTTAGTATATGAAGATTCAATAAATAAATATTGAAAAAAAAATCTTAATTTATTTCGTACCTACGCAAATTATTGACCAAGATGAAATCTAAGTATTTTTATAAGGTGTCTCATTAATAGTAGGAGTAGCTATATATATAAACATATATATCTGTGGCAATAAATAATAATGGCTTATGTCAAGTGCTTTTTCATTTTATTACATATTTTACATATTCTTATTCTCTTCTTCGAGATCGATCACTCAGCTTAATTTCGAGTATAAATTGTCAATGTTAATAAAACTAGACGCATTTATATTTTAACTTACACAATAAAACACACAACTTGTTTTATACAAAACCCTTAATATCTCAAAACACTAATTTCGACTTAAGCCATTATTATTTATTGCCGCAGTTATATATATATCTCACATGTTCAACAAAATCTAGTATATTAACTCAAAATTTTTATTTTTTTGAAAAATTCGACATGTAATATTCGTCATTTTAACAAAATGTCTTAAGGCAAATTTAAAATCATGAAAAAACGTTGCTAATAAAATTTTGTACTGTAAACGAAATTTTTCTGGATTTATTTTATTATTATTTAATAAAAAATATTTTTTGTTCACAGAGTTTTTTAAAAACCTTTTGCTATTTTATCTCAACTTAAGATATTTTGTTAAAATATATATATATATAGATATATAAGAGTAAGAATATGTATATATATATATATATATATATATATATATATATATATATATATATATATATATATATATGGATGTGTAAGAAGCTAAATGGCCTAACTCCACAGAATAAAAAGTAAAGTAAAATAGTGATGTTTGCTTCTGGAAGTACAAAATAATTTTCAAAGAGTTAACTAATTATATTAATTAGATAGTAATATAACAAAATTTAGAAATTTTCAAAAGGTAGTTAGGCATTTTAGTTTCTGACACATCTATATATAAATATATACTTACTATATATTATGTTTATTTATTGCATAAATATATCTCCCTTATTCAACAATTGTGTATGAACTCAAAATTTGTATGTTTTCACTTTTTTTACATATATAACCGCTGTAAAAAGACAGTGTTATCTTCGCTACATTTTTGCAATGAATCGGTTGGCTTAAAAATTCTTTATAATATGCCATTAATGTAAATTGTTTTGCTTCTACCGAAAATGATTAAATTTTGAGTAAACGCAGTAAGGGAATTCGAGACACAAGGTGCACCCTTGCGAAAAAGCAAAAAGTGCAAAACATAACAACAACTACATAGATAATTATTTGTGTACAATTACTTGTGACGTGAATTACCATTATATTGTTGGATAAGTGTGATAGGTATGTACAAAAAAAGATATACATATGTATATATATGTACATATCGTCACCTAAAAGACAAAACAACGTATCATCAAAAACTCGAAATTCTGCTTTTAGTTTGAATTTTCTATAACCTAATGTATCAAAAAACACCAAGTATTAAAAAAAAATTTCAAGTAGTTTCCATTTTAAAACGTTTCTTCTTGTCTTTTAATCTTTTACAAAATGTTTTGTTCTTTTGGATTTTAAGTGACGGTGTATACAAAAAAAAATATTGCTTTCAATTGAAAATTGTGTTATATTCAGGTATGCGATGAAAACGATTTTGAAAACAATGCGATATGAAAACGATAACATCGTTTCCGTATCTTTAAAAATTTATTTATAATACATTTTGCTCTGTTTTCATGCATATATTCTTTTAAATTTCTTTTTACACTACGTGACAAAATTTCAACATAGCTCTGACCAAATTAATCTGACAGCTATGTAAAATTTAAGAAATTTTAAAACCTTTCACTAAAATTAAAGAAATACATAATCCGTTTAAAATTTTTGAAGATATTTGCATTTCAGTCACATCATCTTTTTTAAAAACACAAAAGGGTTATTTTGGAATATCTCAAAAACTGTTCTACTTTTGAAAATTCCGACTTCATATTCGGAAAAATTTTACATAAAGATTAGATGTCAAATTCATTTGGTCAAAAACTGCCACGTAGTGTTATATACATATGTTAATTGAACTGTATTTTCAGCAAGAGTTAAGACTACTTCCGAAATGGATTTTAAAATCGGTTGAAATTTATTACACCTGCTAAAAACGATAATTTTGAAAACGATCGTGTTTCATCACATACCTAATTAATTAAATTTGCACCAGTAAATAAATTAATAGTATTAATTAAATATTTTTTGTATTTTACAACATTTTCTGAGGTAATGTTGTTGATATAAGTACGTTTAATTAACTAAATTAAGTTTTTATTAAAAATTAAAAAAGATTTTATTTCTGATTAATGGTTTAATTGAAAAAGAAGCTAAAATTTTTTCTGTGTATTAACTTTTTTATTTAATTTCAAATTATATATTAAAACTTAAAAAATTATTTAAATAAATATGGTCTAAACTTATATAGAAATCACGGTTAAAGTTTGTCTTTTAAAATTTTAAGACTTAGGCTGGATTTTTGAGATCTCAGTTAAACCAGGTTAAGTTAATCTGAAAACAAATTTGTGCCGCCATTACCAAGTTTGTATACAAAATATATGTTATGGTGAATATACTATTACTGTTTACAACTCAAATAAGATGACTTGTAATTTTTGTATTATGGTTTACAACTTTGCTAATTGTGGAGAACAAAAACATTTAATTACAACTCAACTGAGTGAAGTTATGAACTGGTTATATTTCATTTTAATAATATTCAAACAACGTTCCTTTATAGTTCAGTTGTCTAGGGGGATTCTTTAGTTTAGAAACTGTGAGTCCCCTGGTTCGAAATTTGGTTTTTCAAAAAGAAAAATTGTTTTTAATATTTTTATGTTCTAAAAACGATTTTAAAAAATATTAATGTTCTAAAAACGATTTAAAAAAAATTATTACCAGTTTTCGCTTTTTAAATTAAATTAATAATGAAGCTTTAAGTATTGCAAATATGTATGTACCTATATGTTAAAATTATTCAGTTTTTGTCTAGTTGCTCTGTATTCTGCTCGTACAATGGTGAAGGGTATATAAGATTCGGCACAGCCGAATATAGCACTCTTACTTGTTTTTGTATAAATATGTAAATATTTGGGGGATTCACAAGGTAGTCATAAATAATTACAGGAAATATATATCGTCGGATTAATATGCAAACCTTCTAAATCCACTTTTTATGTAAATTGAGATTTTGATGCCGTGTGGTAGAGAAAGATACGCCTCGTCCACCAGCATGTAGTTTTTCTTCTATTTAATGGTGTTTTCTTTTCTAAAAAATAATGATGCATTATAGTTGTGTAATATATTTATTAGGTTACACGAACCCTTACAAAGTGATACATTTTTCTAAATAACAATGGAACAAAATAATAGCTACGTTTTACACTCAACACTAATGTGTATTTAGCGTGTTAAATATTGCATGCAAAGTTTGTACTAAAAGCGATATTCACCAAGCTTGTAGCAATTTTAAACATTACATTTTCTTACAATTCCAATAAGCGTTAACAGCACTGATTTTCAATAATTAATGTCAGCTGTTGATCAAAATTTTGTGACAAAAAAATATAATAAAAGTAACACAAACGAAAAACAAAAAGTTTTTATATCCATCACAATATAACTAAAAATCACAATATAACGCAAATTGTCCGCAAACACAAGAAAAACTTAATAAAAAAAATACTTGCTTGCATAAAAAAGGACTTTACGCAGATGCAAAAAAGGGTACTATCTCACACTCAGTTATAACTGCGGGTAAGAAATGGAACAAATTTGCCATTTATTGTTGCAACATGTTTAGAAAGGAAAACGACAACTTCTCACATTTTTGCATATATTTTTAGAATGGAACAAAAACTCGCACGAATGGTAGCATATATGGAACATTATTGTCAGAAAAGAAAACACCATAAGTCTTGAAGTGTGTAAAACTGACTGTAATTTTAATTTTCTATCAAGCTTCAAATAGGAAAAATAAAAAGTTTTTTTTCTCTCCTGTAAAATGTACTGAAAGTGAGTTAGCAGGTTTGCATATTAAGCCAACGATATGACTGCTGTAAGCTACTGCTTATATTTTGAATTAAAATATGGGCATTTCCTGGGGTCACGAACGTACGTTCGTACGCTTTTGATGTATAAATAATATAGAAAACAAAACTTTTCCTAGCATTTTTTTTGCGATTCGATAGCATTTGGGTAGCTCTATGTTTAGTACAAAAGATGGATTTCATTGAGTTTAAGTTTTCATAATAAGAGTTATTAACGTGTGGTCACGAACGTACGCAAAATAGAAGTCAACTTCGGCTGACAGTAGTGAAATGTAAAAATCTGCGTAATGAAACAGAATTTTCAAAAGTGATTAATTTATTTTAAAAGTGTATTTATGTAGGTCTCCATCCAGTATTTACAAAATAAAATATCTCTCTTGGTTTTTATTTAATTGGCTTATGTACTGGTCGCGAACGTACGATTTTTCCATATGTTTTTTTATTATTATCACCATGCATTTTACCATAATTGTCTTCAAATTTCCTTAACAAAAAAACTTAATACTCGTTTTACAATTGATTTTAATGGAGAGATTATGCAGAAAGAGTGTAAACATAACATACTTTTTGCATGTAAAATCAGTATATAAAACTGTCTTTAGAAGTAGAAAATACAGGAAATTATAAAATTGTCCAGTTTCCAGCCCAATTGTCTCAAGTTAAACAGCTCAGATATGCTAGGAAACCATTCTTTTATAAGAACATAGACTTTTTTTTTCTAATAAAAAACAATAAAAGATGATGATAATCAATATTTTATTTTTTCATCTTGCCAGACCATTCTGTGGAAATGCCCATATACAGTTGTGACGAATCAATGAACAGAGCATTACAATTTTCATTTTGTTTGAAATATTTACTTTAAAAAATTTTAAATTTTATTTAGGATATTATGACGATATGACTTGATACCACACCTTGTGCATTAATTGGAAAATGCATATTTACATATTTATGAATTGTTTTTTTTTGCTTGCTCGTTTTAGTTCAAGAATTGTTATGTTTGGTATTTTATTGTTTCTTTTTTTTACTTATAAACTCCAAATAATAAGCAATTAATGCATTTTTATATATTGAAATTACTTAATTTATAAAAAAAAAACTTTATTAATCGGTTAACCGATCAAAAACGAAATTAACCGATTATTAACGGGTTAAACCAAAACCTCGGTTAATTAATCGAGCGATTAACCGATTAAAGCAAAAGGTCGATTAAATGAATACCCTAATACTTATACATAAACAATCAATTATAATTATTTGAATTTTACAAATTGGCTTTTATATATAAAATCCCGAAAAATCCCGATTAGTCCCGGGATCCCGTTTTTTTTTTTGAATTAAAAATCCCGAATCCCGGGTTGCAAAAAACCTGGTCCCGTTTGGCATCCATAGTAAACACCTATAAACCACATATCGTATAGGTCCATTTCCTCAATTTCTGGCTAAAGAAAGTCCGTTATCATCTCGCGATAGCGAACACCGTTCACGGTAATTGCTTGGCCGACGGCCCGATAACGCCGCCAACCGCAGAACTAACTGGGCAGCATGCGCATATGTTTTCCCATTTCCTACACTGCTGAAATTTGCGCACAATTCTTCCGATTGTGGAAACATTTGGTCGATTATGCTGACCAAAAAAAATAACGATGTGCACGAAATGCATTTTGATTGAACGCCCATTTTCGTAAAAGGCTTTAACAATCTTAACGCGCTGCTCAATTGTGTACCTCTTAATGATAGAAGTTGTCAAATACTGAAACAAAGAAAGGTCAATTTAAGTTGCGCAAAAAACTTGACGTTAAGGTTTGACTCACAATTAACATCGTGGATTATTGTTTTACCACCCTTTATTATATATTTATCAATTTAAAAATAAAATGGATATTAACATTTAAAATAATGGTGAATGAAGGTTGTTTACCTGTACGTTCTATAAAATTGTGTTTCCTTAAATACTAGGGTGGTAACTAAAAGTGGTCTTATAGTGTAATAGGTCGTAGTTCTTATTTAATTGTATAGTACTATAAAACACTAATAAGAAAGTTTTTAAATTCTGCTTTCTATTCTTTTATCATACAAGCGATACAAGTACCGATACAAGTAAGTATTGATACTTTTTTTCGATATCGATACTTTACGAGCGATACCACATCGAGTAAAAGTATCGATACCTTAGAGGTATCGTTTCATCCCTACTCCCGAAGCCTTTTTATATTAATAGTAAATTTGTAAATTGAGGTAATCTATATACTTATGTATACATATATGCTGAATATCGAAAATATATTACTCTCTCTTATTTTCAAATACTCAAACAATTTATTTATACATATTTTTTTTAATTTCTCTTCATTGAAGAAAATATAATATAATCACTTTATATAACTCTCTTTTTTATACCCTCCACCACAATTAGTTGTGAAGAGGGTATACTAAGTTTGTCATTCCGTGTGAAACTTTTGTATTATTCATCTCAGACCCCATAAGGTATATATGTATATCTTGGGTCATTGAGTAATTCTAAGTCGATTTAGCCATGTCCGCCTGTCTGTCCGTCTGTTAAAAACACTTTCACTTTCGAAAAACTCAAAAGAAATAAACGAACTTGGTGTCAAATTGCTTGTAGCTATCCTAAGCAGTTTGCGATTGAAATCCAGCAAAATGGGTTCAGTAGGATCAGAGCTATGAATCAAAATGTGGAACCACCACCTAAATAAAATTGATAATTTTGTTACAAAAACTAACATAAATGGTGAAACAATGCACAGAATGATATAATATTTGGCAAGTATTCGTTTTAATCGAGTGGAAATGACGCTGTAAAGTTTCGTGAAGATCCGTCTATAATTTACCCTAGGCCCCATATAAGCCCTACTACCGGAAAACAGTATAGTACGCATAAAACCCTAATTAACAATGCTATCATAACAAATTTTGGCACGTCACAGTTTAATAGGACCTGAAATAACACTGTAAAGTTTCGTGAAGATCGGTATATAATTTACTCTAGGCCCCATATAAACCCTATTCCCGGAAAACAGTTAAGACACTGTGAAATTTCGTGAAGATTGGTCCATAATTTACCCTAGGCCCCATATAACAAAAATTAAGTTTAAAGTAACATTTCAATATAAAAATTCCTCCCTATGAGAGGAGAAAATTCCTCTTTATGGGAAACACGTAGGGAGGAAATTGAAATTAAAAAATTCCTCCTTATGCGAATCACGTAGGGTGGAAAAAATTTATACAGAGTCCCCATAAATATACTACTACAGTTCTTAATCAAAAAAGGTCGGTAATCAATAAAACTATTTCACCAATTTCAAAAGATTTTGTTATTCGTGCTTAATTCCCAGTTTTAATTATTGATAAAAAACACTTGAAATTTATTGTTGATGGGATAAGCTATTCCTATGCGCATTTCACTGGTTGCTTAGGCCAGATCATCAGGAAACTTCATCCATAAATATTTTAGAAAAACTAAAGATATTAAACCAAATGAAACTGTTAAACGTATAAGACTTATAGCAACAGTTCTACTTGTAATAATATCAAAGTTTAAACAAAACACATCAACAATAAACAGTGGGTTTATCTCATCTTACATTCCCCACTACAATTATCTTATCCCATCAACAATAAATTTCAAGTGTTTTTATCAAGAATAAAAACTGGGAATTAAGCACGAATAACAAAATCTTTTGAAATTAAAATTTTGTATTCCCAAAAATTGAAATTACTTTTTGATATTAAACAGACAAGTGCACGGCCTAAAAAAAAACACTTAATTGACAACATCTTTTGTAAGTTGTTGTTGTTTTTATTTTGTTTTTCTTAACCTACTTACAACTACAATCAATGTTGAGAGAATTTCAACTAATTCTAGTGGGGAATGTAAAATGAGATAAACCCACTGTTTATTGTTGATGTGTTTTGTTTAAACTTTGATATTATTACAAGTAGAACTGTTGCTATAAGTCTTATACTTTCAACAGTTTTATTTGGCTTAATATCTTTAGTTGTTCTAAAATCTTTATGGATGAAGTTTTCTGATGATCTGGCCTAAGCAACCAGTGAAATGCCCATAGGAATAGCTTCTCCCATCAACAATAAATTTCAAGTGTTTTTATCAAGAATAAAAACTGGGAATTAAGCACGAATAACAAAATCTTTTGAAATTAAAATTTTGTATTCCCAAAAATTGAAATTACTTTTTGATATTACACCAATTTTAAAATAAAGCTGAAATTTTTATAAAAATTCTAATAAATCAAAATTTTGAATGCTAAATTTAACTGTAAAAAAGCTTAAATGGTTACATTGATACTTCCCTTAAATTCTTTAAGATTTTTTTTCTTTTCGCTTCCACTTGGTAATGCATCGACCTATTTCGGTTTTTTCACATATTTAAAATAATTTCTCTTGACTAAATTTTGCTCATAGTGTTAAGTAATGGATATCAAACTGTTAAGCTTCCCACTACACAGAAAAAATTATTTTTCCAACTCAAACAAAAAATTTGTAGAATCAAACAATTTTTTTCTGAAATCGGTCCTATAAACAAATTCGCATATTCAAACAATTTATTTGCATTTTGTTTATTGAAAAAAAATGCTTTTTTCAAACAAATAATTTAACTGAATCAAACAAAAAGTTTACTGAATTCATATAAATTTCAAACAAAAATTTTACTGAATCAAACAAAAAAGTTTTTGCACAATCGATGACGCGCACACAAGCAAGCACTGTAGGAGAAGATGAAGGCAGAGCAGAGCGGCCGGCTGGCATTTTTTTTTTTGTTTGAATAATTTTTGAACGAGGTCTTATACCAGTCCCAGCTAGCATTTTCGATCGTAGAAGAATCTTTCGCGACCGGAGCGGGCGATTAAATTAATCGTCCGCGATATCGTACTCCGATCGCGCAAGTTCAGTACAACTGAAGAAACTGTGTCCTTACGGCGACTCTTCCATATGAGTCGTCTACGATGCACCTAAAATAATCGTGTTAGATTCTTCATTCCTACTTTAAACGAGCCTTAAATAAATCGCCGTAATGTGTCTTCTACGATGCGCCAAAAACAATCGTGTAATATTCTATTAGTCCTTCTTTAAAAGAATCTTGAAACAATCGCCAAAAATACCTTTAATTGATTCGAAAATGCATAACAGTGAGATATAAAATAAAAAGCATTTTTTAAGTTTTATATTCTTTAATAATAAATTAAAAAAAAAATCAATGTTGAGATCCAACATATTTGTAAAAATTAAATTAATTTTAATAGCATATTAAAGTTCGTCACCCTTTTTGGTTCGGTTACCCTTCCGCAGTCGGTCAGCAGCATGTACAAAGTGTTGCTGTAACACTTTATTCATCCTTGCATCGTCAGCTTTGGGAATTTCGAATGACAGACATCTTTGAAAAGAAAGAAAAAATTTTTTTTGAATGCTGTAAGAGCATGCCATAATAAGCACTTACTTGTTATAATTTGTTTTATACAAAATTGTTGAATGCTGGCTTTACTGTTCATTCCCCGCCAGCTTAATTTTGCAGTCACATCATCGCTCAGGATTTTTTTATGGCATTCCTGATAAATGAGTTGGATCAGTCGCCACCAACTTTAGCAATAATGTATTTCTGTAAGGAAATATATAGATAAATAAATAAAGATAGAATTATATAGATAGACAGTTAGATAGATAAATATATGGATATAGTTATTGAAATAGATAGATACATGTATATGTATAAACAAATAAGCATACCAACTGGACAACAAGATCCTGGTTCTGTTGTAATTGTTCATTTAATTCTTCTAACTTTCGGAACTTTTATTTAAGTTTCTCTGAGAATTACCAATAATTTGTTCACTGCAGTTGTAGTTAACCCATGTTTTACCGCCCAATGTCTAACTTTTTCTTTCACACTACTATTATTCGGCCAATTCACTCCTTCCATATATTCCACTGGAAAATTGTCACTGTTGGGATCTTCAAAAATTTCTTCGGGATCTATTAAATTTTCTTCCAACGTTTCACTGACTTTAACTATTTTTTTGGACGATCTGCATTCTATTTCATTGTAAGCAGATTCCACCATTTTTTTTTTTTTTGGATCTCGCTTGCTTCTCAATCGTATTGCTTTAGTCGATTGCATTATAAATATATTTTAATTATTAAGTTATTATTATGTTATTGGAAATCGTATTAATAATAAACTTTGTATTCCCGAAAATAACTTTGATAAATTCACTTTAGTTTACACTTTTATTTACAAGAAAACACTTTAATTAAAAAACACTTTTTTTCTCACTCTTCGCGTCTGCTTTTATCAAAAACTTATTTTAAATGAGTAAATAACTTATTTTTGCCAAAATTTTAAAAAATATAAAGGTTAAATTCGCCTAAATATCGTCAGAATGCGTATAAGACGATTTTAAAGAAACATAAACAACAAAAAGATTTGCAAAAAAAAAGAGCAATATGTGATTACGGTAAAATAAAAATCGTTCAATGATCGTTAGAATGATAAACCAACGATTGTGGAATAACATAAAAAAACAGCAATCCAACAATCATCATAATGATCGCAAAAGCATAATTTACAAGAGTTATATACGATAACGGAGAAATAACAATCGTTCAAAGGTCGCCAAAATTTGTAAACGACGATTAACTCGTTTAACAATCTTCAAAATGAATCGCAAAAGCATCATTTGGACGAGTAATGATCGCGCTCGTCAAATAATCTTCCGAATGCTAGCTGGGAGTGATGCCAATTGTGGTGGTATTGCTTTTTATCAGTATTAGTGAATAAAGAGACAAGTACTTTTAATAAAAATAAAAAAATACGTAAGCATCCGCCGCATGTGCACTCATCGCTTGTTAATCGACGACTGAATTCTGTACTCTTGTGCACTTAATGAAAGAGCGTAAGAATGCGTGTGAAGAATGTGTGTGAACTAATTTCCACAATTGTGTATGACGCTGACATCCCTGTCTTATACACACAATGTTGCTGTATCCTTTCCTTTGCTAAAGAAGAAGAAATGTAACCAAAAACGGCAGCAGACCGACTCGATATGTTTTTCGTCATCATTTTTTTTTTTATTTGATGTACATAGGTATCGATTTTGGATTTTGTTTTTTTTTTTTTACCATCTTTGAAACCAACCAAAAATTTATTTTGTTTCTTATAATGGTTTTTCTGATGTTTATAAAGAGTGAAACATTTTTTTTACCTGCTATTTTTTGTTTTTTTTTTACTACAAACCTCGTCATGCTATTTTATCATCTTTCTTATTGTTGTACTTTTTTAAAGTATCAAAAAATAGACTGCATGTGTTTTAAGTGTTGCTTACGATCAAATAAAAAAAATGCAAAAAGACGACATTAAAAAGCGTTAAATATTTCATACAATATTATGAAAATTTGAAACCAATAACGCGTATATTATATTTTTGATAGTTGTCCACATTTTGTTGGTTTAATAAAAATCAAACAAAAATATTAATTGAATCAGTAAAAAAATTTCAAACAAGCGTTTGTTTGAAAATAATTTGGCAATAATTTTTTCTCTGAAAGTTAGTAAACTTTTCGTTAGGGTAAAAAATTGTGCTGGGAAACTATCGATAGACTATCGATATTATCGATAGTCGTAAAATATCGAAAATATCGATAGGAAAAATATAAATATCGATATTATTATTATTTAAAATACAGCTATGAAGACATCTAACAGCAGCTATACACACACAGTTTATTGCCTCAAATTTTTACATGCTATTATTAATTCGCGCTGAATTGCAGCAATGAATTCGAACAACAAGAATGGCAAGTGGTATGGATGGATTGCTTAGCTGTGCTTTTTACTGATAATTATTGGCATTTATGTGGAAATTTATATATGTTCACATTGGGACTGAAATGTCAAATATTTTTGTAATGTTGTAAAAAAAATGTAAATCCAAATGCAATTGCAAGCATAGGACAAAACAATGAACGACCATTAGAGGATAAGTCCGCTAGATTGATTACCTTTTTCGGTTTAGAATTTAGAAAATTTTTTAAAGTTGCAATGGAATATCTTATTGTCCCTGTTACTTCGGGTCCTTCAGAAAGGTTCTTATCAATTTTTAAAAAACTGCCATCTAAAATAACGTGCGTATATACATACGTCTCATATTCAATAAAGTGATAAAAACAATGGACTGCAGCCTTATAAAAATATAATTAAAGTTTTCCAAAAAAGTGCAAACATTCAGTCGATAGTAATATCGATATATCGATAGTGAAATCTGAACTATCGATAAATATCGATAGTAGAAAAAATCGATAGTATCCCAGCACTAGTAAAAAATGCAATCGTAGCATTTTTTAAGTTTAAAAATAAACCTTGAATGATTGATTCATATTTAATTATGAGTTTATAAAGTTTTCATTAGTGAAAAAATGCAATAGTGTACGTTTTTTAAGTTTAAGAATTAACCTTGAATGTTTGCTTCATATTTAATTATTTTTTTTTCTCATTATTTATTTATTGAATCTTCATATATTAAATATGAACTAACAATAATTAATCAAATCTTAACCTAATACGTTATTTTATGTCCTGCCAGTGTCAAACAAAAATTTTCTTCATCACGGGTTCTGTTCACTTATATAGGTGTTTATCGCTCATCTAATTGGGTAAGTGCTGCAGTGTCTCTTCTTCTTAAGCGAGTGCGGCCGCCATGATTTAAAATATTTCGAGCTAGTGGATTTGGGTGTTGTTCAAGCATTTTTAAATATTTTATTGCATATTTTGTAATCATAGTTTTAACTAATGGCACATTGAGATCCTTATGAATGTTTGAGTTTTTAACATACCAGGGAGCGGCTGTGTTTATTCGAAGAAGTTTATTTTGGCGCCTTTGAATTTTTTCGATATTAGAGGCCGAGGCAGTGCCCCATAGCTGAATACCGTAGCTCCAGATAGGCTTTAAGATAAAGTTGTAAAGTAGAAGCTCGCAATCGAGACTAAGGACAGAAATTCTACCAATAAGCCAATGAATTTGAATGGCTTTTAATTTCATTTGAGTTAATTTTGCCTCTATATGGCATTTCCACGTTAATCGCCGATCCAGATGTATACCGAGATATTTAAAATGCGAATGTTGAGGAATTATTTGATTATTAATTGTAATAGGGGGGCAAGATTCCAGGTGCAAGGTGAATGTAATATGTACGAATTTTTGCTCATTGACCATTATCCTCCATTGTCTTAACCATATTTCCAGTTGAAATATATGATGCTGTAAGTAACGAGATGCTTCATAACGTGTTGCGAATTTTTGTTTTTGCTTATGCATATAAAAAACTCTTTTGTTTAAGTTAAAAGAAAGAAAAATTTTATTTTAAACTGCTCTACATTTAATTATGTCACATTTAATAAAACTTAAATATTTTATTATCTTTCATTATCTCTGGTCACCTTAATTATCACGATATCACTTATTAACATATGTTTTACTAACAAAATTTATTTGGTAGCACTGTTACCTACAAGCTTCTGAATAACTTCAAGATTGTAAGAGAGAGAGAGAGCAATTTAATTTGACTTGCAGAATTTCCTGTCCACTTTATAAATTGCATTCAAAGTGTGAAGACAAAAAAATACGCCATAGTTTTCACGTGTGCTAAAATAAATCTTAAAATATTTAGAGAATCTTGCAACATATGTATTTTCTTTAACACTGTTACATAAAAACAAAAATCTTAAAAATCAGTGCATTGCAATATTAATTGATTAAAATTTCCGATAAAACCAAATCTATTTCCATAGACATTTCTGGATAATTGTACATACATTGAAAGAGGTAAAAATATCAATTTTATGATATTTTGTTTGTGAAATTAAAACGAAAATATTTTAGAAGCTTTTATATCCACCCATAATCAATACTCGCTGAGTATTATAAATTGAGATTTAATGCAATAAATCCATATTAAGATTAATCTTTAATTGCGTCAGTATGTGCTCCACGAGGTATTATAAAAGTTAATATGTTTATCACACTTAGGGTTCCCAACTTTTTTTGTTGCAATTAAAGTATATTCATTATTAAAGGTTAAGAAAAAAAGTACACAGTATAAATATAAAGTACAATTATAGTCAACTCGCGATAACGTGAACTAATTTTTACCATGGCGTTTCACGTTTTCGAGTTTGTTCACGTTATCGTATACCAAAATTTAAAAAAAATAACACCCCTATTTTCAAATAAATAGATAAACAAGTATTTTAAAAAACATATTTTATTCATTTTTAATAACAACAAGTAAGAGGGCTATATTCGGCTATGCCGAATCTTATAAACCCTTCACCATGGTTTGGAAAGAACAGAAGTTTATATATATGGATATCTAAATATATGTATATATACATGTATATTATATAATATGTATTGTTTAGTTTTATTTAATTATTTGCACATGCTTGCGTGCTATTAAATATATTAAGAGTTTAAGTATAGTTAGTTTAGTTTTGATCAAATTTTAGAATTTGGTCATAACTCGGCCATTTTGTAACAGATTTGACAGATTTTTATACCGACATCTTAAAGTATAAAATTACCATTTACTTTGGTAATAAAACTTGGAGTCGGGAAGATCTATGGTTCCCGAAAATAGGTATTTAAAAAAAGCTATATATTTGCCATATAATTTTTTCCCCGATTTTCCGATATTTTGATATCTAAAACGTATGAATAGGTCATATTACAGCTCTAAAATTTTAGTTTTTATAATAAAAATTTGAATGTTTTTTAGTGCTTTTTTTGAGTATTTTGCCCATAACTTAACCATTTTTAACCGATTTAGCAGATTTATATACCAACGTGCTTAAGAATAATATTACCATTAAATTGGGTTATAGGTATATATATATATACTTACATATATGTATACATATTTAAACAAACTTAATTATAAAAAAGTAATTTTTGGGATTGCAGTATTTTGGTCATAACTCTGCTATTTCTTAACCGATTTGACAGATTTATATATCGACGTGTTAAAGAAGAAATTTGCCAGTTATTTTGATTATAAAACTTGGACTCGGGAAGATCTATGGTTCCCGAAAAAAAAAATTATATTTTGGTCATAACTTTTTCGTATCTGAACCGATTTTCCCGAGTGTTTCAGGTTTTTCTACAATTTTTAATAATTTTTGTACGGGAGGTACCACGCCCACTTCTCCAATCCCGCCCGCATTTTGTGGGATACTGTATCTGCATAATCTAAATGTTTGTACCAAATTTAGAAACTTTGGCTCTTGTCGTTCTCAAGATATACAGAAATAAAAAAATACAACAACAACAAGGGATTTTTGGGCAAAATCAGAGGCAGTCGTGGTTTTTTGCTCATATCTCCGTCATTTTTGGACCGATCTGGCTGAAATTCAATAGCAAACTTAAACGGAGTATATGTGATATAAACATACATCA
This sequence comes from Pollenia angustigena, assembly GCA_930367215.1. NCBI lineage: Eukaryota > Metazoa > Arthropoda > Insecta > Diptera > Polleniidae > Pollenia > Pollenia angustigena. Next base: position 89,061,851 of record OV884060.1, read on the forward strand.
ACCTAGTCCACATCATTTCTGGGGTTTTTGGAAAACCCATTTCAACATACACACGGACAGACGGACAGACGGACAACCGGATTTGAACTTCGCTTTTCATAAGGACCCAGAATATATATACATTATAGGGTGTAGGATCAATATTGTGGAACATACAAACGGAATGACAAAGTTATATATACCCTCTTTCCTTCGGTGAAGGGTATAAAAAAAGACATATTTTTTTGGATTTCAGTACTTTGGACATAACTCAGTCTTTTATTAACCGATTTGAAAGATTTATATACCGATGTCTTTAGGAATAAATTTACCATTTACTTTGTGATAAAACGTGGACTCAGAAAGACCTATGGCTCCCGTAAATGGGTATTTTTTAAAAAAAATTATATTTTGGTCATAACTTTTTTGTATCTGAACCGATTTTTCCAAAATTTTCAGAAAATATTTTCTACTAAAGATTTTCGATCTTTTGATATATAAGGCGTAGCCATAGGTCATATGACAGTCCAAAAATTCAGGTTTATATACAATTTTTGATTTTTTTTGTATGGGAGGTACCACGCCCACTTTTCCAATCCCGCCCATATTTTGTTGGATACTGTATATTGATAATCTAAATGTTTGTACCCAATCTGGAAACTTTGGCATTTGCCGTTCTCAAGATATACAGAAATAAATAAAATACAACAACAAGGGATTTTTGGGCAAAATCAGAGGCAGTCGTGGTTTTTTGCTCATATCTCCGTCATTTTTGGACCGATCTGGCTGAAATTCAATAGCAAACTTAAACGGAGTATATGTGATATAAACATACATCAACCTAGTCCACATCATTTCTGGGGTTTTTGGAAAACCCATTTCAACATACACACGGACAGACGGACAGACGGACAACCGGATTTGAACTTCGCTTTTCATAAGGACCCAGAATATATATACATTATAGGGTATAGGATCAATATTGTGGAACATACAAACGGAATGACAAAGTTATATATACCCTCTTACCTTCGGTGAAGGGTATAAAAATTATGTATGAATACGCAGTAATTCAGTAGACTTTGCATATGATACATTAACAAATTAATTTCTTATGAATACCATAAAAAAATAAACATAAAATTAACAAAAACGAATAAAAACATTTTTTTGTTTAAGGAATGTTTATAATGGATAAAAAATGTCTCAGGAAAAAATTGGCCATCCTTTTTTAAAAGTTGTTTTGTTAGATCATCTTTAACAAAGCTTTTTCTTTCAGCACTTTTCTCCAATGATGAAAAGTATGGGATACCTGCTGCTTCCGTTACAAGCTGATTTGCACATAAAGAGAGTTCCTCCATTTTTGATCTTAACTTTTCTTTAAACGGGTCAACAAGTTGTGGCTGATCAAAAAGCTTTTCTCCGGAAATTATGAGAAGACGAACAATAAACCTCTGCTTAATTTTTTTAAGCCAGCTTTCGCTGGCACGAAAACCACAATAACTCTCTTTAATTTGTTGGTGAATTTCTAAAGCACTTGCTTTTAGCATCAGTCAGCTTGCCGGTTATTTTTTATTTTGCATGCTAAGAAAGCAATTGTAAGGAATTTTTTCCATTTTCGGAAGCTGAGAAGAACGTAATGTTTTACGCTTTCCGGTACCATAAACAGTTTTCTTTACACGATTTGTTATTTCCTATTTTTTTCTTCTTAATGGAACAAACTGTTGATTTAGCAACACCATATTTTCTAGCCAAGCCACTGCCACTATAACGTTTTTGCAATAATTCAAGAATATTTATTTTATCTTTCAAAGATAACACTTTCGGTTTTTTTAATGACATTTTTCACTTTCACAAATAACACGAATATCGTAGCGATGTTAAAAACAGCTAACATGTCAGCGAATACATACTAACATGGATACAATTAAGAAAAAAGAACGCTATGCCACAAACAAATAAGTGAACTCAATTCGGGGATTTCCCAATTAAAAAAAAAAACATTTTAAAGAGTAAACAAAAAAGAAAAAAATGTGTTCACGTTGTAGAGCTTCCAGATTTTGTTCACGTTTTAGAATAGTCTGTGTAAAAATAAATTTGTTCACGTTTCTGAGACGTTCACCCTTTTGAGTGTTCACGTTTTCGCGAGTTCACTATAATTTCATTTTATTGTTATATTTAAAAACGTTTTTTTTTTTATTGCTTTTCGCAAGTTTTATCAAACAATTACACTGTGCTCGAATTTGACACTTTTTTTTAACAAGCCGGACAACTGGCGCTTTAACCTGATTCGGGTACGCTGAATCCAATACCGGTTCAAAAACGGTTCAGTTTATTAAAATTACTAAAAACAAAAAAACGAAAATCCGCAATAAAATTTCCTTTAAAGCCTGGTACTCTGTTGAGCATTTCACGTGAATTGCTGTCAAAACGCATATTTCACGTGAAATGCTGTCAAAACGCATATGAAAAAAACTTGTGCGGAATATCTATGAAATAATGTTGAAAGACTTGTACTCTGTTCATCTTGTGAAAAAGTTCCGACATGTTTCTGGCAACATTTTTTTTCAACTGCGAAATAATGTAAGCTGCACTTATTTCACGGGGAATTTTAAGCAAAACCAAAAAAGTATGAACTGATTATTAAATAAGTAATAAAAAAATAAAATAACAAAACCGGGAACAGTTTTTTATCCATATTTACTTTCTTTTTTTTTTTTTAGTAAAATACATGTGGGGTTTGTTTACATATGTAAAACAATCTTGTATACTTTGCTGCAATACAAACTCGCATGATTGGTATCATTGATACATGTCAAAATTTTCGTGTGAAATAATTAATGTTGCTCAACATTTTTCACAAATTTGAACAGAGTACTAGGCTTAACAGTCGTTTTAGAAACATAACTTTTTTTTGGCAACAAAAATTATTTTTTTATCAACATTTCGAAATTTTTGTTTTCTAAAATCTATAAAAAATTACAGCTATGCTTCTAATTTTTTCCAGACATATAAAAAACAAAACAATCTATAAGTGATTAAAATCTGTTAGCAACTTTTGATTTTATTCACAAAAGTCGAAAAATTTTAATTAATTTCTAAATTTCAAAAAACGCAATATTTGCATGGGAACCGCCTTTAGAAGTGGTGATAAGCGACAAGTATTTCTCGAGAAATTTTTAAGGCGACTCCTTGGCTGTTATTGTACGTGTTCTTCATTATATTTCTAGCCTATATTAATCATTTTGTATGAGAGCCCCCTTAAGGAATGGAAATCTTGAAGTTTTGTTTTAAATGTTAGTTAAACGAGTCACTTTTGTGCTCGCGATCTAAAAGCAGGCAGTAATTTGAAAGAGTTTTGCACTTGTGTTTTAAAAACAGACAGTTATTGTACTCAAACAAAACAAACAAGTGAATAGTGCTGTCCGGTTATTTTTTTTTTTCAAAAAATCGTCCTGTCCTGCCAATATAAAATAACATCAAAAAATGGTCCTGACTAATATCAATTAGTTGTTCTTTAGTTTTTCTAAAAAAAATTTTTACAATAAATATTATAATTTTATGACTTATAAAACCCTGACTAATATAACCTGAATCTATTTTGAATTCTAGATAAATCTAATCATGCGAAATAAAGTATTTCCGCGTACTTTATTTTTCTCATAAAGTATAGAGTACAATTACTCGAAATAACGTACAATACTTTATTATAAAGTACGGTTGGCAAGCCTAATACTGTCAAACTTAAAATAAACATGGGTGCGTTCGTAAATGCATCACTGCGCTGCATCAGAAAAGCAAACTTTTTTAAAGTCTATAAAAAAATAATTATAATTTTTTTTATTATGTTACCATTATTTTTGAGGAGTATTTCAAAATTTTTTGGTCCACCTTTACTTTACTGATAAATATATAACCATTTGAAATCACTGATGCAGCGCAGTGATGCATTTACGAACGCACCCCATATTTTTTCTTTTTATTTCTTTACTTTAATTTGAAAAGAAAAATTTCCTACAGGGTAGCTACACGTTACTCACTGGTTTTACGCTAAATAAATTATCAAAGAAAAAAGAAAAAAAACGAGAACTACACGTTATACAATCTCATTGATAATTACTTTTTCATTCATATTTTGTCCGATCATTCATTAAAACTTACTGGAGCAATAATAATAAGAGAGAAGAAAAAATGAAACTATTGATATATTTATGAATAAGTGTGGATCATATTGTGGGGAATGTTAAAGGAGAAAGAGGAAAAAATAAGAAAAAAGCAATAACAACATCTTATTGACTATTGCAAACATAGTATGTAGATTTTGTATATTTAAAAAAAATAAGAGAAAAAAAACTGAAATTAATAAAAACCTCTTGTCCCACCTTTGTGACACGTAATATATGTATATTAGGGTGGGTCAATGTTTTTGCCCACCAAGCGTATAGCAAAGTCGTAATCTACGAAAAATTCTAAGAACTTTTCCTAAAGAATCCATGGTTCTAAAATCAAAATCGAGCTTCCGGTTTTTGACTTGACAATTTGGTGCTCAGGAAATCTGAAAAAAATAATACTTTTTGGGAAATATTTATTGAAATTGGTGAATAGTTGGCCTGTATCGCTGAAAGAGGGCTTGTTTTAAAAAAGAAAATTCTCTCAGCTTTCTATATCTATGCTAATTTTTAGAAAAAGCTGTACATCAAAAATTGGTTAAGAGGTTTTTGTCAAAATAATCATAGTCAAGCTGATAAGAAACCTTAAACTGTTGCAATTTTGATACACAAAAGTTAAATAAAATAATTTAACTAAATTTTAATTCAAAGTTGATTAAAATAAAATAATTTTGCGGCATTTTGACAAAACATCTTATACTATGTTCACACTTGGGTTCTTAAACGCGTTTAAGCAGCTCGAACGTGATTAAGCTCTAATCACTTCAAAATCGAGATGATTACCCATACATTGAAGTGATTTGTTAATCACTTCAAATTGAGATGATTACAACTAAATCACTTCATAAACCACATAGAATCCACTGAACATACCTCAAATGTAGAATCGCCAACAACCGTGTACAACCGGCTAAGAATTCTGCTTAATGTTTTTATTTTTTTTTTTTTCTTAAATAATTCATACATTTTCACAATAACATCGTTAAAATTATTAAAATAATCTGCTGATAACTTTATAAAAGCGTTTTTATCCATTTTTAATACTTTAAAGAAATTTAAATTTGTTTGTTGTTTTTTGTGTGTTTGTGTGTGTGTTTTTTCTTAATCATCTGTCATCTTAATCATCTCAAATGTAATGTGAACGGCTTTGATTAGCTAAATCAACATTTTGCTTATAGTATGTTCACATTTGGGGTTTTAAACGCGTTTAAGCAAAATGTTGATTTAGCTAATCAAAGCCGTTCACATTACATTTGAGATGATTAAGATGACAGATGATTAAGAAAAAACACACACACAAGCACACAAAAAAACAACAAACAAATTTAAATTTCTTTAAAGTATTAAAATTGGATAAAAACACTTTTATAAAGTTATCAGAAGATTATTTTAATCAATTTAATGATGAAATTGTGAAAATTAATGAATTATTTAAGGAAAAAAAATAAAAACATTAAGCAGACATCTTGGCCGGTTGTACACAATCTAGCGATTGTACATTATTAGGGTATGTTCAGTGGATTCTATGTGGTTTATGAAGTGATTTAGTTGTAATCATGTCGATTTGAAGTGATTAACAAATCACTTCAATGTATGGGTAATCATCTCGATTTTGAAGTGATTAGAGCGTAATCACGTTCGAACTGCTTAAACGCGTTTAAGAAGCCAAATGTGAACATACTATTAAACGCGTTTGAAAACCCAAATGTGAACATAGCATTAAGCGGAGATAAGAGAGCAAAAAAGATTTAAAAAAAAATCGCTGAAAAAAGCATTTTTGTTAAAAAAAATAAACCGAAATTAAAGAAAAATTTTGTTCATAATACAAAATTTTAAAAACGTAAGCAAAAATGTTTTTTAATGAAAATTCGTACGATTAACACCATTTTTTTCAACTTTTTAATTTTGACTTAAGATGTTTTGTCAAAATGCCATAGAATTGATTAACCAAAACTTAATAAAAAGAAAATTTAAGCAAAAACTGAAAATAAAAAAAATAAATATTTTTATTATTATTCTATTTTTTATTAAAACGCAATTTTTTGGAAAATTCACCACTTAAAAAAAGGAACCGATTAAAATAAAAAATTTATAAAAAAAATATGTACTGACCCAGCCGGGGGTTAATAAATTTAGTTTCGGCCTATACCTGCAATTTACATACAATATCGTTTTTGCTATCCATTCGAGGTATTCTGTTGCGGCTTTTAATAGTAACTGCCAAAATATCATCTCGATTACATTCTATGGCACGTGGGAAACATTGGTAAGCAATTGTACAAATCGCTCAGTTCCCTGAATATGTGCCGGTAACCCTAGATCAGTGAACGGTAGATGCTTGTAGTAAATGGCGGCTCAGACAAATTGCTATCGTCCATTTCCAATTTCAAAAATTGTATTAGCTATAAAAACATAAATTTCTGAAATACAATTGGACACTTTCAGAAGTTACAATTGGAAATTTTTTAAATTAAATTGGAAATTTCTGAAATATAGTTAGAAAATTCTGAAATACAATTGGAAAAGGTGTAGTAAGAATCATAGGCCCTAATTTATGAATTTGTTGTTGCTTTCTACAGAAATTTTTTTTGCGCTTTAAAATTTCAAACGCCTCAATTCTTGTGGCGTTGATAATATTAAAACGGTACATGAATTTTTGTAGAAAGCAACAACAAAATTACGAAATATTTATGAATTTGTTTTCCAATGTAATTCTTTGGCGTTGCGTTTTACATAATAAGTGCCATAATTAAAAAAAAAAAACAAAAAATAAATAGGTAATGAGAAACTGAAAAGTTTGTAATTCTATCGTTCACACAATTTACCGTTAAAATTCTCACGTTTATTCCATTTTAGAAATGTATGGTAAACAAAAATAGTTTTTTTTATAAAAATTTTCATTTTTTCGACTCGTTTTCAAGAATATCCAGCAATATTTAAAAAATGTACAAAAACTCGTATTAAGCGCATAACTTTATAAATGATGTTAGGGCTTAAAGGTTATGTTGGGCCTTGTGACCCAGGATGTAATTTATTTTTTCTTTTAAATACATTTTTATTGAAGTCGTTACCCAATAAAAAATGGAGCTTCCAACGAAGCAGGTTTGTAAGGAAGACATGAATTTTATATGGCAAGTTCCCACTTTGAAGCAATACATTTATGACACATAAAGCATATAAAAATTGTTAGATGTAACGATCAGCTTTACACACTGATACAGTTATTTTTTAGTATTCTCCCTTACAAACCTGCTTCGTAGTAAGGGAATGCCGTAGCACTTGAAATGTTATTTTTTAATTTTTTGAGAGTTTTTTCCCTTACATACTTTACTGCATTTCTGTATGTCTTAGTGCGTAGCGCATAACATTGCGCTTATTTTTTTAAATGAACCTACCATTAGTGCTTCACAAAATGAGAAACATTTTTATTGGGTAATTTTATTTTATTTTTTTCATTTAGTTTCTTTTTTAAAAAGGTAGTAAATTTAAAATAGAAAATTGGGTTAAAAAAAAATAAAATAAATTTATTTTATTTTACCAGCTTGACTATGAACATTTTGACAAAAATCTCCTAACCAATTATTTATATACAGAATTTTCTAAAAATGAGCACAGATATATAAAGCTGAGAAAATTTCCTTTTAAACAAGCCCTCTTTCAGCGATACAGGCCAACTATTCATCAATTTCAAAAAATATTTCCAAAAATGTATTATTTTTTTCAGATTTTCTGAGCACCAAATTTTCAAGTCAAAAACCGGAAGCTCGATTTTGATTTTCGAACCATGGTGTCTTTAGGAAAAGTTCTTTGAATTTTCCTTAGATTACGATTTTGCTGTACGCTTTGTCCCTTTTTTTGGGCCCGAACAAATTGATCCACTCTAATGGAAATTCAAACCACTGGTTTGAAAATAAAACGAAATACGATATCCCGATGGAATGTAAGTGGATATTATCACTTGGCAGAAAGTTCGCATTACCAATCGATAAACATAACTTCTCCCCATTACATATAATAGCTGATGTAGAGCAATGTATACAGGCCATGGATGGGAATTTTGATAAAGAAAAGGACGTCGCTAGAATAAAATTAGCAAACCAAGTATCCGCTTTTAAAAGAAGCATTAAAAATACTAAAAAGGATAAGTTTATCCTGACAATTTTTGAGAAAACTAAGAAACTTTTAAGAAAATATAACGACATAATTATTATACAGGCGGACAAAGGAAATAAGACGGTAGATATGTATAAAAACGAGTATGAGGGGAAAATGCAAGCACTTATAGGAGACAAAAACACCTACAGAATTTCAAGAGCAGATCCAACTGACAAACTGCAGAAACAAAACAATACCATTATTTCTGATCTCTACAAAAATAATATTATTAATACAGGTGAAAAACGTAAACTTCTTTGTTCTGCGGCTACAGCACCTAGAATATACGGCTTACCCAAAAAAAAAAAAAGGAAGGGACACCCTTACGACCTATTGTGTCGTAAGTTCAAGTACCATGTTACCAATTATCAAAATACGTTGGTAATATTCTTAAAGTCATAATTTCTGACAAATATAATGTTAAAAATTCGCTACGGGTAAAGGAGCAACTGAGCGGCGTGAAAATTAACAATAATGAAACTATGATATCGTTTGACGTGATTTCACTATTCACGAACATCCCAATTCAGACGGCAATAAACACAATTATGAAAAAATGGAGTATTATTCAAAATCATACTAAGATGTCCAGCTCACAATTTTTAAGAATACTCAAATTTTGTCTAAATGACAATAATTATTTTATGTTTGGTGAAAATATTTATACTCAAATCTTTGGTATGCCAATGGGGAACCCACTATCACCCACTATAGCGGATATCATACTTGACAACCTACTTGACGATGCAATGACTAAACTAGAAAATAAAAATATTTACATTAAATATATCGCCAAATATGTAGACGACATTTTGGCGATAACTCGCATAGAAGACAAGGACACAATTCTGTCAATTCTTAACAAACAACACCCTAAAATACAATTTACTACTGAGATTGAGAAAAACGGAGAAATCGCGTACTTAGACTCAAAAATTATACGCAAAAATGATAAGATTCTGTTTGATTGGTACACTAAAGAAACATCTTCAGGAAGGTTAATGAATTACCACGCTACACAACCCAAAAATCAAATTATAAACACAGCAAAAAATTTTATTTCTAGGGTATACAACATAAGTGATACACAATTTCATAATAAAAACAAACACATTATAACAAACATTTAAAAAAACAATAGCTTCCCCACCAAACTCACATCTACATTGATAGACAATACGATTAAACAATTGGATAAGGACAAAAATAACCACAACAAATCTGCAAACATAGAAAAAGAAGAGAACAAATTTTACAGTGTAAAATACATACCTGGGTTAACCGATAATAATAATATACGGTCGTCAATAAAAACAAAAAAAAAAGCTGTTTTGCATACAAACCCAATTTGACATTAAGTACAATTTTTTCTAGAGCTAAGGCGCCAATTAATAAACAAAAACAAAGCAACATTGTATACGAATTACAATGTAAAGGAAATGACAAACAGCCATGCGAGCTAATGTATATAGGAACAACAAAACGTACACTGGAGACAAGAATGGGAGAACACAAGATGGACATAATGCGGAGAAAAGAGACAACAGCACTAGCACAACACATCCTACATACTGGTCACACAATTAGGTTCGATGATGTTAAAATTCTAGATAAAGAAAATAAAGAAAGAAAGAGGTACACAATTGAAAGCCTAAGAGTCCAACAACAAATTAATAGAACAATGAATTTGAAGGAAGACACGAACAAAATAAATGCGAGCTATATTGTTGCCATTACTTAAGCTGTGATATATTTAAAGTTTAAAGTAATATGTATTTTTTAAATATTAAAATTAATTTTTATATTTGTATGATCCTGAGTACAACTAAAACTTTTTAATGTGATTAAATTTTCATTTTGTAAGTCTTTAATGTTTATTTGGTACATTATTATATTTATTTTATTGTTTTTATAATTTTTAAATAGACAATCCCTTGAAAAAGTCGACAAACAATCGACGAAACGTCGGGAACAAAATATTGTAATTAAAAATTGAATTTTATTTACATTGAAGAAATTTAGGCCCTATTAGCTTGACAAAAATAATATTCGGAAATTGGTGTAATTTATATAAAAAAAGGGTATTTATCAAAAACTAAAAGTTTGCCCAAATTGATATTTGTAAATTTAATTGTTATTTGAGTAAATAATATTTTCAGAGACTCAAAAACTAATTTCAATTTTTGGGAACACAAAATTTCAATTTCAAAAGATTTTGTTATTCGTGCTTAATTCCCAGTTTTTATTATTGATAAAAACACTTGAAATTTATTGTTGATGGGATAAGCTATTCCTATGCGCATTTCACTGGTTGCTTAGGCCAGATCATCAGGAAACTTCATCCATAATGATTTTAGAAAAACTAAAGATATTAAACCAAATAAAACTGTTAAACGTATAAGACTTATAGCAACAGTTTTACTTGTAATAATATCAAAGTTTAAACCAAGGCAAATTTAACTACAGGTGGTGTCGGAGCTACAACAATCCACTACAATTAGTTGAAATTCTCTCAACATTAATTGTAGTTGTAAGTAGGTTAAGAAAAACAAAATAAGAACAACAACAACTTACAAAAGATGTTGTCAATTAAGTGTTTTTTTTTTGGCCGTGCACTTGCCCGTTTATTATCAAAAAGTAATTTAAATTTTTGGGAATACAAAATTTCAATTTCAAAAGATTTTGTTATTCGTGCTTAATTCCCAGTTTTTATTATTGATAAAAGAGATTTTTTTTTTTTTTTTGGAACACTTTTCGTCATGACTCGCTGAATGGCCATTGCAACAATCATATTGTAAACTAATAATTCATCCTAATATAAATCTAATTTTTTTCACCATCAAATAACAACAAAATTTATCTTCAGAATCGAATGTGAGTAATATAAAAAAAAGAAAATACAATATAATAGTCTGGTAGTGTATAAAGTCATTTCTGAAAAATTGTAGGAATAGAACTATTACAAAAAAGCTTTATAAAATACATAACTGAAATTTAGCTCATAGAATAAATTCGAAAAATGAAAAATGTTGACCTTAATGTTTTGGTAATGCAAAAACGTTTCCTTCTGCATACATTTTCTTTGATTTATTAAAGACATTGTATTAAAGACATGTCTACCTGCATTTGAAAACTTTTTAAAAATTTATTTGCCCATTCCAATAGATTCTTATGTTTTTTGGAATGCTTTGGCCGAATATGAGCACAGTTTTCTCCCATCACGTCACATTTATCAGATACACCAATTACTGTAATTTCGGAAGATGATTTGTGCCACAATAAATAACAAAATCCATAGTTTTATAATTTTATTCTACAGTCAACCTAATTACAAAAGTTGTAGGCCCAGGCCCACGATGTCGACAAGAACATTTCTTTCCAATATGTACTGGTATTAAAAACAAAAACAAATTTTAGTTTTTTATAAATATGCGAAGGAAATGTTCTTGTCGACACCGTGGGCCTGGCAGCTTAGCTATAATCGGATAATAACAAGAAATCATACCAAAAAAACTAAAATATCCCCTTTTCAAATACTTTATATTTAATCAATTCCGCTAGTGGATTTGGGTGTTGTTCAAGCATTTTTAAATATTTTATTGCATATTTTGTAATCATAGTTTTAACTAATGGCACATTGAGATCCTTATGAATGTTTGAGTTTTTAACATACCAGGGAGCGGCTGTGATTATTCGAAGAAGTTTATTTTGGCGCCTTTGAATTTTTTCGATATTAGAGGCCGAGGCAGTGCCCGATAGCTGAATACCGTACCTCCAGATAGGCTTTAAGATATAGTTGTAAAGTATAAGCTTGCAATCGAGACTAAGAACAGAAATTCTACTAATAAGCTTTTAATTTCATTTGAGTTAATTTTGCCTCTATATGGCATTTCCACGTTAATCGCCGATCCAGATGTATACCGAGATATTTAACATGCGAATGTTGAGGAATTATTTGATTATTAATTGTAATAGGGGGGCAAGATTCCCGGTGCAAGGTGAATGTAATATGTACGCATTTTTGCTCATTGACCATTATCCTCCATTGTCTTAACCATATTTCCAGCTGAAATATATGATGCTGTAAGTAATGAGATGCTTCATAACGTGTTGCGAATTTTTTTTTTTTGCTTATGCATATAAAAAAATCTTTTGTTTAAGTTATAAGAAAGAAAAATTTTATTTTAAAGTGCTGTACATTTAATTATGTCACATTTAATAAAACTTAAATATTTTATTATCTTTCATTATCTCTGGTCACCTTAATTATCACGATATCACGTAGCACTGTTACCTACAAGCTTCTGAATAACTTCAAGATTGTAAGAGAGAGAGAGAGAGAGAGCAATTTAATTTGACTTGCAGAATATCCTGTCCACTTTATTAATTGCATTCAAAGTGTGAAGACAAAAAAATACGCCATAGTTTTCACGTGTGCTTAAATAAATCTTAAAATATTTAGAGAATCTTGCAACATATGTATTTTCTTTAACAGTGTTACATAAAAGCAAAAATCTTAAAGATCAGTGCATTGCAATATTAATTGATTAAAATTTCCCATAAAACCAAATCTATTTCCATAGACATTTCTGGATAATTGTACATACATTGAAAGAGGTAAAAATATTAATTTTATGATATTTTGTTTGTGAAATTAAAACGAAAATATTTTAGAAGCTTTTATATCCACCCATAATCAATACTCGCTGAGTATTATAAATTGAGATTTAATGCAATAAATCCATATTAAGATTCATCTTTAATTGCGTCAGTATGTGCTCCACGAGGTATTATTAAAGTTAATATGTATGTCATACTGTCAAACTTCAAATAAACATATTTCTTCTTTTTATTTCTTTATTTTAATTTGAAAAGAAAAATTTCCTACAGGGTAGCTACACGTTACTCACTGGTTTTACGCTAAATAAATTATCAAAGAAAAAAGAAAAAAAAAACGAGAACTACACGTTATACAATCTCATTGATAATTACTTTTTCATTCATATTTTGTCCGATCATTCATTAAAACTTACTGGAGCAATAATAATAAGAGAGAAGAAAAAATTAAACTTTTGATATATTTATGAATAAGTATGGATCATATTGTGGGGAATGTTAAAGGAGAAAGAGGAAAAAAGAAAAAAAAAACGAGAACTACACGTTATACAATCTCATTGATAATTACTTTTTCATTCATATTTTGTCCGATCATTCATTAAAACTTACTGGAGCAATAATAATAAGAGAGAAGAAAAAATTAAACTTTTGATATATTTATGAATAAGTATGGATCATATTGTGGGGAATGTTAAAGGAGAAAGAGGAAAAAATAAGAAAAAAGCAATAACAACATCTTATTGACTATTGCAAACATAGTATGCAGATTTTGTTTATTTAAAAAATATAAGAGAAAAAAAACTGAAATTAATAAAAACCTCTTGTCCCACCTTTGTGACACGTAATATACATATGTATATGTAAGGTAAAGCAAACTATGGAAATTGGTGTAATTTATATAAAAAAGGGTATTTATAAAAAACTAAAAGTTTGCCCAAATTGATATTTGTAAATTTAATTGTTTTTTGAGTAAATAATATTTTCAGAGATTCAAAAACTAATTTCAATTTTTGGGAATACAAAATTTCAATTTCAAAAGATTTTGTTATTCGTGCTTAATTCCCAGTTTTTATTATTGATAAAAACACTTGAAATTTATTATTGATGGGATAAGGTATTCCTATGCGCATTTCACTGGTTGCTTAGGCCAGATCATCGGGAAACTTCATCCATAAAGATTTTAGAAAAACTAAAGATATTAAGCCAAATAAAACTGTTAAACGTATAAGACTTATAGCAACAGTTTTACTTGTAATAATATCAAAGTTTAAACCAAGGCGAATTCAACTACAGGTGGTGTCGGAGCTACAACAATCCAAAACCAACAGAAACAACATACGGTTTTTTGCATTGCATTCTTAGTGCCATTAGCTCGAAATGTCAACTATTATTAGCAAAACACTAACAAATCAAAACAAACAAGCCCGAACTGTCAAAATCAGATGCCGTTTCGACACCACCTGCAGTTAATTCGCCTTGGTTTAAACAAAACACATCAACAATAAACAGTGGGTTTATCTCATCTAACATTCCCCACTACAATTAGTTGAAATTCTCTCAACATTAATTGTAGTTGTAAGTAGGTTAAGAAAAACAAAATAAAAACAACAACAACTTACAAAAGATGTTGTCAATTAAGTGTTTTTTTAGGCCGTGCACTTGCCTGATTATTATTAAAAAGTAATTTCAATATTTGGGAATACAAAATTTCAAAAGATTTTGTTATTCGTGCTTAATTCAGTTTTTATTATTGATGTTTGATCTTGCAATAATTTTTGCAAGAAGGTGCAAAATAAAACCAAAAATATATAATTTTTATACGAACTTCTTTATTTAACAGCAGCCAAGCGACGACTGACCAAAACCTTTTTTAAGTGCATAAAATCAATGATAAATCTTAATTTAATATGAAATTTGACAATAAAATACAATACGTACATAAATATTAATAACCAGTATAAATATTACATGCATATGTACATAAATATATATAGCTAGTGTTATGAGTATGCACATGCATACATAAATATATACATATGTATACGGCTGTATTGTCTCCGATATCATAATGATTAAAGTAATACTACCTGCTGAGATTTAACTTAGTGAGCACATTATCTGGTATAAGAGAATTATTATTAGTGAGCGCAATACAGCTATAAGAGTTTTTATGTACGTACGGTATTTGAAATGTATGTATGTAAAAGGATAAATACAAAGCAAGCAAAGTTACAGAAATTAATATTTTAAGTATTTTTTACTTTAAGAAATCCGTTACGATTTTAATAAATGAAAATAACATTGTGAACATTTTTGCTAAATACACCACGGCCTAGGTTGCCGTCAACATCCTACCCCCGTTGGAAAGCTACGGTTTTCAACATGTTCTATTGGTAAAACTGCCACTTTAGAAACTGCACGCTTGATCAAACCTTTATTTGAGCGAACAACTGCCACTCGAGCAACACCATCATCACCAGTTATGATGTCAGTGACACGACCCACTTGCCACTTAAGAGGCGGAAGATTTTCATCCTTCAACAACACCATTGCACCACAGGCTATGTTGTTAACCCTTTGATGCCACTTAGAGCGCTCTTGCAGCAAAGACAAATAAGAGTTACTCCACTTATGCCAAAAAACTTGTTGCATTTGACAGATTCTCTGCCACCTGCTTAAACGTCTTGTGTCCATATCCGTGATATTAGGTTCGAGTATAGAAATTAGAGGACCTCCTATTAAAAAGTGTCCCGGGGTAAGAACCTCTAAGTCATTAGGGTCTTCTGAAATTTGATATAACGGGCGAGAGTTTAAAATCGCTGATATTTCGCATACAAGCGTGCGCAATTCATCAAAAGTTAACTTGCTGAGGCCGACTGTGCGATAAAAATGAAATTTTGCAGATTTAACAGCTGCCTCCCATAATCCACCAAAGTCAGGTGATCTTGGTGGGATAAATTTCCACTCAATTCCGTCGTCAAGACACTGACGCTGGAGTGAATTTTTATGAGACTGGCTTAAAAACAGCTGCTTCAAATCAGCCAACTCATTCTTAGCACCCACAAAATTTGTAGCGTTGTCCGACCAAATTGTCTTGGGCTTGCCCCTTATGGCTATAAAACGACGCAGGGCGGACAAAAACGATAACGTCGACAAATCTTGGACGACTTCTAAATGCGAAGCTTTTGTTGAAAATCATACAAAAATGGATACAAAACATTTGATAGGGGGACGAATCCTCACTTCGGACTTGTAATAAAATGGGCCGCAAAAATCCACTCCAGTTGTGTGGAAAGCCTTGCTAGGTTTCACTCGATCGGCGGGTAAGCACCACATAACGTGTTGAGCTAATTTCGGTTTCATTTTAAAACAACGTATACATTTTAAAATTATAGAGCTTATAAGTTTCCGTCCCCCAACGGGCCAATAATGCTGACAAATGTTTTATTAATGCCGTTGTGAATGGATGTCGCTTGGGCAAAATAATAGGATGTTGGGCATCAAAATCTAGAGTTGAATTCTGAAGGCGACCACCCACCCGAATTAAACCAAAAGAATCAATAAAAGGCATTAGCGAATCTTTATGCTGCATGTTGGTACATTTTTGTTTTCCTTTAATGCTTTGTACTCAATGCCAAAATTTATTAACTGAATGTTTTTGATTAAAATATGCGTTCCATTTTTTATGTCTTCTGGTGTTAATTCATTTTGGCTACTTGAAGTAGGGTATATAAACTTGGATACATACGCGAATATTCGTTGCATTTTTGTAAATGAATTATGGTACTTACATTTTATCGACATGTCTGTCAGCGAAACCATAATTAAGACATTTCGTCGACGTTCAGGTTATTTTGCCAAGAATTCCACACTGTCAGGCCACTTTGAAGATTCGTGGTATAAAAAACAAGGTCCATGACTCCATAAGGTAGATTAAAGAAGTTCCTCAGGTGAGGTACCTCTTGATAAAATATCAGCGGGATTAACACTTGAAGGTACATAATGCTTTAAGTGGAGACACTCTTGATTTAGAGCATAACAAAGATATCTTGATGGTATCATCAAGCTCAGAGCGTATATATACACACGCACCATAGGCAGCTAGACTGGCGTCGCAAAACCCATGAATTTGCATTTTAGAATTTGGCATTGAAACATAGCGTGGGAATGTAAATCGATAAATAGAGTCAAATTTTGAAATATGTATATTTAAGCCAATACGAATGCAATGACTGTCGCAAGCTTTCATCCCACTGCAACTGAAGCGTTCACAAGTGTTGCATAAAAATTTTAGCTTTTGTGATGACTGGACCAATTAAACCCAGAGGGTCATACAGACGAGCAATAGACGATAAAACAGAGCGTTTAGTTATCACCTTATAATTCGCAACAGGGGTGAACGAAAAGATAAAAATATCACTTTTAGGATCCCATACAAGACCGAGTGTTTTTGTTACATCACTTCCGTCGTTAAATTTTAAATATTTCTCACATTGCTCTATAGGTATTCAATTTAAAACTGCAGGAACATTGGAACACCACTTTCTAATTATAAAATTGCCTTTTTGAAGTAACGCTGCTACTTGCTGTCTGATCGCCACAAGCTCTTCAACGGATTCACCACCAGATAACATATCATCAACGTAAAGGCGCGCCTTATAATTTGTGCAGCCACTGGAAAATTATGCTCCTCTTCAATTGCGAGTTGGTGCATTGCACGTATTGCCAAAAATGCTGCCGGCTTTGTACCGTAAGTTACAGTCTTTAACTTATATGTTTTAATTTCATCACCTTCATTTGCCCTCCACAATATGCATTGCAGGTAATCGTCTGGATACGAGACTCGAACGCATCTATACATTTTACAAATGTCCCCACTCAGGACGACCTTGAAAAAACGATACCGCAACAGGGTGTTAAAAAGCTTTGGCTGTATAGTTGGACCAGCGTACAAAACGTCGTTGAGCGATAAGCCGCTTGTTTTCGCAGAGGCATCAAACACAACCCTTAACTTTGTTGATGTGCTGTCCAGCTTATGTACACAATGATGTGGAAGATAGTACTTCTTCTGTTCTAAATTAGGGGGAACAAACGACATGTGGTTCAAAGAAAGGTACTCACTCATGAATGCTTCATACTGAGCTTTAATCTCAGGCAGCCTTTTAAGTTTTCTTTCTAAGCCTTTAAAGCGCTGCAATGCCAGATTATACGAATCGCCAAGTTAATGCGTACCATTTGATTCTATCTGTGGCAACCGAACCGAAAATTCCCCAGAATTAAGGCGCACAGTATTTTTTACAAAGTGGTTTTCACAAAAAACGTCTTCGCTTGAAGTTGAATTCAAGCTTTCGAAATTATTTTCAACTTCCCAAAAGCTTTTAATGATCGTACACAACTGATCTTCGTTATTCAGATTCCTAGAACTGACAGCCAACGACCAGGAATGGCGGGGACGAAAACCTCCACCAGCAACAACCTAATAATGTTTTTTGTATTAAGGGTAGGTAATCTGCTAACTTGACTTGTCCAACTGACATTAAATCGAAAAATAATTCGGCTCCAATTAAACCATCGATATGGCCACATTTATAAAACGAGGGATCTGCGAGTTGTAAATTTCTTGGAATATTCCATTCCGGGGTATTTGTGCTAATATTAGGCTGGTAGTCTGTTATATTTTGTTTTACGAAACGATTCTTGAGAAAATGGCGTTTCTCCCAATGAATATTGGCGCAATGTTGACGATCGTTGATTTGAGTCGAGACGACGAGTTGCGTTTCTTTGCCGAGTTAATTTCGCCTTTGCATCAAGGTATAGTGAAGCAAACCTTATGCGATCAGAGCCATCCACCTCACAACATTTATTTTCCTCAAGAAAGCCTTGTGCCTTATCATAGCTCTTATTAACCTCCTCAATGTAATCTAATCGAACAGACAGCTCCGCCTCATCATATTCTTTAAATTTTGTACCTGCTTTACCATCGCTGCAACTTTATTTTTAAAAGGCTTGTTGTCCACATGCCCACCAGGATTTGGTTCTTCGCTGCCAGTAGGGTTCATTGCTTGTCTGGTTGAATTCCTCGAAAAACAAAGCGAAATAATCAAACTGACAAAAAATTATCCGAATTGATAATAAAAACGAATCACGTCGCGGTCACCAATGTTTGATCTTGCAATAATTTTTGCAAGAAGGTGCAAAATAAAACCAAAAATATATAATTTTTATACGAACTTCTTTATTTAACAGCAGCCAAGCGACGACTGACCAAAACCTTTTTTAAGTGCATAAAATCAATGATAAATCTTAGTTTAATATGAAATTAGACAATAAAATACAATACGTACATAAATATTAATAAGCAGTATAAATATTACATGCATATGTACATAAATATATATAGCTAGTTCAATGAGTATGCACATGCATACATAAATATATACATATGTATTGTCTCCGATATCATAATGATTAAAGTAATACTACCTGCTGAGATTTAACTTAGTGAGCACATTATCTGGTATAAGAGAATTATTATTAGTGAGCGCAATACAGCTATAAGAGTTTTTATGTACGTACGGTATTTAATATGTATGTATGTAGAAAGATAAATACAAAGCAAGCAAAGTTACAGAAATGAATATTTTAAGTATTTTTTACTTTAAGAAATCCGTTTCGATTTTAATAAATGAAAATAACATTGTGAACATTTTTGCTAAATACACCACGGCCTAGGTTGCCGTCAACAATTGATAAAAGAGATTTTTTTTTTGAACACTTTTCGACATGACTCGCTGAATGGCCATTGCAACGATCATATTGTAAACTAATATTTCATCCTAATATAAATTTAATTTTTCTCACCATCAAATAACAACAAAATGTATCTTCAGAATCGAATGTGAGTAAATTTTAATAATTTGTCTTTATTTATATTTTGCTTCACCCAATGAATTTTAAATTTAAACAAAATCAAAACGTTAACGCTAAAATTATATTTTTTTTAAAGTATCGCATATGTATTTCTTAAAATTATACCACAGAAGTGAACTCTTATTCTTACATTGTAAACTTAATATAATAGTTTTTTTTATATACTAAATGAACAATTAAAGTTATGAACTGCTAAATAATTATAAATGGGAAAGCATCTTAATTTTTTACAAATGATTTAAACACTGTTACGTTATTTTAAAGGGGGAATTTTAGATAAATTATGGGGTGTAAATTGCCATAGGCGTATTACAATTTGTAATGTTAGGGAAGGGAAAAATTCACTCCTTGAGAAACATCAACAGAACAGAACAACGCCTTTGATCGTCTGAGCTGGTCGTTCTACCATTTGTTACATGCCAAACGTACTTTCCTTTGGATAGGTTCAGAAGAACTAATCGTGCAACCAGTGTTACCGTCGGATATTTTTAAAAAGTACTAAAATAAGGGGAAATCTACAAAAAAAGTGGCACCAAAAAGAGGATTTAAAAAAAAAGTGGGCACATCTTTTAAAATTAAAATAAGAACACCACATTATGAATTTTTTACGTTTTTTCTATTTACTAAAATTTTAAATGGTATAAAAACATAACAAAAAAAATTGTATAGTAGTTATATACACTAAAAGCAATTGATCGTACTACAATATACATACCCTCAATTTACATGATGAATTTTATGACGTCCAATTTAAGACGTAATTTTTTGTTTGGTAGCAAGCGGTGTAGAGAAGAAAGAGGAAGAGAAATCATGTCTATTTTTCTACCCCTCTTTCTTCTCTACACCGCTTGCTACCAAACAAAAAAATGACGTCCAAAATTGGACGTCATAAAATTCATCATGTAAATTGAGTGTTACATACTTACTTACAAATGGATCATTTGTTGTAAAAACTAAAATAAATATTTTATCAATATTTCTTTCGAGAACTAATTTTTATAAAATATTTACTTTAATGTTTTGGTAATGCAAAAACGTTTCCTTCTGAATACATTTTCTTTGATTTATTAAAGACATTGTATTAAAGACATGTCTACCTGCATTTGAAAACTTTTTAGAAATTTATTTGCCCATTCCAATAGATTCTTATGTTTTTTGTAATGCTTTGGCCGAATATGAGCACAGTTTTCTCCCATCACGTCACATTTATCAGATACACGAATTACTGTAATTTCGGAAGATGATTTGTGCCACAATAAATAAAAAAATCCATAGTTTTATAATTTTATTCTACAGTCAACCTAATTACAAAAGTTGTAGGCCCAGGCCCACGATGTCGACAAGAACATTTCTTTCGTATACTGGTATTGAAAACAAAAACAAATTTTAGTTTTTTATAAATATGCGAAGAAAATGTTCTTGTCGACACCGTGGGCCTGGCAGCTTAGCTATAATCGGATAATAACAAGAAATCCTATACCAAAAAAACGAAAATATCCCCTTTTCAAATACTTTATATTTAATCAATTCCGCACTTTAATACAAATAAATGCATACATGCTACTGAATTTAAGTGCTGGTATTTTAATTTCTTTACTAAAGCATATTTAGTTTTTATCCAATTTCGTCTATTATTGCTTCATATTTGTAATCAGGTTTATAGACCAAAACTATAAAACTGGATTTTGTTATTAATTGTGGTATACAACATCTTCCGAAATTAAAATAATTGGTGTATCTGATAAATGTGACGTGATGGGAGAAAACTACGCTCATATTCGTCTTAAGCATTCCAAAAAATATAAGAAGCAGTTGGAATGGTTAAACAAACTGTTAAATTTAGCTCGACATACAGAAATCTTATTGATAATAAATTTTGTATTCCCAAAAATAACTTTGATAAAAACTTTTTCAATGTCGTCCTGTGTTATTTATTAATGGTCAGTTTCATACGAATTTTTTTACAAATAATTGTCCTTAAAACGACTTCTCTATTTTCGCAAATGTCTTCACTTGAAACCCAATCTTTAAGGCTAGTATCTACCAAATTTAAAGATAAAAGCATGGATTCACTAATAGTTACTATTAACCTATTTGTTACTTTATTTTTGATTAAAGCTTACTTAGTGAAAACACGCTCAGCAGAAGCACTATTGTGTCACATTGTAAAAATATGAGAGTTCAATTTGTACAAGTTTGAATATACTTATATGCAGGTATTTTTCAATGTTCCAATATCACGCCAAAAATCTTCAGCATTCGAAATTTTACATATGTGTTCATAATTCGTGTCATTTACTTCACTATCTAGAAGTTAAAATTCATGTATAAAATAATCTGGGTCAGTTGTAATATCTTTAAACTCTGAAACTAATTCGAAATAGCTTATATCTTCATTAGACACTATAAATAATGGGACTAAATACTTCAAAATATTGAGCTTTTTGTCTTTTATATCAATTCTTGTTATCAATTCTTTACACAATTTTTGGTAAAAACTTAGATTTTACTTTGAATGTCAATTACATAAATTTTAGAAAAGTTTTCGGTACCCAACAGTTCGGTTTCTGCTTCACGACCAATACATATATATATATAGATATATATATATATACAGTATTTATCGGATATAAGAACATCTCATATAAGAACAAAACGCTTATAAGAAACATTTTCAAAAACACCATGTCTTTTTTGTGATTTTTCTAACAAAAAAGGTTTCATAAAAGAAAAACGCCTGTAAGAAAAAAACTGATAAAAGAACATTTTTCTTAAACACCAAAATTACAAAATGTATAGAAAAACAATTTATATAAGAAACTTCCAACGGCAAAACATAATTTATGTAGTTTGCATGGATAACTCTGTTTTATGATAGTTTTACAACAAGAACAAAGTTTTTTTTTACTTTTAGTTTTAGATGAGCGAGCTGATACTCATGAGAAGCTTTGTGTTTTTTGCCAATAAAAACAAAAGTTAAAATTTTAAAAGAAATACAAAACGGTATAAAAAGAAGCGAAATTGCAAAAAAAAAATATAATATTGGACTTTCAACGTTATCTAAAATAGTGAAAAACTTAAAAGACATAGAAAATAATTATTTAAAAGTTAAAAACGTTAACATGGGGTCTTCACCTGACAATTTTTTGTCATACCAAACGTCAAAGTTTGACGTTTATTATAACAAAAAATTGTCAGGTGAAGACCTTATGTAACAAAAAAAAGAGACAGAAAACCAAAATATGAAAGTCTTGGCCATAGCTACTTATATAAGAAATAAGTTTCTTATATAAAATAGTTGTATATAAGAAAGAAACGCTTATAAGAAACTTTTTTCCTGGATTTTTTAAGTTTCTTATATCCGATAAATACTGTATATATATATATGCGAGATAACTTTGCCCCCTTTTTCATAATAAATAAAACATGTTAATAGAAAGTTTATTCAACCGATTTTCAGCTAACCACGCATGACAAGAAAACAAATTTCATATAAACTTGCTTACATAATATATGTATATGTAATATTAAAACAGTTTTACTTAATCTGGGTTCACACTATGAAAGTTTTCTTTCAGAAAGTCTGAGTTTATTGGTGAGAGGGGAGGAGAACATGCTGTTCGTTTTTCCCCTATCACCCATAAACTCAGACTTTCTGAAAGAAAACTTTCATAGTGTGATCCCAGACTTATATTAAAACTGGGAGTTATAATAAAACAGACAGAAAAAAAGTATCTTTTCCTAACGTAAAAAGTATCAAAAAAGTGGCCAGAATCACAAAAAGTACCACACTTGGGTGCATTTTGTAAAAGTGGCCAAATAGTATCCAAGCAGTCGAAAAAGTAGCAAATTGCCACTTTAGTGGCACCAACGGTAACGCTGCGTGCAACATAGATGGCGCCCAACGAAATAGGCCAACGAATATTTTATCGTTTTTTTTTTAATGAGGTTTAAAAAGTATTATAATTATTGGCCAACGCACTTAACAATATTTTTTTTGTTTTTGTGTTAATTATTTTTTACAAGACAGCAATATTGACAAATTCTTGTAAAGTTAAAAGAAGGAACTAAACAGATTTAACACCTGGGTAATTCCATGTCAAAACGACCAAGAGTGGGACACGACCCCTTCCGATTTTAATAAAATTTGGTGAAAAGGTTGCTTTTATCTTATAAGGAACATATATGAACGAAAAAAAATTTAAAATTTGTTTTTCGAAAGCTATTTCATAATTTCGCAGATTTAGCCGAATGTAGGATGCTCCTAGATGGGTAGGATGCTCCTAGATGGGTCAAATGTATGACCAACCCCACTTTATTTTTTAATGTATGGTTTATAGCCCCAAGTATTCTCTTTAAAATTACATTAAAATCATCTTCGTATGTCAAGTAGTTTTCGAGATATTGAAGATATAAGCTCAATACATTCGCCTAAATCTGCGAAATTATGACATTTTGAATATGACATAACTTTCGAAAAACAAATGTTAAAATTTTTTTTTTTCGTTCATATATAAGATAAAAGAAACCTTCTCACCAAATTTCATTAAAATCGGAAGGGGTCGGGTCCCACTCTTGGTCGTTTTGACATGGAATTACCCACCTAATAACTTTTATCCATTTAATAGGGAACCGAGTATTTCTTTTGTCATAATTGCATTACATGTTAAGAGTTATTTCGATAACTATACAGTTCTAAACACTTTTTAATAAGTCCCAATATATTATAGTAGAACTCTGATTATTGCGTTGCAATTGACAAGATAGGGAACATTATTTCTTTTTAATTAAATTTTTCTATTTGTCCGCTCAAATCGAAATGTTTCATAAGAAATATAAGCGTGTAGTAGGAAAATCATTAGGAAGAGAATTTGTCAGTTAATTTGTTTTTTTTTTTTTATCAGAATTCAAAATATAGTCCAAATAATTGCGAATAGTAAATATTTGTAGCATTTTGGATTCATTCTTCGTAGCAGGTGTTTATTTGTTTTTAATAAAATTTTATTTGCTTTCCCTAAATGAATTATAATATCCAACAAACAATATTAAAAACTTATTATTTTTTTTCCGAAATATTTTTTATTAAATTAAATTTTCTCTTCTACAAAAAAAAGGAGAGAACAAACTATTCAATTTATGTTAATATGAACACTAGAAATTCTAAATCAAACAATACTCCGCAGACAAATACGTCTTGTAGAGGAAGACCACGGAATATTACCCCTTCTTGAAATGTTGCACCCATAAGCCTAAACAGTTCAATAACTACTACAAATCAAAGTAAAGTCGTGCATAGTCCTCCAAGACCAGCTATTCAACATTGGTCGTTTGAAAACCGTGGGTCTCAAAGCGATCACGACTTAAATCATTCAACAATGAATAATTCAAATCCCTTGCAGTCTTTCCAGTCTGCATCATTTATTCCTCCGCCACAACAAACGTTAAATACTGACTTTCAGGATATGGCACAAGCATTGCCACCTGATCCTACACGTGTCCCTATTACCATACAGGAATCTAATGGTGTCTCTATGGATTCATTAATAAATCTCTTCGAGCAAACATTGCGAGATACTCAAGAACAGTTTCGGAGAGAATTTGAATCTTTAAAGGGCAGTATTCGAAAGGATTCGCAATTTAGTTCAGGAACGCATGAACCTCTAAGTTTCAGACCACCTTACGATACTGATTCCCAGGTACCGAATAATTTCGATTCCACTATTTTCTATTTTCTGATTTTTTATTTAAAATTTAGACTCTTTGCGAGCGTACAAAATGTTCGTATAATCATGTTATGGCAAACTTTCATATATTTCTCAGTGGAAAAGCTGAAAGTTGGTTTTGGCTGTTTACAAAACAAAATAGAAATGCAAACTACTCATTGCTTAAGTATGCCTTAACTAAGGAATTTGGCAACCTTAAAAGTGATCATGATATTTTTCTTAAAATATCCTTAAGAAAACAGCACCACAAAGAGTGTTACGATGATATTCACTCTGCTGTAATGAATTCTAGGTTGAAAGAACCGATCCCTGAAAGGTCATTAATTGACATATTAAAGAAAAACGTAAATTCAAATTTAAAATTTATGTTATTTAATTCTCAACCGAAAACGCTTGATGAATTAAGGGATATGGCAAGAAAAGGCGAAGAAATACTACGATTAGGCGAATGAATTGACTTTTCAGGAAAATTCTGATGAAGAATTAGAGGGAGATCCGCAAATAGAAGCACTGCAATTCACGAGACGTAAAGTAGATTACTCGAAAATACAGTACTGGAATTGTTTAGAATTTGGGCATTCTTATATTTATTGTCCTGACCAAGTAAGAAATATTTTCTGTTATAAATGCGATTTTAAGGGTGTTGTAACACCTAAATGTCCCAATGACCATCAGAAAAACTTCAAAAGCAGCAAGATGAGTACCGGGACATCCCGTTGAGAACACCAACACCCGGTGCTGGACAGAGGTCAGAATTAGAATTCAGTTATCTGGATGAATCTACTTCACACAAACCAAAACTTGAACAGGAAATTAATAACACAAATTCAATTACTTGCAAACTAAACAATTTGTCTAGGGAAAAGTCTAATTCAATTATATCAAATATAAGCAACAGACATATAGGCACATATTGGAACATAACATCAAATATAGATAATTTTAATACTGATAAGTCAATAACCGGCAAACCTTTATCTAACAAAATCATTAAATGCAGGGAAAGGTACCAACATAGAAAAACCATTCGTAAGAAAATTGAATCCACTTTTTTGACAGGCGAGGATAATCGTCCTTTTGTAAAAATAACAATCCTTGGGGAATCATTTTTAGCATTGCTCGATTCTGGAGCCAATGTTTCGATTCTTGGAAAATATTGCCTACAATTTGTTTCACGCAATGGATTTAAAATTAGAAAATATATTTCCACAATATCTACCGCAAATGGCGATAAACAGAAAATTTTTGTTTTTTGTCCACTTTCTGTACACTTTAAAAATGTATATAAAGACATTTGTTTTTATTTAGTGCCAAGCTTGAAACAAACTATATATCTCGGCGTCGATTTCTGGAAAGAATTTTCTATTGCGCCTGATATTATCCCCAGTATTTCTGAAATACAAAAAGGTTTAGAAAATGATTCAAATTTTCATATGTTAACACCTGATCAACAGCATAAATTAGATAATATAATTTTAGAATTTTCTTCATTCGAAAAAATGGGTTTGGGTTGCACAGACCTACTTGAACATCATATTGATCCGGGTGATTCACCCCCTTTAAAAGTAAAACATTACCCTTTATCACCTCCGAGACAAGCTGAACCATTTCAGGAAATATGACGTCTATTGTCAATGGGAGTAATTGAGGAGTCCAACTCACCATGGTGTTCACCTGTGGTGTTGTTTCGCAAACCAGGGAAAGTTAGGCTATGCGTCGATTCTCGACAACTAAATGCTGTGACAAAAAAAGATTCATATCCTTTACCCCATATAAACGGCCTCTTGAGTAGATTGAAAGATACTCACTACATCAGTGGAATTGATTTGAAGGACGCATTTTTACAAATACGTTTGTCAGAGTCCTCAAAAGAAAAAACTGCTTTTATCGTGCCAGGTAAACCTCTTTTCCAATACAAATTTATGCCATTTGGTCTCTGTAATGGTCCGCAGAACATGAGTAGATTGATGGATAAAGTAATAGTGCATTTACACTTGTAATTTTCAAACTAGTTTACGATCGTAAATTACTTTCATAAACTATACCGTTTACATCAGCATTTTTGACAGTTAAGTTGTTTATCTTTGACAAGTTCTTAGCCCCAATAATAAAAAAAAAAAAACGTTGATGCACAAACATACGAACATATAAACAAACCTTTTATTTCCGTTGTCTATCTAAAAGAAAATATGTAAAAAAACTAACATTTCTTATAAATTTGGAATTTTTTTTAACATTTTCTTTGTTTATTTTATTTTCCTTACTATTGCTTTGGCTTTTTTTACAGATGAAAGTAAATTCTTTTTTACTTGATTTTTTTTATTTTTGAGGAAATGTCAAATATAACTATCATTGTCAGATCAAAATTTGAAAAACCGAATTGCATTAACAAAAACTGGTTGTTTGTAACTAGTTTATCTCAAAAGCTAGTAACAAACGTGTTTATAATTTGTATGGATAAACAAGTTTCTCAATCTAGTTTATCATCATAAACAACTTATAACCTGTTTATGGCGTAGGTGTAAATGCACTATAATTCCGTCAAAACTCAGGGAAAACGTTTTTATATATCTGGACGACTTGTTGGTCTGTAGTGATAATTTTGAGTCCCACTGTAAAATTTTGAGTGAAGTTGCTGCATGCTTAAGAGCTGCTAAACTAACTATTAACTAAAGCAAAAGTAAGTTTTGCCAGCGCGAGATTAAATATTTGGGGTATATTGTAGCGCACGGTTGCTTAAAGGTCGATAGTTCAAAAATATAGAGCATTGTTGATTTCCCAATTACAAAATCACCACGCCAGGTTCGAAGATTTGTAGGCATGTCAAACTGGTATCGAGGGTTTATTCACAATTTTGCTAATCTCAGTGGTCCTCTTACAGATTGTCTCAAAAAATCTAACAACCCAGTTAAATTGTCAGATAAGGCGATTGCGGCATTTGAAAAGTTAAAACTAACACTGTGATCAGCACCGGTACTGGCTCAACTTGATTTTTCAAAGGAATTTGTCATTCAATGTGACGCTTCAGAAATCGGTGTAGGTGGAGTACAATTGGACGATCAGTGTTAGGAGCATCCAATTCCATTTGTTTCACAAAAGTTAAATAAAGCTCAACAGAATTATACTGTTACGGAGCTGGAGTGCTTTGCAGCGGTAATATCTGTTCTAAAATTTAGGCCATATATTGAAGGTCTACCTTTTTGAATAATAACATACCATGCCAGCCTTAAGTGGCTCATGCGCCAAAGGGATTTGTCCGGTCGCCTGGCAAGATGGAACCTTAAGCTCCAGCGATTCGACTTCCAAATCGAGCATCGTAAGGGTTCACTTAATGTAGTTCCCGACAGTCTCTCTCGTTTTGATGTTGATGAGATGAATTTTGAAAGTGAAATTGATGCTAACTGTGGGATTTTAATCACCCAGAATATGAAATAATACGAAAAACCGTGCTCGATAATAAAGAAAGTCTACCAGATTTATGCGTAAAAGAAAACCTCGTATTTAAAAGAGTAAAATTCAGACGTTGGCTGCATGACGATGAGGAAGATACCTGGAGACTTTGGTTGCCAGTTTCATTAACACAAACTGTTATTAAATATGCACATAACTCTACTACAAGATGTCATGGGGGATTTTCAAAAAGCTTGTCAAGATTACGGCAAAAGTATTACTGGCCTACAATGGCAAAGGACCTTAAAGATTATATAGAAAAATGTGATGTATGCAAATCAGTCAAAAGCAATAACCAAATTTCAAGACCAAAAATAGGCGAGGCCTTCCAAACTTTTAGGCCATTTCAAAGAGTATTTTGTGATTTTTTGGGACCTTATACATGCTCAAAGTCTCAGAATTCATACTTATTTATATGCCTTACCACTTAAGCAAATTTATTTTTCTGAAACCCATGCGAGTCGCAACCACCCAAAACGTTATTTTGTTTTTCCAGACGGAAGTGTTCCCCACATTTGGGGTACCACCATTTATACATAGTGATAACGGTAAGCAGTTTATTTCCAGGGATATGAATGTAAAATGTAAAATGAAGGCTCGAGTTGGCAACTCCTTGTTCGATATTGAAGACTTAAATTGCAAATATGTTGTTCGATATCATACCTCAGACCTCAAGAAGTAAAATTTGTTATGCCCGGCTTTTGTGGGTCGAGCCACACGACTAGGCCAACACGAAAAAAGGGAAAGGTAATTCGGTTTACTGTTCGTTATCCAATTATATAAATCTATATTTCGTCCAACGAAGCAGTTTTGTCGCGAATTTCTTTTTTTTTGCTTAAACTTAAACCCTTTTGTTTAAGTTATAAGAAAGAAAAATTTTATTTTAAAGTGCTCTACATTTAATTATGTCACATTAAATAAAACTTAAATATTTTATTATCTTTCATTATCTCTGGTCACCTTAATTATCACGATATCACTTATTAACATTTGTTTTACTAACAAAATTTATTTGGTAGCACTGTTACCTACAAGCTTCAGAATAACTTCAAGATTGTAAGAGAGAGAGAGAGAGAGAGCAATTTAATTTGACTTGCAGAATTTCCTGTCCACTTTATAAATTGCATTCAAAATGTGCAGACAAAAAAATACGCCATAGTTTTCACGTGTGCTAAAATAAATCTTAAAATATTTAGAGAATATTGCAACATATGTATTTTCTTTAACAGTGTTACATAAAAACAAAAACTTTAAAAATCAGTGCATTGCAATATTAATTGATTAAAATTTCCCATAAAACCAAATCTATTTCCATAGACATTTCTGGATAATTGTGCATACATTGAAAGAGGTAAAAATATTAATTTTATGATATTTTGTTTGTGAAATTAAAACGAAAATATTTTAGAAGCTTTTATATCCACCCATAATCAATACTCGCTGAGTATTATAAATTGAGATTTAATGCAATAAATCCATATTAAGATTCATCTTTAATTGCGTCAGTATGTGCTCCACGAGGTATTATAAAAGTTAATATGTATGTCATACTGTCAAACTTCAAATAAACATATTTCTTCTTTTTATTTCTTTATTTTAATTTGAAAAGAAAAATTTCCTACAGGGTAGCTACACGTTACTCACTGGTTTTACGCTAAATAAATTATCATTGAAAAAAGAAAAAAAAAACGAGAACTACTCGTTATACAATCTCATTGATAATTACTTTTTAATTCATATTTTCTCCGATCATTCATTTAAACTTACTGGAGCAATAATAATAAGAGAGAAGAAAAAATTAAACTATTGATATATTTATGAATAAGTGTGGATCATATTGTGGGGAATGTTAAAGGAGAAAGAGGAAAAAAGCAATAACAACATCTTATTGACCATTGCAAACATAGTATGCAGATTTTGTTTATTTAAAAAAATAAGAGAAAAAAAAACTGAAATTAATAATAACCTCTTGTCCCACCTTTGTGACACGTAATATACATATGTAAATATATGTAAGGTAAAGCAAACCATGGAAATTGGTGTAATTTATATAAAAAATGGTATTTATCAAAAACTAAAAGTTTGGCCAAATTGATATTTGTAAATTTAATTGTTATTTGAGTAAATAATATTTCAGAGATTTTTATACCCTTCACCACATATACCTACAATATTGGTCTTAGACCCTATAGAGTATATATATTCTGGGTCCTTATGAGGAGAGAAGTTGATTTAACGACATCCGTCCGTCTGTCCGTCTTACGTTTGATATGTGTTTTCCGGAGACTCCAGACATGATAGCGGTTAGGTTGTTTTACATTTATGTCACATGACGAAAAAGCCACGACTGCCTCTAATTTTTCCCTCGTGGTTGTTGTTTTATTTTCTTTTTTGTTTTTTTATTCGAACGAGTTGAATGTTAAGCATAACAAACACATACACACGTTTGTACATGGTTGGTCGCTTAAATTGAAAAATAAGTATGTACCTACATATTTAACAGATATTATGACGGAATAAATTCTACTTTAATTCTTCATTTGCAATAGCGTTAATAGCTGAGTTGTTTGGGAGGTTGACCAAGCAGTGTGTTGTGTTTAGTAATTACCGAGGTTCGAATCCGACGTTCACCTTTTCGAAAAAAAAGATTTTTTATTTTTTTTTTTATATTCTATAAGCGATTTTAAATTATTCAGCAATTTATTCCATTCTATTGACAATGTAAATATGAATCATTCGCTTAACTTACATGCTAAACCAAAACCATATTTTATAATTTGTTTTTGGCTTAAAATTAAATACAGTTATTTCCGCTTAATTGAGTTTCTAAAAATGCACGACTTTTGACACAATTAGACGGGAACTCAATTAAGCAGTACTCGGTTAATTGAATCGCCGACACAATTAAAACGAAAATCGCTTAATTGAGCAAGATGTGCAATAAAGCGATACACCCATGTGTAGATAGAAAATATAACTCATTTCTTTATTTTTTCATATAACATTTATTTATATAACAGAAACATGACTTTCCTGCCGCAAAATCATTTTTTTACGTTTGTGGAGCAAAAAGACATTAAGTAGACGGAAACAAATAACCGAAACATTTGCACTTGTTTTTCACTATGCGGTCTTATTTTCCGAAATAATTAAGCGGGTGACGCAATTAAACGGAACTCAACTAAGCGGGTATTTCTACATTGACAGTTATACTGAATGATTTCGTTCCATGATTTTTAGTGCAATAAAACGGGAAACTCAATTAAGCGGGGCTCAATTAACCGAAAACAACTGTACCTATGTATATATGTAGTACCTATGTATATGCAAAAGATATTTGTGTGTATAAGTAGCCAGTGTTTTTATGAGTGTGGTTGTTGTTTTTAGTTTTAGAAACGGATTGTTGCTATGTGTACAGCATCTCTTCTTACATTTATATTCTTACACAAGTGTTGCCATATTATTAAAAAAAGTCTTATTATTTCTAAAAAAAAATTGCATTTGTTATTTCAAAACAAAACAAAACATTCAACAATATGTATGTATTTGCGTACGTAAATGTTAAATATATTCAAAAAGCAAGAAACATGTACGTTTGTATAATTTTATTGACGAAAACAATGACATAGAAACAGGGGGCAAATTATGGCGGTCGTGATCGAATACTTTTTCGATTCGAAAGCAATTTTATTTTAGTCGATACTGAACGTATCGTAATTATTTTTTTTGTGTTATGAACAATCAAATAATTGTTTTACAACACTTAAGAAATAATTTCGATCCGTTTAGTATGAACAGAAAGAATTAGAGCTACAAATGCTTTCGAATCGAAAGAGTATTCGATCACGACTGCCATAATTTGCCCCCAGATCTTAAAATTTGTTCACAGCTTACTCTGGCATTTGACAAGGCCAAAAAATGATAAAATGATATTTCAAATGCTAGAAATAATTCTTAAAGTTCATTATTTTTTTTTTAAGTCTTTATAAATTTTAGTGACTTATTTTAAACAAATTTAAAATAAATGGTAATATCTAAACAAGTATTTAGGTAGATTTGATATAGCATCAGATATACACAGTTGGTTAAGTTTGAAATTGGAAGGCCCTCTGATAATAACAAAATACAAACGATTTTATTTCCATTTCGACTTAAAAGAATTTATAAAAAGATATTTAGACCAGATAACTTTTTTATATATTAAAAAGAGTCATCAGTGATTGCGTAAAAGCTAGTTTATAACAATTTATAAGAAAATATTAGATTTAATCGCTTAGACTATTCTTTCCAACTTTTAAAATTAATCAAAAGAAGCTTAAAACATTTCTTAAAAAGCTAAATAAAATGCCAAATAAAAATTTTGCAGCCAAATCTAAGTTTTTGGTGCTGAATTTACCTTCAAAAATGGCAAAATGGTCACACTACTTAAAAGTATTCATTAAAAATCGTACAAACATCGTCTTGTAAAAAATATAATGAGATTTATTTGAACTTTTATACCGTTATATCATATATCAAATAATTTTTACAATCAACATGATAAGGTCATTTCTAATATTCCCTTAATATTAAATTTATTTACTAGACTGGTAAGATATATCTTAATATAAGAATTATCCATTTTCATTCGAAACTCCATTTTGAGTACAACTATTTTTAGTCAAAATTTATTGCAATATATAAAAAACTTAAGTTACATCAATAAAACTATTCTTCAATTTTAAAAATATTTCTAAAGAAAGCCAGAAACATTTTATAAAAATCCTTAAAAAATGCCAAGCGCTGCAAAATTGCCAAAATGGTCACACTGCTTAAAAATCGCATAAACATGCAGGGTTATCAGCATATAAAAAAAAATAGAATGTTCAGGGAATATTAGAAATGCCCTCATCTTCTAATTTAACGACTATTTTTTACAAAAAGGGTGATATAACGAACAGCGATCTAGTCTGTCGTCATAATATTAAAAGCAATCGTCTAATTTTCATTGTTGAGATGGATAACATATAAGTCAGCTTTTTAGGCAATTTATACAAAAATAAATTCAAATACATATAATATTTTTGCTTAAAAGTGATTTCAAAGCATACACAATTTAAGCAATTGTTTGTTTTGTTTATGTTGCATTTTTGATAAATAAAAATCATTAAAATAGGTTTGCGACTTTTATTAACCAAAACGACCGATAATTGGTAATCGCAAGGGACCGGCCATTTCTTACGAATTATAGGGGTTTTCAATTTAGCGGCGTTTCGATTTAACGGGGTTAAATAAAGTAAATACGAATAAACGCGGTTTTTCAATTTATTTACTAAAACGATAAAAAAACATAAAAACAATTTTAAAAATAAAATATATAAAAATTATACATAAAAATTATTTATGTAACAAACTGACCTTAAGAAAATTAACCCACACACAAGCAAAAACCCACGCAAAAATAAAATAGTGGTAAACAAAAAATCATTCCTTCCATATTTCTGTTGTTTTTATAACGAATTATAAGTGGTAGATAGCAAACACTTACGATTTATAAGAGGTAAAGATTTTATTTGAAAAAAAAAAATTACGAATTAGCGAGGGAAACAAAATGTATGGAAATTTTACGAATAAACAAGATTTTTTTCAAGGAACCGGCAGTTTATTACGAATTATCGGGTATTACGATTAATCGGGATTTGACTGTACATTTTTTTGATGAGTTATTAAATGCAATTTAAGTTGTTTGATAATATTACGTTACATTATTTATAACCTGAAACAATCTTGTATATTATCAAAGTTATTTACGGGAATACAAAATTTTTTATTAAGATTTTTTTATGACGTGCTAAATTCACAATTTTTCATATTTGATAAATACACTGAAATTTATTGTTGAGGGAAAGCTAGCTTCTATGAGCATTTCACAGGTTGCTTAGGCCCGATCACCAGGAAACCTTTTCCAAAGATTTTAGAAAAGCTAAAAATATTATACAAATAAAACCCTAAAGCGAATAAGAATTTTAAACACTCAAAGTCTTACTTGTAACAATATCAAAGCTTAAACAAAACACCAACAATAAACAGTGTGTTTATCTTTTCTTACATCCCCCTACAATCTTATTTCTTAGATTGTATGTCATTTAAATTTAAAAAACATATAAAAAAAACTCTTTTGGTATTTTCACTTTTTTTAATAATTTAAATAATACTTTATTAGATTTATTCTTATTTCACAAGTAAATTTCACGTCCGGTACTTATAATAAGCCTAGACAATGATCTTCACTTCTTGATGTCACACATAAGTGCTGCTCCTTTTATAGCAGTTCCAAGGTATATTTATAGCAGGTAGTATCGGAAAGCCAGCTGGTTATTTTTTATTTGCTTGTTTTGCGATACAAACTGTCAAATGTTGTATAGTAAACAAGTAAACAAGTTTTTTGTCTCTTTTCAACCCCTTTGCTGTTTGACAGTTCGTATCTCAAAACAACAATAAAAAGCCCTGTTGTTTTTTTTATTGTACAATTATTGTAATCTCGCGACTACCTGCTATAAAAATACCTTGAGCAGTTCTAAACCAAGGCGAATTGACTAGAAGGTGGGATCAAGTCAACATGTGGTGTTTTTTTTCTGTGGTCGACTTGTCAAAGTTTGTATACAAACTAGTTTTTTATGTAAACAAACCTGTTTTTTTTACTAGCAATATTTTTGACAACCCGACCACAGCAGCATTGTAGTTGTAGAGTTGACCTCACCTTCTAGTCAATTCGCCTTGTTCTAAACGTTTACATTATCTTATTTGTTAAAATAAGTAGTGTAGATATAATAGGTGTATAGTTGCAAAATTAAATAGTACTACAGTGTTGTATTTAAAATATACGTTAAATTCCGTTTAGTTTTTGCGCCTTTGCGTTTAAAAATTTTGATGGTAACCCTGTAAAATAGTTGTGTGTTTTTTTTTGTTTGTTTGTGGTTGTTTTCATTGAAAAGTTTTGAGGTGAACTTCTTTTATTTAACATAAGATCAGAGATAGGCAAAAGGCCGCCCAAGGGCGCTTTGTTATTCTCTTATGCCCAATTTTCAGGATAGTATTTAACTCAATATTAATTTAATTTTCATAACAAACTTAAATCGTATTTAAGACAGATTGATTTTTTGAGTTTTATTTGAAGTCTTATTTAATTAAGATAAAGGTATGGTAGCACTACTAAATACAAAAAAAAAATATAAAAAAGTGTATTTATTTACAAGGTGGTCTGAAAAAACAGCTGACTGTTAATGCTTTGCCTGTTGTTGTTGTATTGTTGTTATATTGAGGCCACCTTGCTAAAATATATCAATAGAAACTTAAGTTGAAATTAAGTGTACCACATCGGTGACTTAAGTTTTTAGTGAAGAAGAGAATTTTGTATTTAAAACGATTTTAAAAATAAATGTGTTTTAATATCAATCCTGAAAATTGGCCATTGTATACACGTACTTAAGCACACGTACAGAAGAAAAAAATTAAAACAATTCAGTCTCGCATGAGCAGTCGCACAGGTATGTTGTGTAACGCTTGTTGCTTGAGCAGCGTTGCCAAATGTGATTTTTTTTGTTAAAAGAATTATAAAAAAAGTTTTATTTTATAATTCTTTGTTTAAAAAATAAGTGTTTTTGTAAATTGTTTTTTTTTCTTAAGTTCTTTTTTATAATTCTTTGTTTAATAAAAACCTTTTTGTAAATTGTGCAGTTTTACATTACAATTTTTTTGTTTCAATTTTGGTATTATATTTCTTACGATATTTTTGCCTACTTGTTTTTTTAAGTTCTTCTTTTATGTCACCATTATGTATTTCAATGTTACTCAGTAACGGATTATTATGAAGTTCGATCATATTTAGAAATGCAAACTACTCATTGCTTAAGTATGCCTTAACTAAGGAATTTGGCAACCTTGAAAGTGATCATGATATTTTTCTTAAAATATCCTTAAGAAAACAGCACCACAAAGAGTGTTACGATGATTTTCACTCTGCTGTAATGAATTCTAGGATGAAAGAACCGATCGCTGAAAGGTCATTAATTGACATATTAAAGAAAAACGTAAATTAAAATTTAAAATTTATGTTTTTTAATTGCCAGTTTCATTAACACAAACTGTTATTAAATATGCACATAACTCTACTACAACATGTCATGGGGGGTTTTCAAAAAGCTTGTCAAGATTACGGCAAAAGTATTACTGGCCTACAATGGCAAAGGACCTTAAAGATTATATAGAAAAATGTGATGTATGCAAATCAGTCAAAAGCAATAACCAAATTTCAAGACAAAAAATAGGTGAGGCCTTCCAAACTTTTAGGCCATTTCAAAGAGTATTTTGTGATTTTTTGGGACCTTATACATGCTCAAAGTCTCAGAATTCATACTTATTTATATGCCTTGACCACTTAAGCAAATTTATTTTTCTGAAACCCATGCGAGTCGCAACCACCCAAAACGTTATTTTGTTTTTCCAGACGGAAGTGTTCCCCACATTTGGGGTACCACCATAAGCAGTTTATTTCCAGGGATATGAATGTAAAATGTGAAATGAAGGCTCGAGTTGGCAACTCCTTGTTCGATATTGAAGACTTAAATTGCAAATATGTTGTTCGATATCATACCTCAGACTTCAAGAAGTAAAATTTGTTATGCCCGGCTTTTGTGGGTCGAGCCACACGACTAGGCCAACACGAAAAAAGGGAAAGGTAATTCGGTTTACTGTTCGTTATCCA
Organism: Pollenia angustigena; assembly: GCA_930367215.1. Lineage (NCBI taxonomy): Eukaryota > Metazoa > Arthropoda > Insecta > Diptera > Polleniidae > Pollenia > Pollenia angustigena. The sequence goes on from OV884060.1 coordinate 89,099,617, forward strand.
ATTATATAAATCTATATTTCGTCCAACGAAGCAGTTTTGTCGCGAATTTTTTTTTTTTGCTTAAACTTAAACCCTTTTGTTTAAGTTATAAGAAAGAAAAATTTTATTTTAAAGTGCTCTACATTTAATTATGTCACATTAAATAAAACTTAAATATTTTATTATCTTTCATTATCTCTGGTCACCTTAATTATCACGATATCACTTATTAACATTTGTTTTACTGACAAAATTTATTTGGTAGCACTGTTACCTACAAGCTTCTGAATAACTTCAAGATTGTAAGAGAGAGAGAGAGCAATTTAATTTGACTTGCAGAATTTCCTGTCCACTTTATAAATTGCATTCAAAGTGTGCAGACAAAAAAATACGCCATAGTTTTCACGTGTGCTAAAATAAATCTTAAAATATTTAGAGAATATTGCAACATATGTATTTTCTTTAACAGTGTTACATAAAAACAAAAACTTTAAAAATCAGTGCATTGCAATATTAATTGATTAAAATTTCCCATAAAACCAAATCTATTTCCATAGACATTTCTGGATAATTGTGCATACATTGAAAGAGGTAAAAATATTAATTTTATGATATTTTGTTTGTGAAATTAAAACGAAAATATTTTAGAAGCTTTTATATCCACCCATAATCAATACTCGCTGAGTATTATAAATTGAGATTTAATGCAATAAATCCATATTAAGATTCATCTTTAATTGCGTCAGTATGTGCTCCACGAGGTATTATAAAAGTTAATATGTATGTCATACTGTCAAACTTCAAATAAACATATTTCTTCTTTTTATTTCTTTATTTTAATTTGAAAAGAAAAATTTCCTACAGGGTAGCTACACGTTACTCACTGGTTTTACGCTAAATAAATTATCATTGAAAAAAGAAAAAAAAAACGAGAACTACTCGTTATACAATCTCATTGATAATTACTTTTTAATTCATATTTTCTCCGATCATTCATTTAAACTTACTGGAGCAATAATAATAAGAGAGAAGAAAAAATTAAACTATTGATATATTTATGAATAAGTGTGGATCATATTGTGGGGAATGTTAAAGGAGAAAGAGGAAAAAAGCAATAACAACATCTTATTGACCATTGCAAACATAGTATGCAGATTTTGTTTATTTAAAAAAATAAGAGAAAAAAAAACTGAAATTAATAAAAACCTCTTGTCCCACCTTTGTGACACGTAATATGCATATGTAAGGTAAAGCAAACTATGGAAATTGGTGTAATTTATATAAAAAATGGTATTTATCAAAAACTAAAAGTTTGGCCAAATTGATATTTGTAAATTTAATTGTTATTTGAGTAAATAATATTTTCAGAGATTTTTATACCCTTCACCACATATACCCTACAATATTGGTCTTAGACCCTATAGAGTATATATATTCTGGGTCCTTATGAGGAGAGAAGTTGATTTAACGACATCCGTCCGTCTGTCCGTCTTACGTTTGATATGTGTTTTCCGGAGACTCCAGACATGATAGTGGTTAGGTTGTTTTACATTTATGTCACATGTAGTCTACCATTTGTCCTATTGAAATTCAGATAGATAGGTCCAAGAGTGGCTGAGATATGACGAAAAAGCAACGACTGCCTCTAATTTTTCCCTTGTGGTTGTTGTTTTATTTTCTTTTTTGTTTTTTTATTCGAACGAGTTGAATGTTAAGCATAACAAACACATACACACGTTTGTACATGGTTGGTCGCCTAAATTGAAAAATAAGTATGTACCTACATATTTAACAGATATTATGACGGAATATATTCTACTTTAATTCTTCATTTGCAATAGCGTTAATAGCTAAGTTGTTTGGGAGGTTGACCAAGCAGTGTGTTGTGTTTAGTAATTACCGAGGTTCGAATCCGACGTTCACCTTTTCGAAAAAAAAGATTTTTTTATTTCTTTTTTTATATTCTATAAGCGATTTTAAATTATTCAGCAATTTATTCCATTCTATTGACAATGTAAATATGAATCATTCGCTTAACTTACATGCTAAACCAAAACCATATTTTATAATTTGTTTTTGGCTTAAAATTAAATACCTATGTATGTATATATGTAGTACCTATGTATATGCAAAAGATATTTATGTGTATAAGTAACCAGTGTTTTCATAAGTGTGGTTGTTGTTTTTAGTTTTAGAAACGGATTGTTGCTATGTGTACGGCATCTCTTCTTACATTTATATTCTTACACAAGTGTTGCCATATTATTAAAAAAAAGTCTTATTATTTCTAAAAAAAACATAAAACATTCAACAATATGTATGTATTTGCGTACGTAAATGTTAAATATATTCAAAAAGCAAGAAACATGTACGTTTGTATAATTTTATTGACGAAAACAATGATATAGAAACAGGGGGCAAATTATGGCAGTCGTGATCGAATACTTTTTCGATTCGAAAACAATTTTATTTTAGTCGATACTGAACGTATCGTAATTATTATTTTTTGTGTTATGAACACTCAAATAATTGTTTTACAACACTTAAGAAATAATTTCGATACGTTTAGTATGAACAGAAATAATTAGAGCTACAAATGCTTTCGAATCGAAAGAGTATTCGATCACGACTGCCATAATTTGCCCCCAGATCTTAAAATTTGTTCACAGCTTACTCTGGCATTTGACAAGGCCAACAAATGCTAAAATGATTTTTAAGATGCTAGAAATAATTCTTAAAGTTCATTATTTTTTTTTAAGTCTTTATAAATTTTAGTGACTTATTTTAAACAAATTTTAAATAAATGGTAATATCTAAACAAGTATTTAGGTAGATTTTATATAGCATCAGATATACAACAGTTGGTTAAGTTTGAAATTGGAAGGCCCTCTGATAATAACAAAATACAAACGATTTTATTTCCATTTCGATTTAAAAGAATTTATAAAAAGATATTTAGACCAGATAACTTTTTTATATATTAAAAAAAGTCATCATTGATTGCGGAAAAGCTAGTTTATAACAATTTATAAGAAAATATTAGATTTAATCGCTTAGACTATTCTTTCCAACTTTCCAGCAAGCTAAATAAAATGCCAAATAAAAATTTTGCAGCCAAATCTAAGTTTTTGGTGCTGAATTTACCTTCAAAAATGGCAAAATGGTCACACTACTTAAAAGTATTCATTAAAAGTCGTACAAACATCGTCTTGTAAAAAATATAATGAGATTTATTTGAACTTTTATACCGTTATATAATATATCAAATAATTTTTACAATCAACATGATAAGGTCATTTCTAATATTCCCTTAATATTCAAAATAAATGTGTTTTTATATCAATCCTGAAAATTGGCTATTATTTACACGCACACGTACAGAAGAAAAAAATTAAAACAATTCAGTCTCGCATGAGCAGTCGCACAGGTATGTTGTGTGATTTTTTTGTTAAAAGAATTATAAAAAAAGTTTTATTTTATAATTCTTTGTTTAAAAAATAAGTTTTTTTGTCAATTGTTTTTTTTAAAGTTCTTTTTTATAATTCTTTGTTTAAAAAAAAGCTTTTTGTAAATTTTGCAGTTTTACATTACAATTTTTTTCTTTCAATTTTGGTATTATATTTCTTACGACATTTTTACCTACTTGTTTTTTTAAGTTCTTCTTTTATGTCACCATTATGTATTTCAATGTTACTCAGTAACGGATGATTATGAAGTTCGATCATATTTAAAAAAAGAGCTATGGCAACGCTGCAGAACAATGAGAGCGGGAGAGTCATATAGCACTAACTTTATTATGAAATACAAATGTATGTGTTTGCATATCTTTGCATTAGATACCTCCCAGCAGGAAAAAGAAGGAGTACGGAGGCCTTTTCGCTCCATTCCATAGTCATATATTTTTTACACGCGTTGTCATTATGGAGAAGGCCTTCCGCTTTCCATTCTTCCCCAGAGCTTCTTAAAGGCCTTCAAATAAATGGCTCTAAGAAGGCTTTCCAGAGAATGACTTTCAAAAGGCCTTAGCAAAAAGGTTATCTTGAAGGGTTTTTAAGAAAGGTATGTTAAAAGGCAATTAATGGCTCTTAAAAGGCCTTTCAGACCATCCTTCTACAAATGCATTAAAGATCATATTGAAGGGCTATCAGTCTAAAACATTAAGGAATATTCCGTTACAAATGAAATTAGAAGACTGAATAGGCTTCATGTACATATCAGATCTCCAATATAGAAAATGAAACAACACTTAACTTTATTTTACAAACGTATGTTTATATATTTTATTAAACTTATTGTGGTTTGATAACACATGTGATACCTATTTTTATACCCTCCACCACAATTAGTTGTGAAGAGGGTATATTAAGTTTGTCATTCCGTGTGAAACTTTTTTATTATTCATCTCAGACCCCATAAAGTATATATATTCTGGGTCTTTGAGTAATTCTAAGTCGATTTAGCCATGTCCGTCTGTTGAAAACACGCTCACTTTCGAACAACTCAAAAGAAATGAACAAACTTGGTGCCAAATTGCTTGTAGTTATCCTAAGCAGTTTGGGATTGAAATCCAGCAAAATCAGTTCAGTAGGACCAGAGCTATGAATCAAAATATGGAACCACCACCTAAAAAAATTGATTATTTTGTTACAAAAAATAATATAAATGCTGGAACAAGGCACGGAATGAGATAAGATTTTGCAAAAATTTGTTTTAGTGGACTGGAAATCACGCTGTTAAATTTCGTGAAGATCCGTCCATAATTTACCCTAAGCCCCATATAAACACTACTCCCGGAAAACAGTTTAGTACGCCTAAAACCTTAAAAAATAACGCTTGGTACGTCACAGTTTTTTAGGACTAGAAATAACACTGTGAAATTTCGTGACGATCGGTCCATAATTAACCTTAGGCCCCATATAAACCATACTACCGGAAACAGTTTAGGACGCCTAAAACCGTAAAAAATAAAGCAATCATAACAAATTTTGGCTCGTCACAGTTTTATAAGACTATAAATGGTACTATGAAATTTCGTGAAGATCGGTACATAATTTACCCTAGGCCCCAAAGAAACCCTTCTCCCGGAAAACAGTTTAGTACACCTAAAACCATATTTAATAATGCTATCATAACAGAAATTGGTACGTCACAGTTTTAAAGGACTAGAAATGACGCTGTGTAATTTCGTGATGATCGGTCCATAATTTAACTTGGGCCCCATATAAACCCTACTACCGGAAAACAGTTTAGTCGGCTAAAACCATAATTAATAACAAACGTCACAGTTTAAATAATAATAACATCATACAGATATTACTCCTTAAACATTCGAACTGTCGGTGGAAGGTATCAAAGATTCGGCACAGCCGAATATAGCACTCTAACTTGTTTTTTAGTGAAATAATCAAATTTGCTAAATATTGTAAAATAGATTGTAAATAAAAGTATACCTATAATAAAAAAAAAACTTTTAAGCACAAGTACATATCTTCCTTAAGCCTAGATTACACTATCTCACAAGTCTTACGTATTCCATAATACTTTGTGAGATAGAAATCTAATGAGTTTTGTTGCGACTGTCAAAAAATCTAATGTAACATGACAGTTTGTGTTCAGACCATCACACAAAGTATAAACACTCACACATGAAATAAAATGCAACCCTGATCCAATAAAAAGTATTATTGTTTAGAAATTTTTCAAAAAACGATGAAGTCGTATGGGATGTCAAACTTTTTTCTTAATACTTGTCATTTTCGTGACACATTGCATTCACACTATCAAACTTTGTCATATTACTTGAGTTTTTGACATGTATTAATACAAAGTATAATAGTGTAATCTTGCCTTTAATGGACAAAACTCAACTAAAATGGTTTACATTATTGTTTTTATTTTGTATTTTAATATGCACCTACTTTGTTACTTTGTTTTTATAACGGGATCAGAATTCTTTCGCTTTGGCGAAAAAAACAAAACAAAAAATTTTACTCTTTCTCTTTTCAACTTCAACGAAAATGATTTACAACATATGTTACTTTGTTTTTGTAAAGGGATCTGAACTCTTTTGCTTGTGCAAATAACAAAACAAAAAAATGTTACTCCTTCTTTTCGCGCTTCTTTTAAACCAAAGAGCCGAGGCCTTCTATGAGGCATTCTTTAGAAGTTACGTTAATTAAATCAAACAAATTTTTAAGCAGGCCTTTAAAAAGGCCTGAAGTAAGAAGGTCTTCTGAGTTTTCCCGCTGGGCTCCTTCATTATACAAAAACAACAAACACGTACTTCATTTTACGATTAATATTAATTACACTACGTGACAAAATTTCAACAAAGTCGTGACCAAATGAATCTGACAGCTAATATGCTTTATGTAAAATTGTCCGCTGAATCCGAATATGAATAACCGTTATTTGTGTTTTTAAAAAAGATGATGTGACTGAAATGCAAATATCTTCAAAAGTTGTAAACGGATTTCATAATTCTTTCTTTTTAGTGAAAGGTTATAAAATTTCTAAAATAACCATGGATTGTTTGTGAAGATTGGTCAAGAAATGACAGAGTTACAGGGGACAAAAATTCAAACTTCATTGAAAATTTCATGATTTTGTTCAATTTTGTTCTTTTCAAGTTATTTTTTTTAAACCAATGATTTAAAAATCCTAATTTTTTTATTGCATGCGACATTAGATTATTTTAATATGAACATTTTGAGCCCAACAAGACATAGATTGGTACAAAAATGACAAAGCTACAGAAGATTTAGTAAGTTAACCCATATAGAAATTCAATAGTTTCAAGCAATTTTTAATATTTATTGTTACTAAAAATTTAGCTTTGAATATTTATTTGTTGTGGGTTAATGCAATTAATCTTCTGTAACTTTTTAATTTTCGCACCGATCTGGTTTCTATTGGGTACAAAATGTTCGTATTGAAATAGGCTAAACTTTATATTTTGGATATTTGCATTTCAGTCACAGCATCTTTTTTAAAAACACAAATAACGGTTATTTTGGAATATCTCGAAAACTGTTCTACTTTTGACAATTCTGACTTCATATTCGGATTCTTGATATTAATATCAAGTGCTCATATAAGGAGAGTAGGCCCAGCACAAATAGCAGAAATGCTAATATTGTGGTAAGCTCCCCGAGCGTGAGTAATGAAAACATTCGATACCCAGAGTAGTATATTTAGGATGGTCCTAATCCACTTTTTCCATACAAATTTGGGATCATCCATAGATGGGAGTATGTATACATTTCTAATAAGAATTGGTATAAATATGTTGTATTTGGATCCATAGAAAATATGATTCATGCCTGGATTTGAGTAAGTAGTTCTAATTGTGTAAGCAAAATCCGTCCGTCCGTCTGAATGGCTGGTTTAAAAATAAAATGATTTGTGTTTGCATCTTTAAAAAAAATTTTTTGTATGTAACAAATGAGAATAAGTTAAACCCGTGTTTCCATCCCTGGGATGAAACTTTTTTTGTAATATTAAACCTTTTTAATTTTCGAATGTGGGATGATGCCTACGCTACGGTGGTTTGAGTCGGCATATATGATCGGTTGGTCGGTTTGCTACGGTTGAGTTAATTAAGGTCATTAATTCATCTTTCACTATGTGTGTGAATGTTAATGCAACATTAATATGTTTAAGTTAGTTTCTTATTGGGGTCATCCCAGCACTACATTATATGTCTTATGAGATGACTGAGCCGTATATGTGTGTATATAAGACTACCTGATCCATTTTAATTAAATGGACTACTCCCTGGACTGGTTCCAATGTAATGCAAGCATGGACCATATCATTCTTAAAAATTGTTTGTAGTAAGACGACATGTCTTCGATTTTTAACTACTTGTAATCCACAGCTGGGGTTATATGGTCCTGCCATAGCACATCGTAATGTTAAATAGACCATGTTTTTACCTACGTTGGGGTTACTTTTGTACTAGTCCTATCATTTACAGGGTTGCAATTTGCTAGCACCTCCACTTCTATTGTCTGTGTATGTGTGTGCGTGAATGTGGTTATCGTGGCTGTGTGTGTGTGTGTGTGTGTGTATATATGCGACTGTCGTGGTTGAGGTGCAGGGTGTTTGTTAGATGTTCGTAAAGAGTAGGGTGTGTGTAGATACAACCATGTCGGATGATACATTTTTTGTAATATGAAACCCTTTTATTTTCCGAATAAATTGTACATACGTGACAAATTTAAATTTCATAAAGCTTTTTTTATAAAGTCCTTATTTCAAAATTCTTGGAAGAAACAAAGAAATTTGAGTATTAGATGAGCAGATGTGTAGGTGTTGTAATTTTTCATTATATGAAATAAAATAATGCAAGAATTAAAACTAAGAAAAACAATAAATAAATATTTTTTAAAACCTGCTTATTATTTCTTTTTATAATTGTCTTTGTAATATGAAACATTTTTATTTTTCAAATGAATTCTTCATTTGAACGTGATAAATTTAAATTTCATAAAGCTTTTTTTGTAACTGTCCTAATTAGGGTTTCTAATTTCCCGGGCTTTTTCTATTCCCGGGAAACGAGACAAAAAAATCTTATTCCCGGGATTCTAAGAATAAAACAATAGTTTTATTAAATGAGTTCAAGACAATTCAAAGGCTTTATAAAATTTTTTAGAATTTGATATAACCTTTTCAAGATGATCTTTAAAGATAGTAGATAATCATCTTCTGGTGTTGGTGTGTCGTGTACATTTTTATTTTCGACTTTAAGAAGCTTTTTAGACATTTCATCATGAATTAAAAAGACTATTGATTTATTGGCGTAGGGAAAGAAGATTTGTAAGCACTATTTAGTAAAGAATATATTGTTATTGATCGTTTTTGATGTTATCGATGATAAATTTCAAATTAAAATTTCAAAAAATTGATTATATGAAATAAACTAATGCAATAATTTAAACTAAGAAAAAAAAATAAATATTTTTTAAAACCTGCTTATTATTTCTTTTTAAAATTGTCTTTGTAATATGAAACATTTTTATTTTTCAAATGAATTCTTCATTTGAACGTGATAAACTTAAATTTCATAAAGCTTTTTTTGTAACTGTCCTAATTAGGGTTTCTAATTTCCCGGGCTTTTTCTATTCCCGGGAAACGAGACAAAAAAATCGTATTCCCGGGATTCTAAGAATAAAACAATAGTTTTATTAAATGAGTTCAAGACAATTCAAAGGCTTTATAAAATTTTTTAGAATTTGATATAACCTTTTCAAGATGATCTTTAAAGATAGTAGATGATCATCTTCTGGTGTTGGTGTGTCGTGTACATTTTTCCAACAGGTATAACTATTTCATAATCACCAATATGAAATCTATTGTTTTCAACATCAACACTTGGTATAGAATGATATGTATCAAGACTAATTAATCCGCAAACGTAATTTCCATCAAGTTGAATGGGGGGGAAATAGTTGGCAACTAGAAGTGAAGTATCACCATTTAATGTTAGCGTTATTGACATCTTAAAGTTCGGTGTATTAATAAATTAAAAATTTTTTAATGCTCTTTATATAGGAGACGAATCGTTTACATTTATCCAAGAGTTATGATCTGATGTAAATCCCAACCATTTAACATATAACATATTTCCTCTTCTTCTTAAAATCTTTTCAACCAAATACGTTTCTGGATATTTAGTTTTCATTAGTTCAAAATCATAAAAACCACCTTTAATATCATGTCCTTTATAATCTTTTAGTATATAAGTGGTAGGACTTGTGTATCTTACAGTTTTAACTTTAAAGATTTCTGTAGTCCAATTCGGTGTATAACCTTTTTCAAACACATGTTTATATTTACTTATTCGAACATTATCACCAACTTTAAACTTCGGTCTTTTAAACACTTTTAAATTGTTGTAGACTGTATCCAATAGTGATTTTTCATTTGATAAATTTACTTGATTTGGTGTCATTTTTATTGTTCTATGATAAGTATTATTATATTTATTAACAAGTTCTTGATAAATGTGTATCCATTTATATGTTCCTTGATAACTAAATTCTTCCAATTGCTTTAAGTCTTTGCAATATGATCTTCTAAGCCGCAAAATTTTAATTATATATCAGCAGGGGAGTGGTATACTCATAGAACGCCAATATTAAATATAACATATCTTAAAAACTGTTATATTGATAATTTTATAACTTGAAAGGAGTCAACCTTATAGCTAATTATACCTTTGAAAATAAAAATAAAAAATTAATACCACTCGGGATACAAAATATAAAATATCGCGTAACTGAAGACCTATTATAGCTAGAGTCTTTAATCGTGGCTAAAGCCAATATTATAGTAAATTATAAATTTTAAAATAAAAATGGGCGAAAGAACAATTATCAATTCACAAAATCTGTTTTAAAAATTTTTTTTATTAATTTTATTTCGATGAGGGTAGCAAAGCGCACCGGGTTTAAGCTAGTATGAAATAAAATAATGCAAGAATTTAAACTTAGAAAAAAAAACATTTTTTAAAATCTGCTAATTGTTCCTTTTCATAATTGTCTTTTTCGTGTAATATGAAACCTTTTTATTTGTCGAATGAATTCTACATTTGTACGTGATAAATTTATTTTATGTTTGTATGGAAATATGATTTTATAAAAAAAGAAACTATGTTTTTGAATTAGAAAATAAAACAAATAGTTTGATCGATGTTTATGTTTTCATTTTATTAAAATTACAATATTTACATTTAGTTAAATTATATACATTATTATTATTATAATATTCCATGATTTCTTTAGCTTCTTCTATGACAGATTCTTTTGTGTTCTTAAAGCGGGGAACAGGAACAAGTATCTAGATCACACGTATTATTTTCATCTAACCAAGCATAATTATTGTAATGTTCTCCATATCGATTAGTTATTGTTTGAAATTTGTTTTCTATCCTCCTGATATGATTTAATGTTCATAATTTTATTTTTATGTTTATCAAATGTTATGTTAATCAAAATAACGTTAGAAATTTGTTTGAAAATTTTTTTTTTGTTAATTTATTTATTTAATGTGTTAATCTCTTTAATAATCATTGTTGGAGATGTTATTATGTACTTATTTGTAATGTTTGTGAATAATCGTTAATATTGATTGTTCTTCCTTCTATTTATATCATTTTGACTACGTTCGAAGTGGACTTGTTTCAAAGTCACTATATCTATCATTATAGTATATATAGGATGATTTCATAGTATAATGAAATTTATAAAAATACTTGCTTACTAATATTAATAAATTGAATCTAAAGTCATTTATACTTAATTTACTAGTTACACATTGCTTAACGCCCTTAATTCTTTTAATTTCCTTATCTTCACTATCAATTTTCACTGAGTACATTTTAGCTCTTAACCCAATGAATTCCTTAATAATTTTACCATTACACTCATCCTTCATCATCCCTAAAACTTTTTTATTAAGAAGTGGGATATTGTAGACATTATCTATCGGATATGCAGATGTATCAAAATGAGTATTTATGTCATTTTTAATATCTCTGTATAGATCATCTGTTTTAATGTCGTAAATAAAGGAATCAGTATCCATATAATTGAGTTTAATGTTTTCACGATATTTAGGCTTTATGTAATCATAATGAAAACTGTACATTTTAAATTTGGATATTTCTAATACTGCAAATCCAACATAAATAGGTTTGTTGTATTCAGTTTTAATTCTACTCATTTGGATAGTATGCATATCTTCATGAATTTGAAGTGAACTATGGAAATTGGGTTTAGCTATAAGAGCACGGGCTCCTAAACGTTTACCTCTATTCTCCCATTGACATACTATTTTAATATCTTTCCTCTTATCAACATTTTCCATAGTTTTCCCGTATACTGCATTATTCAACAATTTAAAAAAATTTTGTTCAAATGAATTTTTTGCTAGTGTTCTGTGATGGTTATTTAAATCAATATATTTTTGTAACCAATTTGATTGGTCAAATTGAAGAATTCTATGTATTTTCTTTAAAACTAAACCAGGTTGAATACATTGCTGAAGATTTCGATAATGTATTATGTAATTAGTTTTACTATTTAAATCAGTTATTAGTTTCTTTTGTTTCATGGTTTCAATTTTTTTATTCTCAGCACAAAATGGTAAATCATTATGATAGTCGTGTAATGTAGATGGATATTCTAGATCTACCTCTAATATATATCCTAATGGAGAATCTTCTGCTATATTATTAACGTTGAAATGTTCATAATTTTCAACCCATTTAAAATTTTTATAGGGGGGGTATTGTGACATTGCATAGCCATACAAGTTATTACCATCTAAATATATTAAGTAGTTTGATTCTTTTTTAGAATTATAATCACTAATATATTGATTATTAGCAATTGATTGTCGATTAGAACATTGTACAATACCTCCCCTAATGCCCCGAAGGACAAAATTATATATATATATATTAATATCAGTCAACAACTCCAATTCTATTTGAGTTGTTTTCAACATTGCATCCCAGGATAAACCTGGGATAGTATAATATTGACATGGATTTAATAATTTTATACAATTATAAGTAAGATTTTATATAAAACAGATCGAAAGCAGATGTAAAGCAGATCGAAAGTAGATATAAATCAGATCAAAAGCAGATATAAAGCAGATCAAAAGCAGATATAAAGCTGATCAAAAGCAGATATAAAGCAGATCAAAAGCAGATATAAAGCTGATCAAAAGCAGATATAAAGCAGATCAAAAGCAGATATAAAGCAGATCAGACGCAGATCAAAAGCAGATCGAAACCAGATATAAAGCAGATCGAAAACAGATCAAAAGCAGATCGAAACCAGATATAAAGCAGATCGAAAACAGATTTGTATTTGTATTTGTATTTATTTGGTGCCTTTCTTATACAACAAGATACAGTATCTTATAAATTACAGTATTAGAATCCGATTAGTTATTAAATATTAAAAAAAAAAAAAAATTTTTTTCACAAAGTTTCGACTTAAACCTAAATACATATTAGAAAATCAAAAATTTATAACAAATTGAACATTCATAATTTTAGCATTAATAATAATAAATATTCTAAGATCAAAAGCAAATCGAAAGCAGATCAGAAGCGATATAAACCAGATCGTTTATAATTTAAAATATAAACCCATGCATACAGCAATCATGAGTAAAAATAATGAATTGTTAAAAGATATTGTAGAAACCAGAGCGGTATTAAAGGAAAAATTTCAAAATATTAAACTTAATGAAATAGAGAAAGTTAATATGTTAGAAGATACCTTTAAACCTATAACAAACATATAATCAAAAAACTTGTTAAGACAAAAAAAAAAAACTTCTAGAACAGTACGATCGCCATCATATCAATCACTATATACATCATCTCCATCACTATATAGACCTAATTTAAATCAGGATAATGCTTCTAATGTTCTTTTTTATATGGATTATGGTGATGATATAATTGATAATAACGAAGCTGGTTTTGCTGTTTTTAATGAAGAAAATAGACATAATTGCAATATGAATTATGATGATGATATTGATAATGTATCTAGTTTTGAGGTTAAATGAAGAAAATAAATCTAATAATGAAATGAATATTGATGATAATGATGATGACCATTACAATGAAGATAATAATGATAACAAAGTCCAATTCGTAAACAACTTAAAAAGATTAAGAACATTTAGCAGCAAACACATCTACTTTACATAATATAATTTTAAGCCTGTAAAATCTGAAAAAAGGAATTCCTAATATAATTTAAAAATAAAATAACACAACATAACATATTTGTTTTTATTTATTCATTTATTAAAAATAATTTAAATAATGAATTCTCTATTAATATAAATTAAGGGGAATAGGCTTAAAATAATACCTATCCCCCCTTTTTTTATTCTTGTTAAGCTAAGAACTTGTTTTCTACAAATCGCGCAGTTCGTTGTAACGAACTGCGGATGTGTAAAGCATCTCACACAAAATTCATGTGTGCAGTCGAAAAATAGCATTTTTTTGCCTTGAACATGTTCGAGACAAACTGCACACATGAATTTTGCGTTATAAACAATTTCCAAAGGATTTACTGTTCTGTTTAATAATATTTGTTGTTGTTGATGCTGTTGTTGAAGTTGTTGTAGCTGTTGCTGTTTTTGTTGAATTTGATGTTGTTGTTGTTGTAGTTGATGTTGAAATTGTTGATATTGTTGTTGTTGAAGTTGTTGTTGTTGTTGAAGTTTTTGTTGAATTTTTTGATGATTGCGGTTGTTTTTTTCTATTGCCCTGCTTAACTTCCTCATTTCGCGATTTAAATCACGAAATGAGGAGGTGTGCAGATCCTGTGCACTCTGCACATTTTCCAACAACACGCTTACATCCGCAAACTCATTATCATCATCATCGTCATCAGATATTGCTATTGTTGGAGTTGGAGCTCGTGTTGGTGCTTGAGATCGCGCCGATACTCGCGATGATGATGGAAGAAACCATTGTGCTTCTTCATCATCATTATGTCCCATGTTACCCCTCGTCAAATTTATTAATTGACCCTCATTCCCTTGTGATACAGACGTGTATTTTAGCCCCGCATACGATTTGAACTATTAATTAATCACATTTGATTTTGTAATCTAAGCAGCGAATGGACGCTTAAAAAAAAAAAAACAAAATAATATATTTTGTTAATTAAATTATTTAACATAATAGTGAACAATTTAAAACGATCAAATTAAATAAAATAAATCAGTAAAAATATATATGTACGTATGAATGTTCATACATGTGTATACATATTCTGAACAAAACATTTAAATTCTGGTTTTTCTTTTGTTGTTGTAAAATACAATAAATAATAAAAATATTAAAGCAAAGCAAAACGGTGAAAAACAAAAACAACTCTTTGCATGAGTACAAAGAGTGAAACAACACTAAGACAAAATGAAAGAAACGTTTACGTTTTAGTTAATGCAAATGAAAATAATGCAGAAATAAATAAAACAAAACAAAACAATATTAACTACCTAACGGCTAAGCCAATTACTCGAACACGTTCCCTCTCACCCTCGGTATTTACACAAACGGTGGATAGTGACTCATTAAAAAAACTACAACAAGATTTGGTGACAAGTGTTGCCAGGCCAGCAAGTATTGCCGTGACGTCAAAAACAAATTTAGTGGGCAATGATACCATGAACTTAAACACAAATGCAATGGAAAACCCCCCTGTAAAAAGTTGTCAAAAGCCTACAGTACAAGTTGGTATGGACAGGTATATAACAGTGCTTAAACGGGGACGCAGCCCTACCTCTGCAGCAGTTGCTTCGGCCTCAAAAGTACCATCTTTTGATAAAATAAATACACAAAATCGTTTCGCGATTCTGGAGGATGAATCCTCTGAAGCACCAAACGTCATTAAATCGTCTAAGCCACCCCCGATATACCTTAGAGAGCAAAACTCTAATGAGTTAATAAAAAGTTTAATTTCGGTGATAGGTGAAAATTCCTTTTATGTAGCTGCAATAAAGCGCGGTATCATTAACGAGACTAAAATACAGGTGAATCACGAGGATGATTTTCGAAAGGTAATTACAAGATTTGAGACTCTGAATAAAAACTTTTATACGTATCAACTGAAGAGCAGTAAAGGTCTTCAGGTAGTAGTCAAGGGCATAGACTCATGCGTAGACCCAGGGGAAATTAAAGCTTTTTTGGAAGAGAAGGGCTTTAAAATCAAAAACGTAACAAATATCAAAAATAGGGAAAAAAATCCCCAACCACTATTTCGAGTGGAGCTTGAACCCGGCGACGTTAAGCTCAAAAAAAATGAAACGCATCCAATTTATAATTTGAAATATATTCTGTACAGAAGGGTAACTATTGAGGAGCCTCACAAAAGAAATGGTCCTGTTCAATGTCTAAACTGCCAGGAATTTGGCCATACTAAGGCATACTGCTACTTACCCCCTGTTTGCGTAGTATGTGGTGAATTACATGGAACAGTTCTTTGCGACAAGTCTAAAACCGACCCCAACGTAAAAAAATGTAGCAACTGTGGCGGTAATCACACTGCCAATTATAGAGGATGCCCTGTATATACTATCGTCAAGCAGTCGGTCGGACCGAAAACTAATCCCCCTCAAATGCAGGTAACAAATCAGGTTAACACAAATGCAATTCAAGCCCCCCAGCCTAGTAATAACAGAACCTCTTACGCTAACGTCCTAAAATCAAACCATGAGCCAATGCAAGGTGCATCGCCAAGTAATGATGAAACTCAATTTTCTAATTTAAGTCGTTTAGAAAAAACCATGGAAACATTAGTGCAAACAGTAAATAATTTTACGAACACAATGGGTAATATGATGCAGGAAATGCTTAGAATGCAATCGATGTTATTGCAAGCTGTACTTAACAAACCATGAACTGTTTAAAAATTTGTTTTTGGAACGCAAACGGCATCCGCCAACATAAAAATGAATTAGAATACTTTCTTAAAAATAAACAAATTGATGTCATGATGATTTCTGAAACTCATTTGACCTCAAGAAGTACGTTTAAAATAAATGGTTATATACTATATGATACCAAGGACCCTCGAGATAGAGCTTGTGGAGGTTCTGCCATTTTAATAAAGGCCCGAGTCAAACACTACCTAATGTGTGTTCATCGTGAAGATTATCTCCAGGCAACGAACATTTGCGTTGAGGAATTAAATAGAAACCTAATAATTTCATCGTTATACTCCCCGCCTAGATTTTCAATATCGGAGGACCAATATTGTAAATATTTTAAATCATTAGGACCGTGTTTCCTAGCCGCTGGCGATTATAACGCTAAACATACCCTCTGGGGGTCGCGACTTATAACACCAAAGGGTCGTGTTTTATTTAACATAATTTCTAAAATGGATTTAAATGTGGTAGCGAGCGGACAACCAACATATTGGCCCACTGATCTTCAAAAAATTCCAGATGTCATAGATTTCGGCGTGGTTAAAAACATTCCCATAGAAACGATTCAAGTTGAAGCCTCCCTAGATTTATCTTCCGACCACACACCTACAATTGTTACTATAATGAACCCCAATAGAATTGTACCTCCGACGACAGCTACGCAAATTAATTGGTTGAAATATAAAAAATATCTCAGTACCCATTGCACAGAAAATATTCCGCTCAGTACACCGGATAATGTAGATCGCTCTATTGACAATTTTGACAGTTTTCTGAAACTAGCTGTTCAACATTCCAATATTGCCCCCAAAAAAACAAAAACTATTAAAATATATTCCACAGATGTCGAGCATCTTTTGTCTGAAAAAAGGAGGGCTCGAAGAGAGTGGCAATTGCACAGATCCCCTCAACTTAAGAACTTACTTAAAGAGTGTACAAAAAGACTAAGAAAGTTACTGCAGACTAAGAAAACGGCTTCTCTGGAAAAATATCTTAAGGAACTTGATGCAACCCCACAATCAGACTACTCATTATGGCGTGCAGCTAGAAATCTCAAAAGGCCAGTTGTCTCTAAACCACCATTAAGAAACTTTAATGGAAGTTGGGCAAGAAATGATATTGAAAAAGGAAATCTGTTTGTCAATCATTTAAAAAACGTATTTACCCCAAATATATCTCACGATATTGCGGTCGAGTTACCACCTGTTGCTGCTAGAGCAGCTATTCCGCTAAGATTTGAGATAAGAGAAATCGAAAAGGCTATTTGTGATTTAAACCCCAAAAAGGCTCCTGGTTTTGACAAGATCAGCAACAAAATGCTTTTGGAGCTACCCAGCATAGCAAAGAAAATTATTCTTTTAATTTTTAATGCTATTTTACGCCTTGAATACTATCCTCAAAAGTGGAAGGTCTCCTTAGTCACCATGATACCTAAACCTGGAAAGGATCACACAAAAGTTGAGTCATATAGGCCTATAAGCTTACTTTCTAATATATCAAAGCTGTTTGAGAAGCTTTTAGCGTCAAAATTAACCCCAATTTTAAATGATAATAGATGTATTCCTAACCACCAATTCGGCTTTAGAAGAGAACACAGCACAATTGAGCAAACCCATCGTATAGTAAACGCAATAAGAAAAGCCTTTGAAGAAAAAAAATATTGTTCCGCTCTCTTCATCGATGTTTCTCAAGCTTTCGATAAAGTCTGGCATGAAGGCTTATTACATAAATTGAAGCTAAACTTACCAGTAAACATACACAAGCTGTTAGAAAGCTACTTAGTCGGTCGAAAGTTTATTATTAAAGAAGGTGATTATTTAAGCTCTCCTCAGCAAATTGACGCTGGAGTCCCTCAGGGAAGCATCCTGGGCCCACTTTTATACTTAATATATACCTCGGATATGCCAACAAACAACTACACACAAACTTCAACATTTGCTGATGATACAGCTTTTTTGAGCGTGCACGAAAACCGTCAAGAAGCATCTCGATACCTACAGGATCATATATTTCAACTCGAACTATGGTTAAAGCAATGGAGGATAGAGGTCAATGAGCAA